>CAKOGI010000021.1:0-346282 GCA_933228895.1 Platycnemis pennipes | reverse complement strand
TATCTGTGGCGCAATTGCAATTCCATTACATCTTGACTGTTTCCCATTTCAGACGAGTGATGTGTGCACCCACGATGCAGATGTTGAGCTTTCTGACGAAGAGCAAGATTGTGCAGATAGCACAGTTAGTCCGAAAGGTAAGCATTGCAGGGTTCTGCCAACCTTGAGAACCTTAAAACCCGAGAAAATGATGTGAATTTCATTTGGGCCTTGAAAAACGGAAATAAGATGGGAATTATTGATTCTTGCCTTGAATTTTGAAGAATTTCTGTCCCACACATGAATAATTTTTGATAGTTTCTTCTACATCTTTTAATATGGAAATTTGGTTGATTGGTTGAAAACCATCTGTTCTTGCTTAAGAACAAGAAATGACACATCATAATCGGTAAGAAGGTCAAGTTTTAATATTAAGACATAGTAAAACAGTTGAAAAGTGACAATATCAATTCTGTCTGTTTGACGTAAGATTTGTATGTTATGTCTGGTGTATTATGTCATATCTGAAATGACTTCTTTTATTTATACAAAGGCCCTATCATCACAGATTTTTTAGTCACATTTTGTCCTTCAAATGGCAAAATATCTCAGAGTAGTTTTTGTTCTTATATGAGTTGACCACAGAAGTAGTCTGCTATAGCGAGTATGGCTAATTATGAGAGATTTGCCATAGTGAGTGATTTGTTTCCTCCTTGACTGGTCCAAGGTGGAAGGCAGATGGGGTTTCATCGAATATTTCCAGTGGTATCACCGTCACACGGATAAAACAAGTCGATTTTGCCTAAACTCTCCTGGATGCATGATTCGAGGGCTCAACACCCAGTTAAATACTTAAATATATATTATGCTGCAAAGTTGATTTTGAACCCTCCATCAAAACGTAACCTCGCCGATAAAAAACTATATATGTACCTGTAGAGAATGTGGCGTGGTACCTTGTAGCATGATGCAACTTTTCTGTTTGCCTGTAGCAATCCATTTTAGTCTTTTATATTCTTTTTTTATAGATCAAGAAGTCATCTCCCCTGACAATGAGAAGCTGATGATTTGCGATCAGTGCAAAAAGGGTTTCCTCGCCAAGGACAAACTCTATAAACATATCCATTCGGTCCACCCAAGACCTAAGCCCTTCTGTTGCAGCATCGGCTCCGAGAGTTTTCCCAGGAAGTCTGACCTAAATTCTCAATTAACCGCTGTGCACGTTGGGAAGGGGCACTTCCTGTGTGAGGAGTGTGGGAAAACTTTCAATAGAGCGGCATACCTGAAGGAGCACGCACTCACGCACTTGAAGAAGCGTCCTTTCCCCTGTACCATTTGCCCAATGTCCTTTCTGCGCCAGTGCCGCCTCAAGGCTCACATGCTGACACACGGTGGGTGCCCACCCACCTGTGAGGTTTGCAGTAAGACGTTCAAGAAGGCAAGCCTACTGAACAAGCACATGCGAAGCCACTCTTACAGGTGTGAGCAGTGCCAAAGAGTATTCAGTAGACAATTTAATCTGAAGATGCATTCCCTGGTGCATTTGGATCAGCCAAGTCACTCTTGCAGGGTGTGCGGGAAGACTTACGCCAGCAGCAGGCGACTGGACGACCACATGAGGACGCATGATGGTCAGATGCCATTTGAGTGCACGGTGTGCCGCAAAGCGTTCAGCACCACGGCGGGCCTAAAGCAACACATGATCCTGCACAACGAGAGGATCAACCAGTGCCAGTTGTGCCACGTTTCTTTCCACTCGAGGTGGGAGCTGAATTGGCACTTGGAGAGCCACAGTTCGAATGCGGCGGAGAGACCATACAAGTGTGACAGGTGCTCCAAGACGTTCCGAATCAAAGGCTGTCTGAGGCGTCACATTGCAACGCACTCGGCGGTGAGGCCGCACGTTTGCGAGGTGTGCTTGAAGACGTTTAAGATGAAGAGCAGCCTGAAGGTGCACCGCAGGGTGCACGATGAGGTGCGGGAGGTGTTCAGGTGCAATGAGTGCGGCAAGTCCTGGACGACCAAGTACTCCCTAACGAAGCATGTGAATTCGGTGCACATCAAAGATGGCTGTAGAGAAGGGGTCGAGTCCATAAATTAAGAGGCACAAAATGGAGCATAGGTCAGGTCAAGTGTTATCATGCATTTCTGACAGGAAACGGTAGATCCAGCCTACACTCACTTTGGGAGAAATCAAATTGGAATGTTTACCTACGGTTTAAATTAATTTGATGAATTACTCATAATGATACAATTAATAAATACTTTATATGATTGTTTTCTTGATTTCTTATGTTATTATATGTATTTTTTATAATCAGGAGTTTAGGTCAATGACAATAAAAAGGTCAAAGCTTTTGCTGTTTAGGATATGTATGTATCTATCTTCAGGGATGTAATGATGTGAAAAAGTAAGTTTTTACCTTTTTGTTCTAATTGACCTAAACTCCTGTTTATAAATAAATAAATAAATATATACATATATGATATGTATCATATATGTATATATTTATGATACATAGTTATAGTGCTAGGATAATATTTTTATTTGGTGACATAGTAACATGATTTTGATAAACGCTTCTGAATAAATTTGACAATGTTTTTAATGCCAGCAAGTCTTGAAAATTTAAAATGAGCATAATCAGCATGAAAATGTATCTGTAATGAGAGATAAATACATAAATACTCTTTCATACAATAATTGCATTCAACGGTTTTTATATCTTTCTTATGAATGTATGTACATTGCAAGCATGTGCCTTGCATCTCACATATGTGCAAATATCTTTTTGCCTGTCATATTTTCTAGGACATAAAACACACCTAAGAGGAGAGTTTAACTTGCTTCCATCTTCATTGTTTTCATCATTGGCACCCTAAAAGTTATACCGCATTATTTCATTGCTTCAACAGTTGCTAAATACAGACCGTTTCTGTTAGATTCTCTTTTCTCAATATGGGGTTCAGCGAGAGCCATGTTCAGCTCTCGTACGAAAAGTTTCCGTCTAATCCTGCAGATGATATCTCATTCTGGATGTTTATGAGTCCATATAATATAGACATTCAATGCTGGCATGACGAATATTTCAAAAATTAGCCTGAGTGGCCACCTTCTAGTCACTTTACGTAAGTGTACTCTCTTTTCATATTTTCCCCAGTGTCTACTGCACCCTTTGTGCTGTTATTATCCATCGGGTTTCATTTTATTCTGCTGTCCACTAACCGATGCTTCATGATGCTGAATGCCTTTTATGTAGTTTTTGTACGTAGGAGACCAAAGTCACATTCTTGGTAAAACCAAAAATAGAGGAAAAATCAGCTTAGATTTTATTAGGGAGAAACCCTTTGGGTATATCTGCTTTATTCATCCTCATTGTACCAATTAGTGTCAGATTCTTTTGGAGAATGGACTCAGAAAGGGGTAATGACGTAAAAATGTTGTCCACTGTGAACCCTCTTCCGCTTCCAAGATATGGTTTCACCAAGTCCAGAACTTCACGCTGCCGTTGATTCACCTCCCGAATATTCCAACATATCCCTAAGTAGACCTGTGCATTCAAAATGCAAGCAGTTTTTGGATCGGCGCACACCCAAATTTTAATCCCATAACATCCTGGTTTGGATTTTATATACACACGGAAGGGGCACTTACCACGAAATGTTGGGAGCGGTTCGTTTATTGTTATGTGCATAGGTATTTGGAGAAAAGTTTTTCACGCAACCCTGGGGAAAAAACCGAGTTAAAACGAGGTAAATCCAGTTAAATTTGAACTCGGACCAACTCGTAGGTACGAGTTGTCACCTCGTTTGAGATGGTTTCAACTCTCAGGCCCCGCAAACACATACAACACGCAAGGCAAGCAGTCCCGGCGAAAAATCGAAATACCTAGTTTCAACTCGTTCAATGTGGAATTTGTATTAAGTGGTTTCAAATTGCAGACGAGGGACCTTGTCTAAACTCGGTTCACCTCGTTCGAGGTGGATGTCGTATCAAGTGGTTTCAAATTGCAGACGAGGTAACTTGTCTAAACTCGGTTCACCTCGTTCGAGATGGATGTCGTATCAAGTGGTTTCAAATTGCAGACGAGGTAACTTGTCTAAACTCGGTTCACCTCGTTCGAGATGGATGTCGTATCAAGTGGTTTCAAATTGCAGACGAGGTAACTTGTCTAAACTCGGTTCACCTCGTTCGAGATGGATGTCGTATCAAGTGGTTTCAAATTGCAGACGAGGTAACTTGTCTAAACTCGGTTCACCTCGTTCGAGATGGATGTCGTATCAAGTGGTTTCAAATTGCAGACGAGGTAACTTGTCTAAACTCGGTTCACCTCGTTCGAGGTGGATGTCGCATCAAGGTGTTTTACCTCGTATCCAAAGCTTCTCGTTTTAACCTGATTCACCTCGTTCGAGGTAGATGTCGTATCAAGTGGTTTTACCTCGTATCCAACGCTTCACGTTTTAACCTGATTCACCTCGTTCGTCGTGGAAGCATGGTTTTACCTCGTATCCAAAGATTCTCGTTTTAACTTGATTTCACCTCGTTGGTTGTGGATCTCGTATCAAGTGGTTTTACCTCGCATCCAACGCTTCTCGTTTTAACCTGATTCACCTCGTTCGTCGTGGATTCCGTATCAAGTGGTTTTACCTCGTACCCAGCGCTTCTCGTTTTAACCTGATTCACCTCGTTCGTCGTGGATTCCGTTAGAAGTGGTTTTACCTCGTATCCAAGGATTCTCGTTTTATCCTGATTCATCTCGTTTGAGGTGGATCTCGTATCAAGCAGTTTTACGTAGTATACTAAACCTCGTAGTTCCAATATAGATACAAATGTCATAACGTAAATAGACAAGATGACTAAAAGATACCTATATCACTGGGTTCACTTCGTAATATTTTAACATAAATTAAATATTTGCTTTCTATATAGGTAGCTAATTAATTCATTTTTAATATCCAGTATTTTCATTTATGACGTTTGTAAGTCGTGTTAATATATCAATTATATATAATAGCTATATGAACGGTCATAATAGTTCATATCGCCACTATAATTGCCAATCTGAATCAATCCAATCCGAAACCAATCGCACTGATGCGAAATATTCTTGACAAAAATTGTTAATGAATATCCCGGTCTTAACATACATGCAATGTTCTGGTAATAATTATGGTATAATTTCTATGAGCAATTACAACATATGTTGTAATAGCTCGTAGAAATTTGAATTTACTCCTGTAAATACATTAAGAAAATTAAATATGGCCATACTGCTATTACGTATTGTATTATTGGTTTAAATAAATTACTATTTTTAGTATGTAGTCTCTACAGTCTCTATAGTTTGTTTATTTACTTGGAAGGTTTTCAAAAACAACATGTAACCGGATGTTTACAAAAAATGAGCTCTCCCATTATTATAAACGCAATTGAAACTCCTTCATTTAATAGTGTAAAAAAAAATGGAAGTAAAAGAAAAAATAAATATATATGTATTTTTCAAATGAGAATGTATCGATAGAAAATAAGAATTATTGAATATCCAACAACTCTATTTTGAATTAAGATGCTAACTTGACTCAGGAACTAGTGATGAAACGTCCATCTTTGATAATTGTGTTTACCTATGGCCTCCTGTGAAGTGAAATTCGCTCACCGAAGCGTATACTTTTCGTTGTGTATAAAATCGTGAAGTTTTTGTGTGCTACTGCATGTTGAGGAAATTTATCTTATCTGCGTTATAAGAGTAATTAACATGAGGATAGTGTGCTGCGGCTACGTTGGAGATATTTAAAATTTGTACGCCATCGAGTGGACAATTTAGTTCGTAAACTGTATGAAGTTTTCGCCTACGTTCTTGGATTATATTGCGAGGAATCCCACGATGAAGCAAAAGGAACGGATGGATATTGTGATTTGAAATTCTTCTAGGAGGTAAGTTTCAGCTGAACTAAGAGCTGTCGTAGTCATAAGTTATTCCTGCTTACTTTAATGTGGATAGGTACTGAACACTTTTCAAATGTCCAGTTTCGAATGGGAATTCATGTCACAGTATTTTGTAAACAAATCGTCTAATTTATCCAATGGATTTCGCTGTTTCAGTTATCTCCGGCCTGCCATTGTATTTTGTGTATTTTATGCACGACAGGTAAGCTGTTCTCCTATTTTGAATATCCTGAAATTAGTAGGAATTACATTTAAGTACCCTAATAATTATATTTCGAGGCACATTTAAATATGTACGCTTTGTCATACTCTATTGGTATTTAAGAAATCATTGGATTAATTCTTTGTGTGGTAATCCAAATATTTTGTTGTTTTCTACCAGCGGAAATGCTGCATGGGATACCAGAGTAAGTTATGAATTTATCTTTGCAGATTGCTATGTGGATTGTCTTAAAAGAAGAGGAACCGACGAGGTTTTGCCGGGGCGAGAAGCTAAAAGTGTGAGGGCATATATATGCTCAACAATTCAAGACTTGAACTGGAAAAAAAGTTTAATAAAGATGCCTAATACTTCTTTTGTAAATTTGTTGATTTGTTTCTTAATCTCCTCTTGCCTATTTCGTATTTTCAAATCCACATTTGTTGATGTAGGTGTATCATTGTGGTAACTTATTCCTTATGCGCATCCTGTATTGCTTTTATACAACGAAGTGCTTGGTTTTTGGTGATCTCTCATGAAGCACGTAGTGTTCATTCCCCAAGGGTGTTTAAGTGCATGATATTATGATCAGTGTAATTTTGTTTTACTGGTGCTTTAGGTGCAACTCGGTGATCAATGTTGAGGCAATTCGTTGTAAATAATATTAGATACATCTTGGAATAAGGGATAATTTTGGTTCAAATTAGTATCTCAAAATGAGTGGAATAGAAGTAATTTTCGATGAATGCAGTTGGAAGTAGTTGTGACATTGGGGATAATTAATCTTGTATCTGTACAGGTTAGTCAATGAAATGTACGGCTGAATAATGTATTCCAGTTGTGTTTATTGCTGTGTTCAGGTCAGTAGGAAGTGAAGTGATGCAAGGAGGTGACGGATTCTGGTTCTAAGGAGTTGATACCGTGTGAAATTAGGTATGGGGTTCCAGTTGAAACTCTTTGTTATCAAGATGGTAGATATACTGTGAAGCGACGTCAATGAGGAACCAGGTTCAAACCAGAGGGCTTGATGCGACGCGGGGTCTGGGGGTCCAGTTGAAACCATGATTTCGTGTGAAAAAGGTAATGCAATGTGAAACGAGGTAGCGTGTTACTAGGTGAAATAGGATAGTGCGAGTTTTAACAAGTTGCTTCTCGTACAGGTTAAACGAGGTAATACGATATGAATCAAGGTAGTCTGTTCTACATAAAACGGGATAATGCTAGGTAAGACGAGTTGATTCTTGCACAGTTGAAACGAGTTAATACAATGTGAAACGAGGTAGCGCGTTACTAGCTGAAACCAGTTGAAACAGGTTAAAGCTAGATCGAACGAGTTGCTTTTCGTACACGTCAAACTAGGTAATGCGAGATGAATCGAGGTTGTTTGTTCTAGATAAAACGGGTTATTGCTACGTAAGACGAGTTGATTCTTGCACAATTGAAACGAGTTAATACAACGTGAAACGAGGTAGCGTGTTACCAACTGAAACCATGCATTACGAGATGAAACAACCACTTCCTCTCTACATAAGACGAGATGACTCGAGAAGGATCAAGCTGCCCAGAAACGACAGCTACTGGTTGATACGACATCAATCGAGGTTATACGAAGTCAACGCACGAGGTAAAGCAAGCAAAAAGCGGCCATAACCGACTTGAAACGAGTTGAAAGAACGAGTTAAACCGATTTGAAACCTTGTAAAACCATGCTAGTTCACTCTAACTCGTTTCAACTCGTACAATCCCCAGGGAAGGGAACGTGAATATATCGAACTCAGCCCTAATAGCCTCCAGCTTTTCGCATAAATTTTCCATTCTTTGTGTTTGAGTTAATTTATCGTCAAACTGTCCCAGCTGGCACAATGTAAGTTGTGGAGATAAGTTTGATAGCAGAAATAGGTAACCAGCTTAAAATGTAAGTCGCTAACCTATTTCCATCCTATATCTAATACACGCATGGCATGACCTCTTGCGGTCGAAACAGGTACTTAAAATATAATCGAGGAACGGGCGTTAGGTTCCCGATGTACCCTTCCTCAGGAAACGAAACGGAAGACGGAAACTACGAGAATCACGAAAACCACGAGATAATGAGTGACTACCCACGCCGATCCACGCCGCTCATTCACTTCTTTCGTGGACGCCGTCTTCGCTGAAACTGAGAACGCCTACTGGATTGATTTCGATTTTTGACCCTTTGCTCGCTTGGACTTCCTCTTTCTCGATTACCGATTAAGATCTCTCTTTGGATTCTCTACTTATTTTATTATATTTCGACCCTGCGCTCTTGGACATCTCTTTTGGATTAATCGGTTATATTTTTTATTGGACGGTATTTTTTTCTATTTTGACCCTGCGCTTTTGGACTTCTCTTTTGGTTTGATCGCTTATTTTGGTTTGGACGGCATATTTTTCTATTTTGACCCTGCCCTCTTGGACTTGGACTCTTTCGGTACACTTAGATTTTGGACGGTGCATCCCGAAAACGAAGTACAATTGAACAGATAGTTGTAAAATCGAGGGCTTTCGTATTTGAATCCCAAGTTATCTGAGGCATCAATTTCCATCGAGTGTGATTGGCGATAAATCCAGAAGACATTGGGATCATATCTTCCGTATCCGTCTGTCGTGTTGCTGAAGCTACAGCTGCAATCACAGGTAAGTGTTATCTGAGTTTTTAAAATCACGACTTAATTAAGAAAGTGACTGAAACTACCCAGCCAGCACATATAAACATTTTACCTTCAATTTATTTGAAATTTACGTAAATATGTCGTAAACAGTTTATTTGTTTACAAGTTGCTCACGTAAACTTCTAAGATGCATCTCGTAAAAATCGCGGCCACATGTCCTCATCGTGGAGTAAGCAGCACAGAAGCGGTTTACCCTAACGTCCGCCATAATGCATACGCATCAAATACTTTGTTTGCCATATATATATTTTCTCAGTACGTATTAAATGTGCAATTAAATCCAGTGTACCACGTTTAAAAATTTTCACGAATAAAAAAGGTAAAAAAATAAAATTACATATACATCACTAGCATGCTAGCATCGCTTTCGCCCCTAGGTGGCTCAGGGAACCGAACCCATGACATTCGCTTCGTATCTCGGAACGCTACCACCAGGCTAACTGGTTCGTTGATGTGAGTGTTGTCAGATGGTTAGTTGTTGTGACTCGGTTCATGCATGAACTTGCGCCGGTTCATGAATGCGAAGTAAAGTTTCAATAGTTGATTATAACTATAATTCATTACATAACTGTAAGTTAAGACTATCGAAGGAACTGTAGTAATGATTTACGATCGAATTTGCTTTCCTAAATAGTCGAACACATGAATCCTTCGTTAATTGTGCTGGAGTGACAACACCCCTTAGAAAAATCTTTGAAGATTAAAAATTAATTTCTCTTCACCAATGGTTATGATTACTGGTGAGCACCAATTAACTACTTGTGAATGATGATTGATTACTAATATTTGCAGTGATTACTTACTTATTTCAAGGGAGCTCAGGGGTGGATTTTGGAACAAATATCAAACTGCTATCTCATATCGGTGATCAGCTTGAAACATATGTACTCCACATTTAATGAAAAAGATACTTGAAACTACTTCATGTATCTACATGTTAACTTTATGAGCCAAATATTTTCATTAAACATACGCGCAGAGTATAATCTATGACATAATGCTGTAAATTTACTAATTTCTTAATGGCCCACACTCGTAAGAATCACGTAAATTCGTTTACGTGTGCGGTTTAAAAACCGGTTACGAGATGCTTACATAAGCATTAAGCATTTACGTTTACGTTCATTCTCATAAAATGATTGCTCAGAATTTACGTAAACATGAAATAATACGGGTAGATTATGTTTACGTATACACACGCACATTAAGTTTACGAGGATTTTACGTAAACATGTTACCGTGTGCTGGCTGGGTATCCTCTATTGCACATTCTGTAACTCTTTCTGTTTGCTAAATTTTCATAATAATCTGCAAGTTAATGGCACTTAAGCTAGAGTGGGGTGTTATTTACATTTACTTTTAACTTTATATTTCAAGTGTATTTGTTAAAAATCATGGGACAGTAGTGGGTCAATCTGCAAACGTGTAGGCAATGTGGGCATGGTTTTAATATCTCCCATATTCTATTAGTTAGTGTTGGGGTTGATGTTATCCCCACGTGTTCATTTTTGGCCATTGGTTTCGAACGTATATTGTGTCTGGGAACTCAGCATCTGATTATTAATTACCATGCAAAGTGGCCCACCAACGAGCATGTAATCGTGATTTTTTCCGCCATTTTTCATGTGTCCATTACTCAATGCGAAATGTATATATACCTAGAGATGCGTAAATTACCTTAATTTTCAATTGAGGTAAACTACCGTGGTAAATTAATGTAATTTTCCGGTAATTTTAAATTTTGAGATACAAATGCCGACGCTTATATCAAACATATCACCACGTTTGTGTATTATAACTCATTAAAAAAATTAAAAAGAAGTTGGCAGCAACACGCAATTGCCTCTCTCTTGTCACACTATGAGAAATTTTCCTTCCAAAGACATACCCCTGCGCAATGCGCATTTTTTTACTCTGAATTAATCACGAACACGATGTAAACGATGTAAACAAAATCGTTCTAGCTACGTAATTTATAATATCACCCATTCCAATGGTTTCTTCGTTAGGAAGAAATTTTCAAAAAAAAACTTTTACTGAAAATTACCGTTTATTACGTTTATTCAGGGGTGTTGGTAATTTACGAATAATACCGCGGTAATTTACCGAGTTGCGCATCTCTATATATACCCCCTGTCTTCAGCAGCATCTCGTCAGCATAATCCTTTGCTTTATTAAAAATACTATTGTATTTCCTTCAAGAATTATCGCAGATCACCGTAAATAGTTAAATACTGGAGGGGATAAAGGCGTCGCATAATTCACCATAATTCCATATACATATTTCTATAATATTAGTGAAGATGGTAAGCCGTACTAAGACTGCCCCTCCTCATTAGCATATAAAGACATACAGCTATGACGGAAAAAAACGGGTGCAAGTTTCGTAGATTGGAATGATTTTCACGTTTGTTGCCACATATCTTCACCGTCCTATGCCGGCTGGATTTTCTATGAAAATACAGGTCTCGCAGCCATTTCATTTGATGGCGTTATGGTTTAATGCTATTCATGCACTCACCGGGAGCCGTCGTATCGAACTTACTTGAAGTATCATAATTCAATGCAATGCAAGGTAGCTTTCTGAGGGCTGTTGACAAGTGCACAAGTCACTTGTCAACGTCCACAATTTCAATTAGAATTTCGTTGCATCGGCAGATTCGTCGCCATAGGAGGTTTGGCATTATTTGGTCTCTCTCCTGTGTTCCACAGATTCTCACTGCTTTATTGCAACGATGCCGAATCGAAGGTACAAGCCGTACAGTGAATGTTCAGGAAGGCATAAAAGACTACTGTGTTCTGCAAGACTCCAGGCTGGCGAACTTAGTGACGATGATGGGCCAGATAATTTTGAAGTTTTGAATGAGAGTTTTGAGAGAGTAGGTGATGAGGCCTCAGATTCAGAGAATAGTGATTGCAGCCTGAGGGAGGAGGATGTGAACTTAAGCACCGATGGCTCCACAGAGTCGGACTCAAGTGAATGTGATGATGGTTTCCACCTGGGAGAATTCCAAAAGGGTCGTGCTGAATGGGCGAGTGCAGGAGTGACGGTAACAAAATGTAATGACCTGTTAGCTTTGCTGAAACAGCATCACTGTTTCATGTACCTGCCTTCAGACATTAGGACTTTGCGCAAGACACCCCGTAGCATTAATGTGAAGCACATTGGTGGTGGTACTTACAGCCACATGGGAATTCAGAAGAACTTGGTACGAATCATCAAAGAGATTCCTGGGGTTCGTGAAAGAAAACTGTTAAAAGTGCAGTGTAATATTGACGGACTTCCTCTAGCAAAGAGCTCGAACAGTCAGGTATGGGTTATATTGATGAGCCTAGAAGATTTCCCTGTCGTTTCACCTTTTCCTGTCGGTATTTTCCATGGCAATGGTAAACCTCTATCCTGCTCAGAGTTTTTGGATGATTACGTCCAGGAGATGAGACAAATTAAAGGCAGTGGCTTTGAATGTGATGGTGAAGAGTTTCATGTGGATGTCACATGCTATGTTTGTGACGCTCCTGCCCGTGCATTTGTGGCTCAAATAAAGTCACACACTGGGTATTCGGGTTGCGGGAAGTGCACTTTGCAGGGGGAGTACTATGGAAACAGGGTGGTCTTTGATGAGATCAGTGCACCTCTAAGATCAGACAATAGCTTCAGCCAAAGGTTGGATGAAGAGCATCACATTGGGGAATCACCCCTGGAAGGCATTCCTGATATGAAAATGGTTTCGCAGTTTCCCTTTGAATATATGCATTTGGTGTGTCTGGGGGTTATGCGAAAGATTCTTTTATCATGGGTGAAAGGAAGTCTAAATGTGAGATTGCAAGCCATGAAAGTGGCTGTTTTGAATGAGAAGATGGCTTTTATCACTCAATGTGCTCCTTCAGATTTCGCACGGAAACCGAGGTCTCTGGATCATTTACAGAGGTGGAAAGCCACTGAATTTCGTACATTCCTCCTGTACACTGGGCCCTTTTTGTTAAAAAGGCGTTGTCAGTGGAAATTTGTACAAGCACTTCTTGGCATTCCACTATGCCCTCAGACTATTGGCCAGGTTAGATTGTCAAGAGCATGTTGATTATGCCAAATGCCTCCTGGAATACTTCGTGAGGAAGTTTGGAGTGCTGTATGGTAGGAAAAACGTATCATACAATGTCCATGGACTTCTTCATTTGGCTGATGATGTCAGGTTACATGGGCCTCTGGATAAATTCAGTGCCTTTAAATTCGAGAATGCACTTGGCCAAATAAAGAGACTGGTGCGTAAACCAAACCTTCCACTGCCACAAATAGTGCGACGCATCGAAGAGGCATCTTTATTCCAGCAGAAGAGCAGTGTATCAAAGACGAGACTTCATGCATGTTGGCGAATCCCCAGAGTTCTTCCATTTGGCTTGCAGGCTCCATGCTATTCCAGATACGAGGCAAACTCTGTTATATTTTCGGACCAGCAACCAGATAACTGTTTTGTGACAGAAAGTGAAGATATAATAGTAGTGAATTTGATTGCCCATCATGGTCCCGATGTCTTCATTGTTGGCAAAGCCTTGTCTGAAGTAGCCAGCTTCTATGAAGTACCTGACACCTCCATAAATGTGGAAATTTATGTAGCCAGGGGATGGTCTCAATCACGGCTGTGGTCAGTGAACACTATAAAGAGGAAAGCGATGCTGATTCCTTTTCAAGATTCATCTCTTGGCCCAAGTTATTACATCAGTGAGCTACTCCATCATTAATAATATGATCTGATGCTTGTGATATTTTTGGTACTGCGATTTCATACATTGGCTTGGGTCAACAGCAATTTTGTGAGCCATCACACTGTTGAACGTGTATGTATAGTAAGTTATGTGTGACATATTTATCGTTGCTCTTACTTCTTTGTGATATAAAATCTTCTTATCTTACAGGATGCCCTTTGTCGTAGCAGAGTTTCTACCGCATAGGGAATTTAAGGACATCACCGTCCAAACAATTCCAGCTTGCTGGATTGTAAATGGAAGTGCAGCTAGGTATCCACCTGCCGGGTACTCCTGGCCTGTTGTGAGCAAGATGCTATATGGAGAGATTCCTCCCCTGGACAACTGGGAGACACTAGGAGTGAAATATGTTTCCCCCTCCTTTGGTCTGTATCTATGGCTGGGACAGAGTTTGCATTGTGTATGGATATCTTTTATTGCAAACTGTTATTTTAATAGGAAATTATTACCACAGATTCTTATTCCGATGCAGTGAATGTGGAGCGGAAGGCTGTAGAGTGTAGTGACACAGACCTGGAAGCTATAATGAGCAGCATGGGTGGTGAGGAAAGGAAGAGGAAAAGGAAGGCAAAAAATATTCGCTACCCTAATGAGCCAGTCACTAACTCTAGTGTAGATGATGATGATGGGTGGATTTCTGATCCTGCTCAATCAACTGGTAATTTTGTTTTTTAAAGGAAGTGTGTAAAGGTCTTTGTCAAAATTGTTCCACCTTATTCAACTATTGTAATTGCATTTCATTAGGGACTTCTATGAGTACCTGGGATGCCACTGCCAGCATTCCTGGTATTTCGGGGAGAAGCTTTTTACCAAGGCCTACTCAAGCTAAGCCTCAAGGAGGTGAAGGGAAATGCAGTTCATCAGTTGCTGCGAGTCAGTCGCAGTCTTGTGGCAGAAGTAATCTGGACCCAACGTGCAAGGGTAAGTCTTGGTCTGGTCTTCCATCACAAGTAATTTGTGTCCCCAGGTATTCAAACGTGTCAACCTGTTCTAATTCTTGCTCTTCCCAGCTTATGTTCAACCTTTCTTGTACCTCATTTTTTGACATTGCCATAACCTTGCTTTTCCCCACATTCATTTTCATTCCATGGTCTCTGATGACATTTGCCCATTCTTCCACTCTATTTGTAATTCTCTCTTTTCTTTTTGTCTTACACGCAAAACTACAACTTTTGTCAACCAAAACTTGCTTCTGTTCTTTTGATTATAGCTTTAGTCAATCATACTAATATATCAAATGGAGTGGTGTTTGTCTGTCCGCCGGTTCTGTGTTTGTTATGCATCTCCTCAAAAACTACTGAACCGATTGAGCTGAAATTCTGTATGATTGTAGCATATAGACTAGAAGGTGCTATAGGCTATATAGAAAAGGCTCAGGGTCCGGTTTTGATTCCTGGTGCCAATTACGTATTTACATTGTTTTAAATGGACTTTTCCAATTTATGGTAGTGCAAGAGTTTTTCCGTATTCTCAGTAAAATACCTAAATATTTATCCATTTTTGTCTTTGTTTCTTCTGGCCGGAAAGTTTCTAAATAATGTATGCAAAAGCCGATATACTGGCCCGCCTCACTAAGAGGGTTAATAAATGTATGAAGAAGGTTATTGAATGTGTTTCAGTAAGTGCATTCAGGGCTTAGTTAGCAATAAGGTATCTCCAAAAATGGTTCACCAAATTCATTGATCTAATCTAAGTGTTCTTTTACATTAGCAACCCAAAGGAAAACTATGACCATCTCTGCAAAAGCCAGGCCAGGAGTGGAAAAGAACCACCACCTGATGCAAGGGAGTGGCAGACCTAATAGACCTGAAGAGAGGAGGCAAATCCCAACGCAGTTGACTGCTGTGGGTCAGCAACAAGGCAGGATAGTGCGGCCGGTCCAGAAGTCTCAGAGTGGGATGTTGGGTGAAAGCTCTCTTGAGACTGTTGTCATGGACCCGACTATGAAGGGTATGTGCTTTTACTGATGAATTATACCTCCCGCAAGGCAGGTAGGCTGCATAATATATTTGTATAGTGTATGAGAAATGTTTATTTTACATTTCAGAGATATTAAAGGATATTAATATGCAGCTCACTGAGATACGGAGACAGGTAACCTCCTTGAGTAAAACCGTTTCCAAGGATGGGTTGGCTGTGAGTGAGAAAATAGATGCTTTGGCTTTGAGGCTGGAGAGTTTGCCTCTGAGTGTGAATGAGGATGTGATATCCAGCTATGATGGAATGGTGGAGTGGCACAGCCTTCCCAGTCTTACAGTAGATGACCTCAAAATAATAGAGGCAGAGTTGGTGAGGAGTTTGCTTGCATATGTGTTAAGCCTTTTGCTATCCTGCCACTTACATTTAAGCATTACAATTTGATGCACTTAATTGAATGCTCTTCCATCTTACAGCTACAATATTTAAGGGATCGGTCCTCGAATCAACTGCTGAGGAACATAAGCGAAGACACCTTACCAGGAGCACTAAACAAGACCGTTAATGATATGTGCTCATTATTGATGACGAAGGAGATGAGTATGCGGTTTTGCATGAAGGGGAGAGCCCAGCAGAAAATATCTTTTGAGAAAGAGTTCCACAACATCATCAACGTGATATTTGGTAAGTTATTCCATTGTTATGCTGTAGCTGAAGCAGTTATGGTCGGTCTTATTCATAGTCAGGAGTTAATCAAGAATTTTATTTCTTTAAATTATATCAGTTTTTAGGGTAGGTGTAGATTTCTCTCCTTGTAGGTTAGGTATATTGGCATTAGCATTTGTTACTTATAGTATTTGTGTAGTAAAATATTATTACTTTTGAGCTGAGGAAGGTATCTCAGCTATTAACTATTTCATTCCAAATGCATCTGTTTCCTTTGGTTTATAATTTTCTCTAATTGCTCTCCTGAAAAACACTATTGAGCCACTGGTTGAGGGGAAGGAAGTCACGGATCCATTTCTGAAAAATGTCGAGAACCTCATTTAATTGCATTTGATGGCTTATGCTACTTAAATTTTTGTCCTCTAAATCCTTCCTTGTCCTCTGTAGTCAAACTTCAACATCTAATAAACAGCTTAGAAGGTACTGCTGCAAATCGATTAAAGGGGATGAAGATTATTGGGAGTAACCTAGACGTAGCATGGGAGAAATTATGTCGCCGTTACGACAACCCTCGCGTTCGTCTGTCAACTCATCTTGAGGCATTAATATCTGTAAAGGCATCCCAACGTAAGTCCGTTTCAGATATTAATCGCTTGTTGGATGTCGCAGAGGAGGCCATCCAGGGATTGCGGGACCTGAACTGCCCTGTCGAGAGCTGGGACCTGTGGTTTGTGCATCTAATAGGACGCAAATTGGACCCAGTGACTAGAGAAGACTGGGAGATATCGCAAGAGGCATCTTCTGCCTTCCCGTCTTTCAAGCAGCTCATTGACTTTCCAGAAAATCGCGCTCGATCGCTTGATGCAAGCAGATCGGAGAACGTTTCAGAACCTTTTAGTCGAAGCTCACGTCAGTTTAAAGGTCAAAGGGTAATAAATGCAAACATGACCCACACCCCGGTCACTAAAAGACCTTGTGAACTTTGCAAAAATGGTCACTTTGTGGGACCATGCCCCAAATTCCATAACATGCCCTATAGCCAACGTGTCGAATTTATCCAAAAGGTTAAACTTTGTGGAAATTGTCTACGTAAGGGACACTCTGTACCAAGCTGTCCTTCTTCAGGATCCTGCCTGATTTGTAGAGAAAGACACCATACTACGTTACATAAGGATAGGATCGTCCCTCAGAATCCTCCAAAGAGTCAAGACACTCGGCATTTATGTGCTGATACATCACAAGCCCCAGTCAGTCAACACGTCATCAGTTGGAAGGACCATATTAATGGCTACTGCCCGGGTAGTCTTGGTAGGACCATCTGGAGCAGCAATTACGGTACGAGCATTGCTGGATCCTGCCTCTGAGGCGTCATTTGTGAGTGAGAGTGTAGCGCAATTACTAAGGCTGTCCCGCACTCGAGCAATTGTATCCGTGCAGGGTGTTGGGATGGGTCCAGTAGTGGAGCCTAATGGTAGTGTTAACCTCACTATGAAATCCACCATTAACCAACATTTTTCACTTAACTTTTATGCTCTCGTGTTGAAGAACATTACAAAGCTCCTTCCCACCAACAAGGTCCTCATACAGAACTGGGATCATGTATGCAACTTGCCACTTGCAGATCCTCAATTTGGTACTCTAGCCCAAATAGATTGCCTGTTAGGTGCTGATGTTTACGCATCAGTATTGAAACCTGGACTTCATCAGGGACCAATCAACACACCTGTTGCTCAAAATACAGCCCTAGGATGGGTGCTCATTGGACCGACCAATGTATCCTCTAATATTTCTGAAGCTGTCAGCTCTCATACGTTCAGTGATTCCCCGTTGATCGAGGCCATTAGTCGTTTCTGGAAAGTGGAGGAATTGCCGAATACAACCCCTCTATCTGAAGAAGAAGATGCTTGCGAAGAATACTATAGGAAAACTCTTGTTCGTTCTGATGATGGCCGCTATGAAGTAAGGTTGCCTTTTTCGCGCTTTTCATAATTTCCTGACGCACGTAGTATCGCTGTATCCTGCCTTCTGTGGAACGAGATGAAGTTCCTTTCTAATCCCTCTTTTGGAAACGAATATAAAAGGTTTATGGACGAATATTTAACAATGAATCACATGGAACCTGTGCCATCAGCTGAGTTGCACTGCGGATCTACCTATTATTTGCCTCATCACGGTGTTTTTAAGTCAAGTAAGCCGAAGAAAATCCGTGTAGTTTTTAACGCATCTCAAAAGTGCAGCAATAGTCTATCGCTGAATGATTGCCTGTTCCCTGGCCCGAAGTTTCAATCGGATTTAACGGCAATCATTATTCGCTGGCGTTATCTACGGGTGGTCTTCGTCACGGATATTGTAAAAATGTACCGACAGATTTGGATGCATCACCAAGACACGGATTGGCAGCGAATAGTATGGCGTTCTTCAACTGACCAACCAATCCAGGACTTTCGCTTGAAGACTGTCACGTATGGAACTGCTTCTGCTCCGTATTTAGCCATTCGTACCTTGCACCAACTGACGGAAGATGAAGGACACCAGTATCCTCGTGCAGTGACAGCAATTAAACTGCAAACGTACGTAGATGATATTTTCTCCGGAGCGGATAATATTTCTGATGCTCTATCCACGAGGAATGAGCGCATTATCATGCTAAAAAGCGCTGGTATTTCTCTAGACAAATGGGCGGCCAACCATATGGAACTGCTGGAAGGATTGACCACGATGGAAGGAGAAAAGATGCCGATTAACCTGGAAGATGCTGTGTCTACGCTTGGCCTGAATTGGATTCCTAGTTATGACTATTTCTTTTTTCAAGTAACTCTACCCAAATCTTCCTCAGTCACAACAAAACGTTCGATTCTCTCGGAGATTTCTCGACTTTTTGATCCACTAGGCTGGCTTGCGCCTTTTCTCATTCACTTCAAGATATTGATGCAAAACATTTGGATCCAAGGCTTTGAGTGGGATTCTCCTATACCTGGCTCCATGCTAGCTCACTGGAATGATCTCCGACAACAACTGCCCCTGTTATCGGAGATAAAGATACCACGTTGGTTCAAAACTGTACAAGGATCAAAATGGGAACTACATGGTTTTGCAGATTCTTCTGAAAGAGCTTACGCTGCCTCTGTCTATATTGTAGTTTTTTCAGATGACGGCTGCAAACAATCATCTCTGATCCTAGCTAAGACCAAATTAGCACCGATCAAGACTCAGACTCTCCCTAAGTTATAATTATGTGGAGCTCTTCTTCTGACGCGCATTATTCATTTTCTACTAACCAGTCATCTGCCGTCGAGTCCGGCAGCAATCCATTGTTGGACCGATTCAAAAGTCACTCTTGCGTGGCTTCGAGGACATCCATCCCGATGGAAGTCGTTCGTAGCCAACCGCGTTAGCGAAATCATCACTACACTGCCTAATGCCACTTGGCACCATGTTTGCTCGTCTGACAATGCTGCGGATTGCGCAACTCGTGGTTATACTGTGATGCAGCTGAAGGACTCCAATCTTTGGTGGAAAGGTCCGTGTTGGTTAGTTAACGAGCACGAATTAGCAGACTTGCCATACGATGAATGCACCAATGAAGAGGAACGCCCTTCGTCATACACCACAGTTACTGTCCAAGGTGAACCATTTTTATCGTACTTTAAAAAGTTTTCGTCTATTAACAGGATAATTAATATTATTTCATACTGTCTCAGATGGAAGTACAATGCAACTTCCGTACAAGCTCACAGGATATACGGACCATTAACGGAAGCAGAGCGTGCAGCTGGGAAAATTGCCCTCTTCCGTTTAGTCCAGTCTGCTAGTTTTGGGAAAGAAATTTTTTGCATTCACCGAGATCAAGAGCTTCCAAGAAGAAGTCCACTTCGTTACCTTCTCCCATTCATTGATGAGAAAGGGCTATTACGAGTTGGGGGACGTTTGCAAAATTCTCAGTTCCTGAACAAATATGAGAAACATCCCCTCATACTTCCAAAGGACTCTTTCGTTTCCCGCCTTTTAGTGGAAGAGTCGCACTTACTGACGCTTCATGGGGGTCCTCAGCTAATGCTTAGCCATTTATATCGCCAGTACTGGATTGTTAGAGGAAAGCAGTTAGCTTGTCAAGTGTCACGTCAATGTGTCCGGTGTGCGAGATTTTCCTCGAAACCGTTCCAGCAGCAAATGGCACCCCTTCCCGACTTCCGAGTTAACGTGCTGAGACCCTTCAGCCATACTGGGATAGATTACCTTGGTCCGATCGCCATACGCACGTCAAAGGGTCGCGGGAATAAGAGTTATAAGGGATATGTAGCTATATTCATTTGCATGGTTATAAAAGCTGTTCATATTGAGGTCGTATCGGACTGTACCACGGCGTCTTTCCTAGCAGCTTATCGCCGTTTCGCAGCTCGACGTGGTCATTGCAATGTTATCTACAGCGACAATGGGACGCAATTTCATGGGGCTGATGCAGAACTGCGACGCTTGTTTGATGCCACCTCTACACTTTCCACTGCATTCGCAAATGAAATCGCAAAAGATGGTACAAACTGGGTATTCATCCCACCAAGGGCTCCTCACTTTGGTGGGTTGTGGGAAGCGAGTGTGAAAAGTTTTAAGTTTCATTTTAGGCGTGTTCTAGGGAACACAAGACTAACTTTTGAAGAGCTCGCCACCCTGAGTGCCCAAATAGAAGCTTGTCTCAATTCGAGACCACTTTGCCCTATTAGTAGCAACGCCAATGATCTGGTCCCTTTAACGCCGGGGCATTTTTTAATAGGTTCCTCATTGATTGCTCCTCCTGAGCCATATCTAGATATTGATATGTCTCAAACATGTTGTACTCGTTGGAAACTGATCACTCTAATGCGTAATCATTTCTGGCACAGGTGGACTAAAGAGGTACTGCATCATATGCAGCAGCGAAGGAAGTGGTTGAAGTCGAATCACTCCATAAAGGTAGATGACCTGGTGCTGTTGAAAGATGATCTACTTCCTCCAACCAAGTGGCCACTGGGGAGAATTACCCATCTGCACCTTGGCAACGATGGGCTACCCAGGGTCGTCACTGTTAAGACAGCTGACTCAGAACTTATGAGACCTTTGGTTGAAGATCATCCCTTTACCAGTGGATGATAGGGTCACATCTACTTATGTAGCTGTGAAGGAGGGAGTCGATTAATCTAAGTCGCTCATGGCGGGCGGCACTCAACAGTAGTTTTTTTGTCTGTTTATGTCAACTATGACTTTTTTGTTTGTTGCTATTGATTGCTTGTTCAAAATTTGTATTTTGTATTGTATGCTCTCTCAGTACCATATTGTTTTGTATTGAAAGTTGGTTATTTCGTCGTGCTATCACACTCCAAGGCGGGCGGTATGTTGAACGCAGATTGCCAGTTTGGTTGGCGCCCCCGCTGTTCCCTTGTTTTTGGTTTTTCTTTTCCCCACAAGAGGGTTGTGTGTAGCCCGGCCGCACAGAGCGGAGTCACCTGGCATAAGCCTGTCTGTCTGCCAGCGGCATTGAGGTGGGTCGTCTCCCACCTTGAGAGGGCAAAACGGCACGACGTTCCCGTGTGTGGGATATTTCTTTATTCGTGTGAGATCGTGTAATTGTGAACGGAATTAAATTTCATGTGCCCAGAAAGTTGCTGCAGTCTCTTTCTCTCTTTCCTTCACGGTTGCTCCGGCAGATAATGCCCATCGGCAACATGCCGTCAACAAAGCATGTGTATGAATAAGGTATATTGTATAACATTATGCCTTTTAGCAGAGCGAGTTTGAAATGGAAAAATACACAGAAAAATTAGATTAATCTAAAACATGTGTGACGTTCGTATGTATTTTTTTCGGAGCGGTTTGTATTTGAGCGTCACAATTACAATGCTGATAAGAAAAATATTGGGACAATGAGTGACCGGCTTTTGAATAATTAATGTAAAAATGTGCATTAATGTGCATGTGAATTAATGTAAAAAAGTGATGCAAAATGTTACAAAAAGTAGCAAAAGTTGTGTTCCGTAAGTGCCTAAATTGTAATCATATTTAGATTGTTTCATTCGAATCGGGGTGGTAAGTGTATAACAGGTAGGCAACAGAATATTATTAGTGGAATTAGAACCACATCGAGTGACAACCTTAAATGAGTCAACGTATTCAAAACACTTCTCCCAATCCTCCGCACTACGTGTTCTCGTCGGATCACTCCCATGACGTCATAGAAGTGAGCGTCAGGCTTGTATGTCGAGACGGTCTTGTTATTGCTCGTGAGTTGTGTTACATGTGTGCTCAGAAGACTCCAAAAGCGAAATAAATGGAAGACGTTGACTTGGGGCCGTATGCAGAGACGAACCTCCTCCTCGTAGAGCAAGAGAGGGCACCTCCATCGCGCTGCACAGTCCGACCTCTACCATAGCTCCTAGGAGCTGCAATGGAGGTCGCCTCGAACAATCGTCGCGACGTTCACAGAAATTTCTCATACCAACGATGACGTTTTTTGTGACGTCTCACGGGAAAAAAAGACTGGCGAAAGTAAACTCGACTTCACGCGAACTGGCGTCGCAGGGTGCGTGCAGTGCCTCGCATACTACAGATACGCCTACCTAAAATCCTGCGCTGAATTTCTGCCTATCCTATCATCCTATGATATACGACCACATTTTCCGATTATGGGTAAGTGACTTGGAGGTCAGCTGCTTGCTGGCATTAAGGAGTTTGTGATTATTAACTTCACTAAAAGATTGACGGCTAAGTTACAACGTTAAACGATTCCCCTAATAACCATTTCGTGGATAAAAATAAGCATGACCATTATGAATATACGTAACTTATATTCTTTCAACTACAGGAGAGATAAATAAGAGTTTCCTCCATAATGCTGAGAATCTGTTTCCCGGCGAGCGCAGCAGTACTTTTTCTAAGTCCGATACCGTCCACGAGAGACTGAGAAAAATCATCCGTGGACCAATATTCAATCACTCTTAAAGATCGTGATTCGTGTTTAAAACCAAATTTCAGATGTACTTTCAAATATGTAAGGCATGTTTTGTGTGATTTCACCCCCTGCCATACTCCTATATGGCTGCTTACAGGGTGTTGCGTTATTGTAGATGAAACAGTGCATTCTCAGAAAGGCCTGCTACTGAAATCTCTTCCCTCTCACGACTCAAGCAAATCACGCATAAATAATGCCCCGCGATTCACCGTTAGGGTGTGTGGCAGGTGGTGAGTACCACGAAACATGAACTACTGATTTGAAACTGAACTACTACTAATTGCCACAGGGTGGCTTCGGGTCCATTCGTATCCCTTCGAAGATCCTGACGCTGTCCTCGTTAGTTTCACACCCGAGAGCAAATTCCTTGCAATGAACCTCCCAAGCACTCGTCCCCTTGACAACCTCTCTTCCACCCTGGTCATCGTCACCGGATATGATAGTAGGATATAAAATGTAATTGAGGAGACATCACAGCTGATTTGTGAAGCCAGCTGCCATCTTAGTAGGTACGGATCCCAGTATACCTACCATTTTCTACCTTGCATTCCTCATGGAATGTGCCTTGTGTGGAGCAGTGTCTTTACCTTAAAGTCGGTCTACGTATTCCATCCAACTCCTCTTTACTTCTCCTGGTTCTTACATAAAATATCCTTCTCAGGCTACTGGTATAGCATAACCTGATGTGTACTTTGTCAGTTCTCTCCTTCTACCTCCTTCCTTGTAATTTCTTACAATCCTCGAAGAGCGTCTCCTATTGTAGAAATTGAAAACCAATAACTTTTGTAAAGATGTGAGCTACATTAAAAAAAAAACTCTACGTATTATGCTAGATTACACCGGATAAATAAGAACAGCGAGTTAGATTTTCGTGCCTATGGATCAAAGATTTAATATTTCCCCCGTAACATAATAGAACACAATAGGGATCATAGCAATGTGATAGTTGCTGAAAGATTGTTAAAAGTGGTTTGTATTGCATGATTTATGTATTTACAACCGATACCTTTATTACTATGTAGATCCTGATCAAATAGCTGAATGTGAAGCAATTCTGTAGAATGTTTCCATCTAGTGGCCTAGTTGCATGTCAATAGTGCATGTTTGGTGATCTTCATCCCGTGCCACACACCTTCGGGGTGGTTTACAGGGTATTTCGTAGGTGTATGTGTAAAATGGAATGGTGCTCACATGTAAGAAGTTGTTTCTCTTGCAGTACACATTGGCGCCACAAGATAGAGAAAGGGAATTCATCTTTAGGACATGCCAAAAAACATAAGAAAGTGCAATGAGTTCACTCAAACAGTCCGCCAACATGTGGTTCAAACTGGTATGTTATGTTATAACCAAGTATACAGTTCACATTCGAACCAGGTGTAGCAATGAAATTCCCCACCAAGTAGAAATAAATGTTATAATACCTACCTTACATCGCCTTAGGAATACCAACTGATGCTGCTTCGTGGAATTTTAGTATGACTCCATCGTTATATTCATGCTTTAGCCCATATATGTATTTTATAAAAAAAGGCGGTATAAATAATAATCCATTGCCTCCTGTAACTACCATCATTGCCAAAGAGATGAGAGGAAGAGACATCCGCTATCACCATAACAGCACCTATGGTGCTGTTATGGAGATAGCGGCCAACACTTAGCCTGGCATCGTGATCAACATCCAGCTAAAACCACAACAAAGAAACTAGGTGAAAGCATACCCGAGCGGCATCTTATGGATATCTAAATTCAAATCACTTAAGAAACTATCGGCTATATAATATTAAACTATGTTAATGCTTCACTACGTTTTACATCCATTATTTATTATTACAAAGGCAATTTTTCTACGCAAGAGAACGAAGGGCGTCTTAAAACGTCGCTAGGGCCAGGTAGGCAGAAAAGGTCCAAGGTGTCATAAAGGACCCTTCCTCGCGGCTCTGAAGACCCTTCCTCGGCTTAGAGGCGGGGATTATCTCGACCCTTCTTTGCAGCGCGAGCCTCACACTCGGCAGTTGTTCGCGGTCACTTGTTTGTTTATGCAGTGGGAAAACCAAAATAATATTTGTTTCTAAATCGCATTATTGAGTTCCAGAAGTTAATTCCTTATGTTTTTTTGAATCTCTAGAAATTTTAAACGGAACTCTAACGTTATTATTAACAGAGTTCACCTGTCAATGAGATTCAAACCGATTTGGGAGAATTTTTCATTGCAGTGAGGAGCTAAGACGTATGTTTTTTTATGATTTGACGATAAGGTAGTACCGATATTTTTCTCTCCGTTTTACTTGTTTATGAACATATATTGGAAAACAACTGTAATAGTAATACCACGTAACATACCGCGAAATCTATTATATCTACATTATAGGTTGAAAATCCCGCAGAGGGCGTGGTTTATGCTAATATATTAGCAGTCAATAAACTTTACTTTCTTGTAACTGAATCTTTTTGGTATAACTGCCATTCAGCTATAAAAAGTGTCTTTCAAGCTGAAAAGCATTCCAATTTGTTCTGTGTAATGCGGCTAAGAGTGATCATTATGTTGTAATCATTTATGTTAAAACTAGAAGAAAACCGCATGCGTGCGTGATGGAATATTGGGAGAACGTAACTGTGTCCGGCGAGACGTAGTGGAATGATATCATGATAAACAACAAGATATGGCACTTATTCCACAGGTTTTATTAGAGGTACAACGCGTTTCAGCGGTTAAGCCATCATCAGGTGATGATGATGGCTTAACCGCTGAAACGCGTTGTACCTCTAATAAAACCTGTGGATTAAGTGCCATATCTTGTTGTTTATCAGAATATTGGGAGGTACAATAAATAATTGCTAGGCAGAAAAATCTATCTGGCGCTACCAATGCGAATATATTTACATAAAAATGTGTCCTGATGAAGGTATAGCACCAAAAAAAGTGCATGTGCTTTCATATAAAACACGGGTATGGTTGGATTATGCGCGGACGTCTTCTATTGCGAAGCAACAGAAATAATTATTATTGTAACCATTGCTATTATGTCTATTGTGCTAAATATCTTAATATTAACATTAGAATTTCGTTTAAAATTGCTAAATGGTATTTATAACAACAGGAATTTATTTCTGTGTTAACCGCCACTTAAAGTCTTACTATTACTTATTTAACAAAAATCACTGAATTAAAAATAGTTGACCGCGGACACAGGCCGAGGTGGGTTCTCATTTGGAAAAGGGCGAAGATAATCTCTGGTCAGTGTCCGAGGAAAGGGTCGGGAACCCCACTGGGTCCGGTCCCAAAGCGGGGGAAAGACATACCTGCTCGATGCCTTGCTTCAAGAGAGCTCCGTACACGGAGTGGAAAAATATTCTAGAGGAACCCGTGAGAAGGAAAGCATTTTCCTGCGTAGGACTCCGGCGCGAAAGGGTTAAGAAACTATCTGCTATATAATATTAAACTATGTTAATGCTTCACTACGTTTTACATCCATTATTTATTATTACAAAGGCAGGCAATCTATGATAAAAAAATAGGATTAACGGCAAAACAACTGCTCATTCGACCAAAACATAGGGGCATTTTAAAAGGTATTGCATCGTTTCTACGGTCACTGCATGAAAAAGCCTATCAGAGGATTCTATTTTTCTCACATGAGCTCTCTTTCTTATGGCAGTAATTTATTCGCTTGCTCAGGATAGCCCAGTGATAATAGTCTTCTGAAGGAGGAAATCTATTTTTTTGCATTCAGGACGGTTCTGATATTTTGTAACCCTCTGGGGTCCTTACAGGCTTGGTATGTCATCAGTTCCCAGGGGCTGAGATCATAGTTAAGAACGAAAATGTAGGCAATGACTGATTACCCATGAATAATAAATACCTGCTATTTTCATGAAGAACTTTAATATGACATAACTGGGACAAGCATAATATATTCCATATTGAATATTTTCACCGAAAAATACATCTTAATATTGCCCGGCAAGCCACCATAAAGGTGTGCGGCAGATGATGAAATCACACCAAATATGCGCTACATATCATGAATAAAAAAGAATTAGTAATAATATACTAGACTGGTAAAGTCTATAGATCCTACAATATACTAGACTAATTTTCAACATTTAAAACAGATAGAAATAGCAAAGCAACCATGCAATATGATACTGTTAGTTGCGTTACCTTAAACTCCTTAGAGCAACATGCAACTACCTATGCTATCGATATTCAAACACTCGTAATTAGGCAATTGATATATTTACAGCTAATCATGTATCCCAATTGTACGAGGAAAGAAGGACATTTTGAATCCATCACTTCCGGAATCCATTTCTATAGTTTTAAGATCATAATCCACTCCAACATAGTCAATTTTGTTATTGTCGTCAATAAAAGTATTGTCTTTGAATTCAGTTAAGACCTTAACTCTAAATTTCTACCGACGAAGTGCCATTATTGTCACGAAATGTTCCAGTTATAGAAATGATAATTCGGCCTAAGTGTTTGTCTGCTTCCAACGAAAGGATCCTAGAATGCCACCTTCGTATCTCATCCGACAGCCGGAGTATTTAACTCGAGATTTTAATAGAATGAAAAACTTTAAGGAACTAAGTGGATTTTCCACCATTGACGGGACTATAAAATTAATGTCAATAAAAAAACCAGTACGAGATTACCATGTATTAAATAACAACTTGGTGTCTTTCATAACCAACATTTCGCGTGTCTACTAAGTTATGCATGGAATATCCTCAGGGTGGCAACATTGTTACTCCACGTTTCTGAGAAGTAGAGCGTAAACGGAGAAATAATTTCTTCATGATTCTGCATGTCGCTGTCATGTCGCTACATATTTGGGAATGAAACACACCAACGAATATGGTCTCCCGTATATTGTTATGAGAACATTCAATCTCCATGCTAAATATAATAAATGCTCATTGAAGAACAAAGCAGCCCTGGTTTAATGACAGGGATGTAATTTTAGTAAAGAAATAAACATTTTCGACTATTAACCACAAATACACGGAAGCCCGTCTTCACTTAGTATGGCTAGGTAGACTAATTCTGGAAGAGATATTCTGGATGTACATTCCAGGCTTAGCTAAAGAGACCAGGAATCTCTAAGCGCTGGCACGTCAACTCGATTTAGTATCAAATAGGGATGGGATTGGATACCACTCGATTTTGGGTGGTATTCAATGTATCGAGTATCGGCTGCATTAGACGATTTTTGATTCTTTAACTAGCATGCATGTAATAGGAGAATGAACATAAATTTTAGAATACCATATTCATCATCAAATTTTCTTTTATTTTACACTGTTTAGGCCCCCATCTATTAAAAAAATATTTTTAATGACCCGTGCAAAGATTGTAATTTCATTTTACTTGCAATTAGGCATGGATGGCCTATCGAATCCCAAAATGGAGGTTTCACTTTTTTATGAATACACATATGAATAGCTGATATACTTTTGCAGGGCGTAAAAATGTCAATGTGATAATCAATGAGTCGATATTAAATTGTGGTATTAGAGGAACTAGTCGGAAAAAATAATGGTATCGTTTAAATTTTCATATTGAGAAATTAGGCATTGGATTTTTGGCATCGGCTCATCCTTGGTATAATAAAAAGGGTGTAATTCAAAGGCACTTAAAAAAGAATTCAAATATTAGTCAACGTGATGTTATTTTGTGGCATGTACCTTGCTTCGCATAATAATTTGAAGAAATTGGACATGGAGAAATGACAGTTCATTGCAATCTGAATTCAATAGGAGCTGTTTTATGATACACCAATTTACAGAACTACACAACACAAGAGATTGCCTTTTTCAATCATTTATACATATATCAAAATGATGGGTTTTATAATGAAGGCACCTCCATACACTATGTAATTGAACTAGATATAAATGAAAAACCCTGAAAAAACACACGTTAAGAATTTAAAATTGTCTCAGCAAAATTGGACTATCGTAATCCTGACTACCAAGAAATTAATAAATTAAAATGTACAAAACCTACAACATATTTACACATGATGGACTTCATCATATTCAAGATCCAGAATTGACTTACATTATGTAATGAATGTCGAAAGATTTAATTAGTGCTAGAGATATCAGTATCAATAATATAATAATTTACTCAGGATATGGAATCAGTTAATGAGAGAGGTATATTTCATCCTATTTTCCATAATAAGGTATTATTTAAATTTACTTCGACATTCACAAGGTCACAAAAAATGAAAGAAAATGAAGTAGACATATATTCATAGACAGGACAATGTGCAAATTAGTATCAAGAATTGAGATTTTAAAGACACTAACATTAATCAGGTTTGAAATCAATAAAATACACTGCACGCCAAAACCAACATGAAATACATATCTATAAATTTAACAAATATGAGAATACTCAAAATATATCTGATAAGCAATACTCAAGATAATTCTTAAACATTTCAATTGGGCAACTTTATATCTGCCATTCTACAAAATATTAAAACTAATAAAGACTCGCTTTGAAAATGATTTTGGAAAAGTGCTAAAAGATTTAATTTTTACTCTCTAATAATGACACTGAAAATTGCCCAGGAAATAGCCAATAATAAATACACCCTCAAAAAAGTTAGAAGCCATTAGGAATTGATTCAAAATTAAGAAATATACTATACAACATTTAAAATGCCAATTAAAAGAATAGAAAATAATAAAATAAAAATTAAGGCTAAGGGAAAAATATCTTCTTTCCTTAACAGAAGAATGCAGTATTATAAATCTCGTTTAACCAGAAACAATAAAATCACGGCGGTCACAGATGGATAAGAAAATCATTCATCCACGCAGAATTAGGATAGCAGTCCATTAACTACACTCAACATGACTGTTCAACACAATGTCTCCTGCCTTTAAAAGTGTAAACCTGCCGATGTCATCAAACGCTGCTTCAATGAGGATGATAGAGGTCACACCTGGAAGTAACGAATGAAAATGAATAATAATTCTACAAGGAACAGAAAAAAATCTTATTTGTATATATTGAGAACACATTAAGCAAATGACTGTGCATGAGTGTTGTCACTGGTATTGTTATACAAACGTTTCACATAAAACTTGGCAGCAAATGATAAGGAATGTAAGAGGAAATAAAACAGCAGGCATGAACAATAATAGGACATATGCTATGGACATGCACAGTCGGTGACATATCACGAGAGTGCAATATTACATTAAACGGTTATATAAATCTCCGATAAAGAAACCAATGCCCACAGAGTAAAAAATTCATTTTAAACGTAACTGCTTAAAGTAATTTCTACTGCTTCTATTGTAAGGGCATTGTTGCTGCATCTAAGGCTGCTAAGGGTTTCAAATTGACTGTACTCAAGTTAACATGGCCTCATATTCCACGGCAATAATCTTTCACCAACAATATATACTAAAAGAAAGAATTCTTGGGTAAGTTCTTGACATCCATTAGATTTATCAGAAACCGGCCCAGTTTAAATTACGGTAGGCAACACATTAATTCTCGAAAACCCCGGAGTATGAACGCGATCTAATAATGTACTTTTAGTATTAGCATTAAAGCACTACGTGACATGTAATTTGCGCATGATTCGTGATATTGACCCCTGCCACACTCCCTTTATGTTGGCTCCCATTAAGAGGCGTACTTATAGATAAACTGTTCCAGAAGCCCCTATTTTACTCTACTTTTTTTGGCTCTTTTTTACTGAACTAGAAGCCCCTATTTTACTCTACTTGCCACAAAGTGAAAATATAATAATTAAACCATAATTTACATTAAACAATTGAAGCGATGTTTGATTAATAGACAACAGATGCGTATTCGAGTGGCGTTGTCATGGGAACACATACCTGTGACTCGGCGAGGAGAGCCGGCATCACGCTGTCACGGAACAACTCCAGCAGAAGAGGAACTTGTTCCTGCAGTTCAGACGTTCCCTCCGTCGATCCATAAAATGCGATAATGGAAGGAACAGCTGATGTTAAATACACTACCTTCCCGCGCTGAGTCTCCTTCTCCAATGCAATTTCAATAAACCAATATAATCCCCCTCTATTCCTCCTCTCCTCCGCCTCCTTTAACGCGTTCTTCATCTGTCGCTCCGTGACGTCATCTCCCGCCGCGTACGGCCTCCCTCCGTTGTTGAAAGCCAGACACACTGACATATGCGCCAGTGCACGTGCTAAACGACCAATGGTCCAATTCTCATCTCCACTTCTTCCTCCCACGTAAACCTTCTTCTCTTCGAAGTCAGCGAAATAGCGATAATCACTGCCTTTCCTCTCCACTCCGTCGTGATCTGTGAATGTCGATTTCATTCCTCCGATATATTCCGAGTCGAAATCGATCTCAATTGACACATCGTCATGGCTTTTGAGGAATTTCAACAGGCAAGCCGTCTCATCCCATTCAGAATACAGTTTCTCATACAATCCCCTCGCCCTTGTTACTTTCCCTTCATCACTCTCCAAGATGTTCGTCTTTCGCATCATCGCCTCCACGCATTCTCTCCTTATGTCTTCTTCCGTTCGAGGAGTCGACGGCAATACTTCCTCATCGACAGTCGAACTCTCAAGTGTCATTCCTACAGGCCTCTCCTTATTCGCCAGTGACGTCACGGAGGACTCCAGTGCCGACAAAAGCACATCACGGGCCGCCAATCCAGCTCTGACGTCATCAATAGAATTGCGAATGGTCGACATTTCTTCCAACTGGGTATTAATAGTCGTAATTCCTGTTTTGACGTCATCAACGGAAATGCGGATGGCTTCAATTTCTTCCCTTTGGGTACTAACTGTTGCCATTCCTGTTTTGACGTCATCAATAGAATTGCGAATGGTCGACATTTCTTGCATCGCATGTGTATTAATAGTCGCCATTTCTGTTTTGACGTCATTAATTAAATCGCGAATGGTTGACATTTCTTGCCTCAATGTATCAATTGTCATCAGACCAGATATCGCGTTCTGTCCCGTGGCCTCCATTCCTGCATCCTGACTTGTAGATGTAGTATTACAGCCTCCTTGTGCCACACTGTCCCTTCCTTTCATCACCAGACGAACCAATTTGCTAATCGACTGGCGGTCTTCGTCCTCAGGGTACTTCTCCCCCATACCCTTGGCCAGCTCAACCACGCTGACCCCTTCTACGTCCCTCAGTCCAGGGTTAGCACCCTTTTCCAGCAATCCCTCAACCCAATCAACCTTCCCCAACCCCACCGCGACGTAAAGGAGGGTTCTCTGCTTCACTCCCCTCACATCCACGTCTTCCAAGGAGTTCAGCTGGTCCTTGTATTGCTCAAGGGTCCCAGTGACTACGCCGGCGAAAAGAAGCTCTTCGTTGCCGAAAACGTCGTTTACAACACTGGTCGCCATTGCTACCGGATGAGGTCACCTTAACTGATGTGTTCTTGCCGACGATTGCTGACGGTGTGACGACAGGATGGCCTCGTTTCTGATGTAGAGGACAACTGCGATCGGAGACAGAGATCTAATGCTGTCGGAGCTGAAAATCAAATGTTGGTATTTCAGGCTAACAAGAATGTGTGTTAACATTTCAAAATAATGAGAGTTGTAAAATTAATTTCTTTAGACATAAATAACAATAATTTTCATGTTAACTCATTTACGACAAAAGTGTGGGTATTAATATAATAAATCATGAATTGACAATATAACAAATGTATATGTGACAAATATTGGCCGAATGCATTATGATATTGAGAACCTCCTGATGAGGTTAATTAAGAATCATATCAAAACAACGAAATTCACTCAAATTCGGACATATATTTTTCTTAAATGTAAAAATATCAATTGAAGGGTTGCGACATCAAATGCGACAAATTAAATAAAATGAAGGTAGCAACGCAGTGAAGCGCAGATATGAGTGCAACAAGAAAATGCAAACGACAACTAAAAAAATTACACTTGATCGTAATAACTAAAAAAAACTATTACGTAGTTTGCATATGAATAAATGAGTTCCATATTTGTCCTTCTTGTCTCAGGTCCATGCAATTGCACTAACCCGTTAAATTAAATATTTAAACAATTCTCATTTTATGGAATGGAACCTTAATAAATCTATGAATAGCGCTAGCAGTCAGCACGAATTCATGTGCAGGATGAAATGGCCGACCACGCCTCACGAAACAACTGCGAACAATTCCTTTAACACCTTCCATTATCCTCGTGAAAATCGCAATGCAGTTCACGGCATACGACGAACTGTATAAGCAACCACGATTTCGGGAACGACAATGGAAAAGGCCTTAGCAACGCTTGGAAAAGGACCGAAAAAAACAGTAACATTTTAAGTAAATTAACCAATTTACAGAAACCTCGAAAAAAAGTGTAAATAGGTTGAAAGAATAAGAAAGTTCAAACATTTTCTCAATAAACACAGAAAAATGGAAGAAAAATTGATATGCAATAATTTTACCAAGCGAAAGAATAAACTGGTTCGATTCCTGGCGCCAATAATGTGTTTACATTGGTTTAAATGGACTTTTTCAATTTATGAAAGTGCAAGGGTTTTTTCTTTCGCTCAGTAAAATTACTAAATGTTAATCGATTTCTTTCATTCTTCTTGTATTTAATGAAGAAGGATATTAACTTTCTAATTCTTTCAACCAATTTATACTTTGTGCTCGAAATTTCTTTAAATAATGTAATTTTCGTTCAAAGTTACTGCTTTCTTTCGGTCCTTTTCCGAGCGTTGCTAAGGCCTTTTTCATTGTTGTTCCCGAAATCGTGGATGCTTCTACAGTGCGTCATATGCCGTAAACTGAATTGCGCTTTTCACGAGGATAATGGAAGATAAAAAAGAAGGTTTTGCCTCTGATTCTTGAGGCGTGGTCGGCCATTTCTTTCTGCACATACATCCGTGCTGATTGCTAGCGCTATTCATAGATTTAGTAGGTATGAGTTCACAAAAATTAGGAGTATTTACAAGTTTTTTTAAAATTTCTTTACGAGTTTGTGCATTTTCAACGACTTGATACATAAAAGGATGATATATAACTTATTTGAAAACGTCGTCGATTGATGAGATTTGAGATAGTTTAACAAAAACTTGAGAATCAACGTAAAACATAATATGTATTATAGGTACGCGTAATTAGGGAACTTAAATATACGTAAAGGTACGACATGTAAGTATTTTTATAACAGAGCTCAATATGAATCCTGGGAGTAATGATACGTTTCCAATGGTTTAAGTAATAATTATGGTTGCGATACTGACTTGGAGCCATACACAACTTCGTAAAACAACGTTTTTTCCGTCCCTTCATGAAAAATGTGAAAATGCCTAAATACAATAAGTAATTATTAAATTTATCCCTCAAGCTGAATATCAGTGGGCACCTTCAGCTAGAAAATTGGAACAGTATTCCCCATTTGTGTAAAGGCGATGGTTTGAATTTTGATAATATTTATGTATCTTGGTGATTTATTTCGTTTTGGAGTGAAAGATAGCTCCATATTCAAAGCTGGGATTCGTCCTTTTCAATAAATGTTACAATCTTATTATTATGCATACATTTTACTTTTCTCACACCCGTTGAATTCCAACGGGATCCATCCGCTAGTGGTTATAATTTTCTGAACCTTTCAGGCTGGAATCGGGTATTTCCGAAGAGGGGGTCCCGTCTTTTTGGCAAAACATAATATTTTTTCTCTGACCTTTCACGTAAATTATTCACTGCCGGACTTCATTGCAATGGCGTCAAAGAACTTCCTATGGACACGTGGTAAGGCCATTTGTTCAATTTGCATTGGAGCTGGTACACAATTTACCTATTTCACTACATACCTGTCATTTCTCTACGATTATCTGATTCCCGATTATTCACTTTTCCACCCATATTCTTTTAACATTTTATCTTTCAACCTACTATTTTTAAATTTAATTATACTTTTGGGTTTCTCACTGAGTTTATTGATTTCAAACTACGACCCTTTCAAAAGCATGACGCCTGTTTTCCCCTTGTCACAGGTAGGTTCAAATAGGTAAACTAGGAAAGTAATGTAAAAAACATTTAAAACTTGAACACCTTTGAATTATTCATTTCAATACTCTTTCCTTTAACGATTGCAAACCTACATAATCCTTAAGTAACGTTAGCAGTGATCCAGTATGCTGGTGCAGAAAAATATTTACCTTGTTCCACAAATTGCTTAGCATGCCTCCAATATCTTCCTTTATCCTCACGAAAGGTACAATGCAGTTCACGGCGTCTCATTAGAATGAACTATTTTAGAATCATTGAGTTAGCGTCAATGAACATCCCATAGATTCGCAATGATGCATTTGTTTCCATTGGGATTAGAATTTATTCCCAAAAGATGGTACAAAATTAACCTATTTTTAGTACATACTTGTCGTAACCTTTACATACATTTAAATTCCCTATTTACGCGTACTTATAATTGAATTTTTTAAATGTAACTGCTCATGTCATCATTAAAATATGTCAAATCTCAAAGTATTACCACGTTTTCGAAAGAGAATCATATTTGTCCTCCATATCTCAGGTCGGTGTAAATGCACAAACCAGTAGATAAATCAGAAACACATGTTTAAATACACCTCATCTTACCCAATTCAAGCCTACTATATCCCCGAGTAGTAGTCAGCAGGTGTGCCTGTGCCGGAAGAAATGGCCGACCATGATTCATGAATAAGTGGCAAATACCTCATTTAACACCTTCCATTATCCTCGTGAAAAGCACAATGCAATTCACGGCATACGACGCACTGTATAAGAATTCAGGATTTCGGGGACGACAATGACAAAGGCCTTAGCAACGCTCGGAAAATAAACGAAAAAAACAGTAACTTTGACCGTAAATTACAAGATTGAGAGAAACTTAATAAGAACATTTTTTCATTAAATACAAAAAGAATGAAAGAAATTGATTAACATTTAATAATTATACTGAGCGAAAGAAAAAACCCTTGTACTTTCATAAATTGAAAAAATCAAAATAAACCTAAGTAAACACATTAATGGCGTCAGGAATCGAACCCGAGACCTGACAAAAACGGAAATAGTTTTCCCGGGCCTTTCAGAGGGCTAGAAACACAATGCAGTTTACGGCATCTCTCACTTGTAGGACGAACCGTTTGCAAGATAGAGGGAGTGACGGACGGACGGACGGACGGACACTTCGCAAATTATATATAAATACATTATTTTATGTCATGGGAAGAGCCTGTGTATCGTCCTTTGTCACCTTTCGCCGCAGAAATAAAATCCATCACATAAGTAGGTGGCACTATAGGCTTTGAAAAATGGAAACGGTACGCAATATCACGAGGAGAAAATGAGGATCTGGCAGAAACAACATGACCTATACATAGAGGAATTTGCAACTGAATAGATTGTGAGCGTGGTGACCAAACCCACGAGCAAGATATTTCTGATCGAACATTATTTATTCTTAATTGTCATAGGGCACAAACATGACAGTAAAATAGTTTTTGGCCCGAATTATTATTTAAAATAGTTAGTATATATATAAGGTCACTCACAGCTGAAAGGAATGCTGGAATTCAAGTATGGTCTCAGGAATCTGCGATAACTGCCAGGAAGAAGTCTACACTTTTGTTCTTCTTGCCTAAAACAAAGAAAAATAAAGTATTACTAGGAGTGTATAGTGTCAGGAAGTGTCCGAATTTTCTCCGAGTTTGATTTCTTAACCCTCTCATGCATGGTGTCCTCATATGAGGACGCCAAATCTTTCTCGCCACAATGTGACCAAATGAAACTGTGTCGGTTTACTGAGCTACTAGCAGCTTTTTCATGCTGTTCCGAACCAGAGGAGAGAATAAAACTTTGTATTAGTGCTACATTGTCCCACTTGGATGTCAGCAAAGGAGTGGGAGCGCTGCGACCGGAGCGTGGAAGCTTATTTTCGTGCTGTGATTTCAAGGGTCTACATGCAGTGGATTCTGCCTGTGAGCATAAACATTTGATTGTTAATGTTTAAGTTATTATTTACGGCAATAATTTTAACAAATTTAATAGCTATAAATATTTATATCTGGGTTAATTTATGGAGGTTTGGTCGTCTTTTTTAAGAAATTCAACTTCCTTTTCTTGCCAACGTTTCGCCTTTTAATTAAGGCTTCATCAGGGCTACAGTACAATGTAAGGAATACAGTTGGTAAAATTATAATATTACAAAGACAAAGGAGTTTTCAAGTATAAATTTAGTACCTCAAGGATTAACTTTTTTACTGTGACAATGGTAACTCAATAACAAACTTCCTCCTGGTAACAAAATCAACATAAAAAAATCGAAACGTTGGCAAGAAAAGGAAGTTGAATTTCTTAAAAAAGACGACCTAACCTCCATAAATTAACCCAGATATTATAAAAGTGGTCAATAACCATCCAAAGAAAATAAATATTTATATGAGATAAATGTCATGCATCCTCAAATGAGGTCATTTTGCCTCTATAAGGTCAAATGCATGCATATTACTGAGTGTAGTTTATTCCAAAATTTTACATTCTTTCACGCCTAGAAACTTAATGCTACTTACTTTAATTGATAATTATTATTATTTGTAATGTTACATGATATTTACTAACAGACTATGTACTAATAATTTCTTTTACCGATAACTATACGAGTTATGCGATGAAATCGCTATTGATCCTTTCATAGGAAGATGAGCTTATATTTAATTCATTTTTATTACTTCTAAGTAACTAGAGGTTACTTGTAAATTTAATTATTTTTGTAGCAAATGTTAATGTTTGCAAATGAAGGGAGACATTATTTGTAAAGAATGAGAGAACGTTCATAAGTCAATGCATAATAATAATTAATTGAGTTAATTGAGATAATATTTTTGTGAAGAAGACTTTTGGCATGTAAGTTTAATTAAAACTGAGAATTTTTTATAGGATAACACAACCTACTGACAAGTTGTGAGTCCTCTAGCTGATACCGACCCAAAAGATCACCAATTAAAGACGTTATGGTAAGTATTTGGTGCTCCGTAACACGTTTTTTTTTCACTTTTTTAAGTTGAAAATATTTTAATTCGCTAAAATTCTAAGTATATCTAAGTATAATAAACAGCATGTTGGCTGCAGCAATATTTATTTGTAATCGTTTCCCAAAAAATATTATATAGATGACCTTGTTGAAACTAGCTAATAATTGGCATATCTTCTTCAGGATCGCATATGCATCTCAACGAGATCAAGAAAACGACTGAAGCATTGTCAGATTGCTGAAATTCTCAATGAAGATTCAGCGGATGGAATGGATTGGGATAGTGATGGCTCTCTCCATGATCAAGGGAGCACTTCAGAAATATCTTCTTCGTCTGATGAAGATACCGGTGGCATTGCAACATCCAACAATTGTGCAGGTACAAGTCCATTAATTTCTGCGAGCTTTGGGCGATCGCCATCCCCAGCTAATCGTAATGCAATATGGTTCGCTGAAAAGGATAACCCTTTACTAGGATCTCCCCCTTTGACTAATTCACGGATGAAGGATAACGTCAATGGAGAGTTTCCTGTTGATTACTTTTTAGGTTTAATTACAGAAGAATATATGATGGATTTAGTGGAGCAAAGTTGCCTTTATGCATTTCAGAATGGCAAAGAAAATTTTAAACTTACTATTTCGGAATTGAAAGTTTTTCTGGGAATTACTCTTGTCATGACGTACGTAAAATATCCCAGAGTTAGACACTATTGGTCTTCCGACACTGGTTTGAAACTTTCATTAGTGGCTGAAAACATGACTAATAACAGATATGAAGAGATAAGGAGATATCTGCACTTCACAGATTCTACAAGGATACCGGAATATAACAGGGACAAGTTGATTAAAATCCGACCATTTTTGGACTTCCTTCACAAATCATTCCATAATGCCCTCGATCCAGAAGAATTCCAATCAATAGACGAGATGATGATTCCTTTTAAAGGGCGCTCATCCTTGAAATATTATCTCCCAAAAAACCAAAGAAATGGGGATACAAAACGTGGGTACGGGCTGGGGTGTCTGGATATGTTTTCTGCTTTGAATTGCACCAGGGGGCATCAGAGCAACCGGCCTCTGAATGTGGTGCTACTGGTGATGTTGTTCTTAGGTTATGCCATGATATTCACCATCTAAATGTGAAGGTATATGCAGACAATTTTTCTCTAGTCTTCATCTCGTTCGAAAGTTGAAAGAAATTGGCATATGGTACGTTGGAACATGCAGGGAAAACAGATTAAAAGAAGCAGTGAAAAAGTCGAAAGATGTAAAAGACCTAAAGAAAGGCGGAAGAGGAAGTTCTTCCATTGCTACTACTTCAGATGGTATAACTGTGACTCGGTGGTTTGACAATAACGTAGTGCATACAATATCGTCATATGCAGGCATTCAACCAATGGGAAAAGCCAAAAGATGGTGCAAACGGAATAAAGAGTTCGTAGATGTAAACCGACCCGTGAGCATTGAAATTTATAACAAGCATATGGGAGGGGTAGATCTCATGGATTCCCTTGTGGCATTATACAGGAACGATATACGCAACTCAAGGTGGTATATGAGAATATTTTACCACATGCTGAATGTAGCGGTGGTTAACGCCTGGTTACTATGGAGGAAAAGCAATAATGTACCTATGGATCTACTCGAATTCAAGAGTCGGGTAGCAAACGGACTGATTCTTAGTGGCAAAGCAGAGCAATCGAGAAAAAGGGGACGGTCAAATACATCCAGTCCTTCTTCGCTGCCGATGAAGAAAAAACCGACCCATAAGGTCATAGATGAGCTCAGACTAAGTAAATGTGGTCACTATCCAAAAAAGAGTGTAAGCAATAACGCAAATAGGTGTCGGGACAAGAAGTGCACAAGCAAAACCAGGTACATGTACGGCACTTGTTTGGTCCCGCTTTCTCCAGATTGTTTTGAAAGTTTTCACTCATAATGTACATTTGACAGGGGCCTAAAAATATATATTGTTTTAAGTGTTAAACATTTAATAAAAATTGTAAATTTAGAATTCACATTTAAAAATAATGTTTATTTGGAAATGTGATTTGTTTTTAAATTTGCTGTAAATGTTTTCTTGTAATTTTTATGTTATTTTCCTTGCATTTTTGCAAATCTTTCAAGATGTTGCAAATCTTGAACGTGATGTCATATATAACTATGTATTCACAAAATGTAGTTACAAACACCTGCAAAGTATCTTTCCATGAATGTTAACTAAACAATTAAAGATATAATAATACTCAAAGTGGCTCTGAACATTTTTTTCTACCTAAAAGATCCAATTAATATTGACATCCTATTAAATTACGATGACCTGATTCAAGCATAATGTGCTCATATGAGGACGTCAAAATTTAGCCATTAAATGGCAAATATTTTTATTTATGACTATATTACTTCAATATTATGGTCAATTACACGTAGAAACTCCATTAAAAAAATTTTTATCACTCGAATTTCGTAACTCATGCATGAGAGGGCCTTCGCACGAGAAGACTGTCTCCTCTGCATTTACATTTCGACTTTTGGCGTTCGGTGAAAGAATCGCCAGTCATCAACATCTGCACTGAATCCTTGCAAACATCGCTAGGGTTTGTGCAGTGGCTGACTGCAATGCAGGAAATCATTAAGGATGCACTCATATTGTTAAGGAGTCTCCACCAAATTACGAAGTAGAAGTCATTTTTGTGAGAATTTCAGGACACATCATCTTTTGGTCCTTCTATCGATTGGCAATAAAATAATGAGGCCTTTCCATCACATATTTGAAGAACAAAGACTTTGAATATCAGCAATTTTATACGTGGTTATACTGCAGAGCATGGCTGTTGCAATAGAATTTGCAGATTATTGACGTAAAGAAAAATGCCGATTTGACGAAAAACCAAAATAAGAAGTGCAATTTCATGTAGAATTCAGCATTTTTTTAAAAATGCTGCCCTTACCACACTTGTTTAATTGATGTTAACAAATGTTTGCTCGAAAAAAAGCAGAAAAGCCTTAGTTACATGAAAGTGGCGCTACAGTATGTTGTTAACATTGGAAACGGTACTTGTGATGCAACGAACTTCCGTGCCCAATTTTATTACTCTTAATTTAGGAATATACCTTACCAAGGTCCTTCCTATATTTTTATGTAATTCAAATATTTCATTGGTTATTGACAGGGTGTAATTAATACCGGTGCTTCCAAATGGTAGCATTAGTAGCTGCGTCATTGTTGCCCAAAATTTTTCAAAAATATCAATAAATTTCAAAACAAATAGTTGCATTTGCAAGGGAATAGCTTAATAGTGAGGAATAAAATATTTAACCTATTTTAGAATACGTAATAGCAAGAATGAGCATGTGTTTTCACTTTGGAAATTAAAAGAGGCAACAACCCGTCAGCCATGTTCCGAGGTCGAAATGAATTAAAAGAGCTTGTCAAAACCAGAATGCAACTACAACCCGCAATATATTAGCATACTCTTATACTTATTGTGTGCTATGCGTTATCACACTATAGATGAATTTGCATATAGGTGTTTTTCTGGATCGGCATTTATACATTGAATAACAAGTAACTCATTCACGGGAATTTGACGCGGGGATTCAATACCTGAACCACCTTAATGTTCTCTGTGAATTCCTGCGTCATCAGGAAAAGTGACAAATAAAGAAAAGACGAAAATTGACACATTTTCTCCCAAGGAATCTCCTTACAGCGTCTTACCTAATGTTCCAAGAGCCCATTTGTAAACATTTCCTTGACCAAAACTGGTCTTAATTCAACTTGTCATCTACATCATCGCAGTAGCCTGCAAGCCACCACGAGGATGAGTGGCAGGGGGTGAATTGTTGTATGAGGCATCGATGAGTAAGGGATGCCTCCTTCCACATGACGCACTTATCAATATCAGTGACTAAGTGAAGTGTGAGGGGGGGCGAACCGAGGTATGCAGATGAGTGTGTCCGATGACTAAAGGGAGACGCTCCGGCTTATCAACGGAAGGACCTAAAGGACAGATTATCGTCAGTCTGGGACTCGAAAGCAAGAGAGACGTTTGGGCCGGGCCCTCTCTCTCTCCTTGTATGTGCGCCGGGCGCACGTTGTACCGTTTGTGTTCCGTTCTATTAAAACTCTTGTTATTGTTTGGGAGCCGATCCTTTCATTGGTATATTCCATTACCTTTCCCGTCTGATTCTCGCGTATCCGCACTTAACCCTTTGAGGCAACCGCTCGACTCATCGGGTCCTTCTATTTAATTGTCGCCAATATCCCAAAGACGCTGGGATACGACATAAATTTCTGGTGTCAGGTGTGTGGGGTAATTGAGTCGCGAATCATTTCGGTTGATTGGGTGGGATATATCGTAATTGTCCGTCCCGGAGAAAGGAGGAAAAGCTGAGGAAACGCCGAGGGAAAACCATCAGCAGAGCGCAGCCAAGAAAGGAGGAAAAGCTGAGGAAACGCCGAGGGAAAACCACCAGCAGAGTGCAGCCAAGAACCGAGGAAACGCCGAGGGAAACCCACCAGCAGAGTGCAGCCGACGAGAGGGAATTTCAGATTTGCTGACTTTGTAAGTGAACCACACTTGTTTCCTTTTCCTTACCTCTCCCATTGATTCTATTTTGGGCAGTTGTGGGTGACAACCTCGTGAGAATGTCAGACAACGAAGAAGTAAGTAGCCACGGTAATTACTGCGGCATTGCCGAAGCAATGAAAATAATAAGTGAACCTTTCAGTGGCAATAAAAGTAAGCTTCGCGAATTTATAGAAAATGTCGACGTAGTTTTTGACCTCGTTGACCCTGCTGTGCACGATAGGCTTTTTTTCATTAAATACAAAAAAATGAAAGAAATTGATTAACATTTAAGAATTATACTGAGCGAAAGAAAAAACCCTTGTTCTTTCATAAATTGATAAAATCAAAATAAACCTAAGTAAACACATTATTGGCGCCAGGAATCAAACCCGAGACCTGACAAAAACGGAAATAGTTTTCCCGGGCCTTTCAGAGGGCTAGAAACACAATGCAGTTTACTGCATCTCTCTCTTGTAGGACGAACCGTTTGCAAGATAGAGGGGGTGACGGACGGACAGACGGACACTTTCATTTACATGGTACATTCAGATACATTTCTGTTTTGTGATGGGGGATCTATTGGTCATAATGATAGCCTGCTGTTGACCAGTTAAGGATGTGCTTTTTGAAAGCGAAGGAGTTGAAGATGTACGGCGGACAGCTTGATTTGAAAATTTTGAAGTCGTAACATGTTCTCATGGTTTTATTTGACATACAAGTCTTACAGGCGCGCTCTTCGCTATCTGAAGCTTATTATTAGTTTCTTCATTAACATTATTTAGTACACCGCAACAGTAGTCAAAATGTGGGAATATAATGGGATTTACGATTGATTTTCGTATGTTTGTGGGCAACTGGTTTTTGGATTTGTATGGGTGATGAACAGTTTTGTAGCTTTTACTCCTAATATTTAGGCAGTGGTCATTCCAACTTAAGTTTCTGTCAATAATTACTCCTAAATGTGTTATTTGTTCTTCGCAGGGGAGTACATTATTTTTGACTGTGTTTGTAGGGAAATTATACTTTTTAAATTTATCTTAAAGGAATGGTTCCTACTGCCTACGGCCTTTGCTTTATTTTCATTCAGTTTCAGACCATTATTCTCAGCTTATGTGTTGATATGTACAATATCAGCATTCAGACAATTCAATAGTTTGTGTGAGGTTTTCTGGTGTTGAATGCTGGTAAATTTGGAAATCGTCGGCATAAAGGAAAGATTATGAGTGAGGTAAGAATTTCGGTAGGTCGTTAATGAATATTGAGAATAATAGAGGACTAAAAACAGGTCCTTGAACCATTCCTGTGTCCACGTTTAGGCAGTTAAGATGTATCTCCGTTCCAGCGGCGTCGGAAGTGTAGGGGAGGGAGGGCATTAGCCCCTCCCCCCAGAATTTGCCCCGGGCCCTTTTCAAGGTTGGCCCCTCCCAGCGAAAATAATTCCGACGCCCGTTCCTACCTATTTTTGCGTGCATTCGCCCGGTAAGATATGATCGGAACCATTTTAGTTTCCAGCGGATCGCAACCCCGATTGAACGAGGAACGAAACAAATTCAAAATCCGTCGGTCCTGATGCCACTTCACTAACTTTCTAGTTTACCACTGCGATTGGGAGTTTCCCATTTTAAAAATTGATATTTTATTTCATCTTGTGGACAAGTTACGCTAATTTAATTCTGCTATGTCACTCTTCGATTCCAATTCCATTTATTTCTTTGTCTTTATTTAACCAGCGAAATTAGGACCCAGTCCTCTCTTCCAATTAACAGGGTAGACGTCACAAATATCCATGCCCCGGAGATTGAAAATCATCCCCGAAAATTTACCCCGCCCCCACAAGGTCCAGTAATTCTACCAAGTCCCTCTACAATTCTTGCCGATCTTCGGTGCACACGCGATTCCCCGTTATGAGAGACAATTGCGCAAAGAATTCAATACACTGGCAGTGTATTTAAAATGAGGTCTGATAGGGGGCTAATTCCTAAAATTACATGGACAGGGAGACGGGGGTTATCGTCGAAACAGACGGTCCCTCCCAAATAACGAAGGTGTGATTCTCTTTCCGGATTATGCACGCCGGCTGTTCCTTCCCCAGAGATCTTATCACTTCCGATTATTTAAGGTGTTTTCGTCATAAACTCCTTGTCGGTTTCCAAATACATCTACACTTCCACTAGTACGTACTTAATTGTTCTCTTAACCTAGGCTTAAATCAACGGAGGCTTTTAATAGGTGCCTAACTCTCTTCAGATTTTCTTTAGTATTCGTCCGGTACCATGATCCAAAAATTAGAGAAATACATCGCAGAGACGATAGTTTTAAAATGTCTCCTAGTCCTCGTACACTTAGGGAATTTAATAGTCGGACATATATATTTATTGATATGTAATTACATTCTAGTATTACGACTTTAAGCTTTCCCAACTAGGAGCATATATTCTGCGCGCTTCCTTTGTTACTCGCGTAAGAACGGGGATGAGGTAAGACAGGAAGTAGGAAAATACTGTTAGCGGATGATTAAACGCTGGCCAGCCGGTCACAAAACGTGCAACAAATGGATCTTTATAGACATAGATGGGTACATGCATTGCGACTTCTACACGAAAAAGTGAAAACAAATTATCGGTTTGTATCACATTGATCCACAAATGTATTAAAAACATTTAGAAACAACGTTAGGGGGCGCAGTTCAGAAGGAGGATAAAACCAGTTGAAACTATATTAGGGAAAATTCGAATCCTCTTCACCCCCCCGAGATTGCAACACTCAGACGAGAGGTCGAAGCTCCACGTGTGAAGATGTCTCAACAGATGAAGTAGCGTCTGGTTTCATTCCTCCTTCGAGGAGCCGTGAGAATTTGGTGGATGGAAGGACAACACGAGTATTATGTTACCTTGGCGATTCCCAAACGCAACTATACATTCATCTGTCGCAAAGAAGTTGTTCAGGAGACATACTAAGTGGTCAATGAGAAAACCCAGAATGACATAGACGTTTACAACTATACCTTACATACCAATCCGAGTAATCAATTGCCGAAGGGGTTTCATGGGTTTTAGGCAACCGTTGGTGACTGGTTTACGCGTTTAATTGGTACGCACGCATTTACTCAGGTAATGGTTTGATGGATGAATGGTATTGGAAAGTTTATACGCTCGCACTTTTATCGTGTATATGTCAAAGAGTGATCAATCATAAGCGAAGGAGGATAACTTATTACTTTCCGCGCATCTTTATTGCAAACTCCCCCTTTGTACTAACAATAAGACACCTACGCGGGATGGGTGGCAGAATCAGACATCTTTCATATTTTGGTCCGTAATAATATCGACCATTTCATTAGGCATAATCTACTATCGCTACTGACGGATATCTATATCTACGGCATACCCTGCAAAGCACCTCGAGGATGTGTGGCAGGCGGTGCTTTCCACACCAGGAACAAGGCACAACAAACAAAATGAACAACACAAAAAAACACCACACCTTTAAAATAATTATGAAAAATAACTACCAAATCCCAATCATGCAGGATACACCCACGGATTCCATGCATGACCGGAAATCTGACAACAACTTAATAGATACTCATGCATGCAAAAACATTAAACCCAGGGAATGCTAAGAGCAATTCATGCGAGTAACATATTGATTTGAGCATACAGAAAACAAAAAATACTATCGACCTACTCCGAATATTACCACTATGATTATTACCGATTTACGCGATGCTTAACGTTCTGATTTCGAATCTTACGTGGATACAATAACATTTTAAACCTGTCTGTCCTGCAATCTATCACCGTAATTTTATTAGAATTATCGAGTTTACCACAATAAGTCGGACCTGTCTGTCCTGCAGTCTATCACAGTAATTTTATTAGAATTATCGAGTTTACCACAATAAGTCGGACCTGTCTGTCCTGCAATCTATCACAGTAATTTTATTAGAATTATCGAGTTTACCACAATAAGTCGGAGCCAGCAAAATGTGACTAACGTCATCAAAAAAATGTTCCTCCTTAAATTTTCCCAGTAGATTAAGTGTATAATTCAGAGTGCGTTTTGACAACGATTCCCATCCCATCCGGCTAACATACCAGACACACTACTTTCCCTATCGTAACACCCTTTTGCATATCTCGCTGTTCTTCGTTGTACTCGATCTAATTCGTAAATTAAGCCAGCTTCATCAGGGTTCCCATATACTCGCAGCATATTTTAAGTGTGGCCTAAAAATTGAAAAATAGCAAAGTTCCTTCACCCTCTCCTCACCTTTCCGTAATATTAGGTAATTAGATTAAGTTAAGCATTCTGTAAAACTAAGGGTATTTAAATGAAGGCTTTTGCGAGGTTCAGGTGGATTTTAGTCTTAGGATTTCTGTCGGCGTTTGTCCATATTAACAGACCTGAGACATGAGGAAGGAAGGTGTAATGCTTTATAATTGTCGTAGATTGTGATGGACGAACGCGGTGAGAAATATGAATTAGATAAAACCAAAAATAATAATAGTGTGGTGAAACTTACATATTAATGTAAATGTGGGTCAAACAAGCAACAAAAATAGGCATAAGTATTCCATGTATTTTTGTGAAAGGCCAACATAACGAGCATGGCATTTAACGATAGTCGCAATAGAGGTCAAGGTTAGGGATGTCGGAACTATTTTCCCTGGGGGGACCTTAAAAAGGGTCTGCATTTTTTTGCCGAAAGAATGAGGTGTGAAATTGAGAAGTAAGGTATGAGAATATGTGTCAGAAGGGAAAAAATCAAGCTGGAAAGAAGTGAAATTCAATTTTTACTAACGAGGACTACGTTTGGGCCCGGGCCTACTTCTGTGGGTGAAGTGGGGGATTCGGCCCCCTCACTTCCGACGCCAATGTCTAATGGACAATAGTACATAACATATGGAATTCATACTTACAAGACAATCGGATTTAAAATTACTTCAAGTATTTTTCCTCATTAATTGAAAAGTGAAAAAATTCTACGGTGGGAAAACGCGACGGTACACTATTGCATGCCGGTATACTATATATGCGTGTGACGAGACACTCTTCCCCCTAGACAATAGGGAATGCTGCAGACACTAGCAAGCGAACGGCGCACTGCGTAAAAGCTTATTAACTAGTATCCAAGCTACATCATTTCAGTTAATTTCTTATGATCACTCTTATTTATTTAATTCAAATTATCTTTTCAGTTTATTCATTAATTATGAAACATTAAGTATTCATTTTACTTGGAGGCCAATGTAGTTGGCTCATGGTATTGCGAGCTTCACGCATTGCTTGGCAGTAGAGGACTCGAGCAGGATGCTCTGGTGCCTATCAAATGTTCCATGTTACAAGTTTCCACCTTGAACGTGTTCAGCGTAGTAACGTTTCGAACCCCGATAGTTTTCATTGGCTATTCATATGAATACATATTCACTTGAGCTAACGGGCTCAGAAATACAAAGGTACGTTCAGGTAACATGAATATTTCCTATGCCTCCCACCGTATAATTTACTGCTACATACCTTATTACACTTATTTATGATTACTTTGCACAAACGGAAGTAATAAATTCACGTTTGGCGGAACGATCGGCGTGCGTGATCCCGTGTAATGCATCCCACATTCAATATTTCATCTACATCTACGTAATAACCTGCAAGACACCATAAGGGTGTGTGGCAGCGGGTAAATTCTCACCAAACAAGCACTACATATCATGCATAAAAAAGAATAAGTAATAATATACCACCCTAAACTTTAATTGTTGAAAGAGGATAAAAATAGCAAAGCAGGTTTGCAATATAATGCTATCAGTTGGGATAGCTTGAATTCCTTATACCAACATGCAACTACATAGGTTATTAATCCATACACTCCAATTGGATATATTTACCGTTATTTATATGCCTAATTGCACGAGGGGAAAAGCAGTTTGTTTTGACTACGGTTTCATGCAGCACTAATAATATCCGGGTGAAAAGAAGGAAGAAAACGAAATTATTTGACCTTGCATGAAAGTCACCAGTACTCGTTACAATCAGTTGCTGGCAAGCACCACCTATTGAAATACCTCCCGTCTGGCGTTCCTGGGGTGACCGTTTGTTTTTACGACTGCATCGACCTTTGTTGATTACTTCAAAAAATAATTCAACGTTCGAAATGCGTGGACCCCGACTGTTTTTGCGAAAGTATCGCGCAAGTCGCTAAACCACTGTGAAGTATTAAATTATGGTTTAATTACCCATATATTTAAGTGATGAGGTAACAATGACAGCAAACTGAAAGAAATTTGACGGTTGATAGAACTGCCTTTCCCATGTTACTTCAATTATATATGTAGTTAAATTATCGCGGAATCAATTCTCGCAACCAGCAGACTGATTCCTGTTTTAAGTTTAACCTGCGTCAAATTTTCCGACCTAGCATTCGTCGCAAGCTTTCATCACGTCACATTATAACATCTTCCTCCTTAGCTCAATATCTTGGAAGAGAGAGAGAGTGTGGAAAGATGTGCGCTCTCTCAAGCAACGCAGCTAAGGAGATAGAGAACGGACCCTGGGTGGTCATCACCCGCCAGCGAGATAAACAAGAATGCTCCCTTATCTGTCGCAGCTCGCCTCTATTGCCATCTCAGAAGGAGAGACTACGGACGTCGTAACACCCTTGGTTGAATATAAGGAACATGGTGAAGGAAATACGCTATCCATAAGAAATATGTATGGGAAAAAAATGATGGGAAAACAGACGGTGGGAAAATTTTCCATGCGAAAATAGGTAATGATTTTTTTAAAATTGCGTTAACTGTCGTGATGAATAGAATTGAATTCGAAAACGAAGGATAAAAAGTAGGGGCAAAATAGTCACCTCCAGCTAGATACAGCTAAGTTGCTGAACTCCTACTTTCAAAGAATTTTTAATTAACGTAAGCGTAGTTTAGATAAAAATATATCTACCAGATTTATTTCACAAACCAATGCCCTGAATCGCTTTACATTGCAGCGTAATCGATTCTATGTTTAAACAACGTTTGCCCGAATTAACTCCATGATCGACTCCGTATCTTAAATTGATATTTACCAAATCCTTCTAAGAACGTATAGTTCTCAAATACTGGAGGATTACAAATGTCTACCCAATTTTCAAATTAGGGATAGTGAACAGCCATGTAATTAAACACTGATATCATTAACGTCCCAATTATGAAAAATTAAGGAGCATATACCAGTTGCATCGATAAAGGGGCCACTCAATAGCCAGGATTGATTACATCTACATAATAACCTGTGGGCCACCACAAGGGTGTGTGGCAGGGGGGGATTTCTCACCAAACATGCACTACATATATCATGGATAAAAAAGGAATAGTATAAATATACTAGTCAGAACTTCACTATTTAAAAACGATAGAATTATCAAAGCAAACACGCAAAAACATTCTGTTCGTAGGGTTAGCGGTGATAGTAGGGTTTTATCGAATCGCCAGTTTTTGTCGGACGATCGCCAAAATTAGGATTTATCACTTATTTCACATTCTAAACAAAACTAGGTGAGGAAGAAAGCGATGCGACAACAATTAAAAGATGATAAATACTGTACTTATCTTGATTAGGGATGGGGACCTAGTCTGCTTCGGTAGCCATAACCACGGGCGGTCAACTCAATGAAAAAATAGTTTGACAAGATTTGGAGGTGAAACTCAAAACGTGACGTGTCAACACCTAGCGCATCTTAGAATGCCTACCGTAACTAGCTGAGATTTTAAAGGCAATTTCAGCCATGGAGCACGCAGTTCTACATACAACCGCTAGATGGCAGAACTTCTACAGATTCATCATCCCTTCTTTACTATATCATATATTCTTGATACTATTAATTCCGTTATCTTTTTCGTATTAATAAAGTTTTCGGCGTTAAGTACAGCAACCCGGAATGGGAAACAGTGCATGATTGATTAAATAAGGAAAAAGTCCAAGCTCAACTTGCTAATTTCACGTACACACGACTAATTACTAATTGAGAAGCCACACTAATCACTAAATTCTCGGCAGTTTGCACTAAGTTAACTATTCCAAGACCGTTCTACTTCATACACGAAGTAAATACTGCATTATCTTCATCGATGGAAATTAAATATCGTCACCAGATGTATATGACAAGGCGCAAACTCTGAAAATAAATACGTGGACAGGATTTCATATTCAAAAGAAATAGAAATTTGTACCTTTTGTACAAGAAGAAGTTTATTTGATTGGCAAAAATTACAAATACACCAGTGATCATCTATTGGTGAAATCACGATTTGACCAATCGTAATTTTTCAAGATAGAGGTAACAAAATATACATAAGCTATTTTTATTCAGTAACCCATCTGCAGCCTCCATTACAAAAACCTGCCTGTTATGTAAACGATTAATTGTCAGACAACAGAAATAATTTTTCATTAAGATCTGCACAAGTCCCACAAAATATCAATGATACAGCAAGTGACTCACTTACAACAGATTTGATTTAATAAAAAAACGTTACCATAGTTAACAGTAAATTCACATCAACTGCATGCTAATTAATTCAACAACATAAAAGGCATTAAAATTAATATTTTACTATAATGATATCTATTCCAATTAAACATGGAGGGGCACAGAATGGCTCAATGGCACAGAATTCTCAATTGACATAAAGGCATAATGATCCTTCATCAATGACAGATTCATAACAATGGACATAAACAAATAAGTTACTTATCTACACTACCAGGCCAATATGCCTTGAAACTACAGAAATTTTAATGAATTGCTATGAAATTCAGGAAAAATTTGCATTAAAATATATCAGGACTGAAGTTAATTAATGCCCTGAGCTTGCCATCATTTAGGATTAATAACATAGATGCACACACTAGCACAGGTGCACAAATGATGAGTGATGAGGTCCACATCACAATGAAAACAGGTTAAACACAGCTTTGATTTAATGTCTTAAGACGCATGTATGTCATATGGCAATGATAGGTGGAGAAAGAACTCCCCAAATCAGGATTGATAACGAACCCATGATTGTATCTAAAGTATAAGTGGTACAACAGAATTCTGATAATTATTTTGTATTTAAATACCCCACATTCTAAAGCGATCGAAAATTGTACTAAAAAAAACTCAAGCATAAACTCATTTCTGCAGAGCAATGAGCTCTGACAAAACGATGTTTTGATTTGAGGACCATACATTTCCTAACCCCCGATAACTAATAAATTGTAATTAATCATAATTTTTAGCCTCGATAGGAATATCCCATGAAGTTATTCAAACAGGCAACCCCATAAAACAAGCCCATTTATAAACACCATGTAGGATATAATCAATTAATACTAATAGCACATAAGTTTACAATACCAATACTGATACAAAAGTATACATTTTGAAAAAAAATCTATTTCCCAGGTCATTATAGAGCTATTACGACATAACCAACCAAATAACTATATCAGACAAGGATGGGAACTAAATTTTCCAAGGACATGTGAAACCTTCAACGACAGGAGTTTGAATACATCGTCAAGGAGGTGAATCCTACCCTTACAAAATGTTGTCTTGCAACGAGGTTCAGTAATAAAGAGTTTAGGAACATAATTAATATAATTTAAACGAGGATACTTAGGAAAATTTCTTTAACACAGTCCAGGTGAACTGCGGTTCGAACACACACCCCTAAGAGCTAAGGAAGTCACTCGGGTCATCAGAACGTTATTAATAGTAGTGTATTGCTCCCCAAATACAATTAAGTGCTTCACAAAAAACACCTGGATAATACAATTGGAGGACGAAGGTAGAAAGCAGCAGACTTACACATTATGATGAGTGAAACAGGCAAAACTTTTACGAACATGCGATGCACGTCGAAATGTTTCCTTGGCACTTACGACCAGCAAGAAGACATCAGGGACAATCCATTGCCTAGAAACTCGTGAGTGGCGAAGGAAAGCCAGCCTATGTATGTCCACAAACACTTTACACAGACCACCTCCACAAAGCAACTAAGATCATTGCTATAATGTTGTTGTTTATGTCACTCGCCTTATTAACGTTAACCTTTAGCTGGCAAGTATTTACAAGGTCATGAGGCAGTAGCGAGATTTAGTCGAAAAAACTTCGTCAAAATGACGGTTATTTGAAAGTTAACATTAGCTTTTCAGCACATCAGCAATCGCTTCCACACTTTCACTATGCCAAACGGGGCATAAATCGTGCTAACTACGTTTAAACAAACGACCATAACAAGATATGACTTCAGAATTAACAAAGCACACGCCGCATAAACATTCTTGATACACTTTCTCCTACAGTATACGACAACAACACAATCAGGAACTAAAACACCACGAATAACACACAACCATCTTGCTCTGCGTGTTGACTAATGCGTTGCTACAAATTTGAATGCAAACGTTCGCTTCCCCGACCAATTACAGACGAGCTACAAAAAATGTAAAAAATAAAAAAATATTTAAAAAATAAAAAAGTAGTTCCGACTTCCGGTAGGCATTTTAAGATGGCTCAGAACGCAGTCAATGGTTTGCCCGGGAAGATGAACGGGGGTGGCCATAACGGACGACAAATGACGATCGAATCAACAAGTTCGCGTTTTAAACAATGCCCTTCAGAAGCTAAAACCCAACGTCTCACGACATCGCGTATTTAAGCAATGTCCTTCTAAAGCTAAAACCCAACGTCGTCCTTGCAGTGCAAACCCAGAGCGAGAAATTAGCAATTTCAAACGAGATAAAACAATTGAGGCGCGAAACTCACTATTATGGTTGAAGTCCGCATCCCTATCAAGATAAATACCGTATTTATCATCCTTTAATTGTTGTCGCAGCGCTTTCTTCCTCACCTAGTTTTGTTTAGAATGTGAAATACGTGATAAATCCTAATTTTGGCGATCGTCCGACAAAAACTGGCGATTCGATAAAACCCTACTGTAACCGGGTTAGCTTCAAGTACTCATACCAACATGCAGCTACCAATGCTATTCATTGCTACTCTCCGATTGGACATATTTACAGTTATTCGTATCTCTAACGGCACGAGGGAAAAATGACATATTGATTCAATTTCTCTAATTTTATTATTATGGTCCAGTCTGCCATATCAAGTTGGGGTTCGCAAAGTTTTTTAACATCATCACTGAAAATATGGTCTTGGAATTTATTTAAGAGATTAAGTCTAAATTTCAACCTGCGATCTGACAATGATTCCCATTTTAATTCATTTAATAGACTGGTTACGCTAATATAATTGTCCTGTCGTCCCTTTACCAATCTTGTCGATCTTCGCTGCACACGTTCAAGTTCATTACTTAGACCGATTTCGTAGGGATCATGTACACTGGCAGCATATTCCAAATGAGGTCTAACAAGGGAAAAGTAGCTGATTTCTCGTACATGATCGTCACCTTTACCCGATAGTCTTTTGATGAATCCCAGTTTACGATTAGCTTGACCCATTATTCAACGTGTTTACCCCAGGAATGATCATGTGTCTAAATGATTAATACATGAACTAACATGGGTTCAGACGGTATCGGTCTTGCGAAACTCAACTACGTCTCTTTGCTTCAGATCATTCAGCTTCGGGAGGAGTAAACATTAAAAACTACTCAATATCTAAGATGAGGACAACAAAATCTGAACGCTACAGCATTCCAATCCAAAGATGTATAAAACAAGAGACATATATTTCAGTAAATGGATTCAAGCGCGCAATAGCCAGTAACACCAATGTCTATGGGGGAAATCAAAAGCGATTAACGGCTAATTTATATGAACCTCATTCAAAATGTAATAATATTTCTTTGAAAAGCTACCTAAAATGAAATAGACACAGGAGCAATTGGTACTTACCGGAAAATAACAGGGTGTACAATCAGCCGACCTCGAAGATATGCAAGTCTGAACCAGCAAAATGGACGATCTCTCCGCAGGAAGTAGAAAAACAGTAGAGGGCTTAGCTCCGCACCGCACGACCAACTCGATGAACCGTCGACTGCAGAATGACGAAATGGGAGACGCGCCCGTTGTTAACTCCCGAGTCCGTCGGGTGGCAGTGCGATCGCATCCCTCGTGACTTCCCCTCCGCCCCTCCGCATCCAGGAATCGTTCCCCTCCCCCTTCCGTGACGTCATATCCTCCCCATCCAGTCACATTCCCATGGAACTGCTTCTCAAACGACAGTTACTGAATGTGAGCAGCTGTCGATAGGCAATGTGTGAAAGGTGTTACTTAATCCTGAAAGGACAGAAAACCCCAGCATGTTTATTCTATTAATGTGCAAATTGTACAATTGTGAAACTATTGATCTTTTATGATGATAAATACGATTTTTGTACGAGTACCATAGCCTCGGTATGCAAATGTTTATCAATTCCATTCACTGTCTCTGGAGACCATAAAGTAATAAATATAAGTTCTACCTCTTAAGAATTGTAATAATCGGATGAATATAATGAATGTGGTTGCTTATTGTAGAGCAGAGCATAACGAATTCATCAATAATAAATCGTATTTATTCACATATTAATAAACGCCTATAAGGTAGTAAGCATATTTTTTTGCCAAATAACAATTTTTTTTATTACCTGCATGTTCAAATCAACGTGTGACTAGCATGCAATGCCTATTTTTCCATGCATCTACATCTACATAATACCCTGCAAGCCACCACGAGGGTGTGTGGCAGGGGGTGATTTCTCACCAAACATGCACTACATATCATGCATTAAGAAGGAATAGTATTATAATAGTAGTCAGAACAACACTATTTTAAAAAAAGATACAAATTGCTAAGCAAACATGCAAAACCATTCTGTTAGTTGGGTTAGCTTTAAGTACTCATACCAACATGCAGCTACCAATGCTATTCATTGCTACTCTCTGATAGGACATATTTACCGTTATTCGTATCTCTAATTGTTCGAGGGAAAAAGGACATTTTGAATCTATCAGTTCGGAAATCATTTTCTCTAATTTTATGAATAAGGTCCAGTCTGCCATATCAAGTTGGGGTTCGCAAAGTTTTTTAACATCATCACTGAAAATATGGTCTTGGAATTTGTTTAAGTGATTAAGTCTAAATTTCAACCTGCAATCTGACAATGATTCCCATTTCAATTCATTTAATAGACTGGTTACGCTAACATAATTATCGTATCGTCCCTTTACAAATCTTGCCGATCTTCGCTGCACACGTTCAAGTTCATTACTTAGACCGATTTCGTAGGGATCATATACACTGGCAGCATATTCCAAATGAGGTCTAACAAGGGAAAAGTAGTTGATTTCTCGTACATGATCGTCACATTTACCCAATACTCTTTTGATGAAACCCAGATTACGATTAGCTTGACCCATTATTTCACGTATATGTTTACCCCAGGAAAGATCACGTGTCAGTCTTATTCCAAGATATTTAATGGATTCCACGTTTGTTATTTCATCATTACTTATTTTGTATGTGCTTGGAGGAGAATTATTCTTTTTCCAAAAATTCATTACTACATATTTTTTTTAATTTACTTAATTCTAACTGCCATGTATCACACCAATTTTCATTTGCTTGTAGGTCATCATTTAAATATTGCTTATCGTTTGGGCTTTGGATTTTCCCTGTACACAACTGCGTCATCGGCAAATAGACGAAGCTTACTTTTTACCACCTTACATATATCATTAATGTACAGAAGGAACAGGAGTGGACCTATCACACTACCTTGTGGGACACCCGAAGTGACTTCAATTTCCGGTGAGGTAACACCGTCCAAAACAATTCTTTGGACCCGATCATGTAGAAAATCAGTTATCCATGATATAATGTTACTGTCTAGCCCATAAGATTTTAATTTCAGAATTAGTTTGGTATGAGACACCTTGTCAAAAGCTTTTTTGAAATCTAGAAAAACAGCATCCACTGGAATATTATTTTCGCCAGAAACTAAAGTATCGTGGGAAAAGAGAGCATGAGTATCTATGAAATTGGTGTCGGGTTTCAAGTCATGCATGGTATTCATGGGTGCGTCCTACATGATTGGGATTTGGTAGTTTTTCTTCTTTTCTCCCCAGTTACTTTTAGGTGTAGTGTTTGCTTTGTAGTGTTCATTTTTGTTTGTTGTGTCATTGTTCCTGGTGTGGATGCACCCCCTGCAACACACCCTCGAGGTGGCTTACAGTCGTAGATATAGAAAGAAGCCCACCAGCTAAAAGGATTATAATAAACTACAGGCACAAACAATTTTACGACGAATTTGGCAGTTTCATATTCTAATGTAAGCAGGAGAGTTACTTCAGTTAACCATGTTTTGCTCTAAAGATCCATTCATTTGGATGAATACGCAAATATTCCAAGCAGGGAAATTTATCATACATGTACCATTTAATACATTAATATCAGCTATTGTGAAAGGCGTAAAGTTAGCCGTGAATCTATCCCATAAGAATGTAAACATCGCTGCCGGAATTTTTGTTTGGTTATGGTTCTCTTTATGGTATCCTTATGGTTCTCATACCGGAAAGGGACTGGCTTGCGATTATTACGACTCAGAACTGGGTAATTTATAGCCCACCTCGTTTGAGAATAGCAGATCGGGCAATTACGATCCGTGGAATTGAAAGGCCTTATAATGGCGACACCGATTCAGAATAGCACCCTAAGCGCTGTTCTTGCGGCTGCTTTTCACATTTTTAAAGTGCGATAATACTTTTTAGATCGTTATTAGATACATTTTTCTTCGTTTCGCGTGACTAACTCGTTGGCGTCTTAATCATTTTCTAACCTCCGCGTTGTATCACCTTGGTTCCCTATTCTCACTCTTGCACTTATGTGGAATTATATCTGATGAAAAATAACACCATAATTTGGAGGAAGTTTTTCCACATATTCTCTGTTTTACCATTTTTACTGAAGTTATAATACTTTTTAAAAATGTCTCTGGTCACGCCGATATCCGTAAAAATTTGCTATAGTAAAAAATTAATCATTCTTTTAATAAAAAGTTTTTTTTCAGTGTTCAGGGGAAATTTAACTACTAACTTTTAGTCACTTATCTCATCGACATTTTCAACTTTAATAACTATTTTGGTGATGTTTGTCGCAAGTAAATCAAGTACGTTCTTCCCTCTATTAGGCAAGGCTATAATTTTATGTAGTGCGTACTACCCGAACAGGTTCAGCAATGACTCACTGATTTCTTTGTCCCTACTCCTAGACTTATCACTAAATGTTTTACAGACCATCTATGGTGTAAATCTCCCACTACAATAATCAGTTACGGGACTTGATGGACCTTATCTGTTTCTCGAGTTGCTAATATTGAGTGTACATCGGAACGGTGTGGTCTATAGTAGGCACAAACATATATTACTTTCGATTTAGCACATTGAATGGAACATAATCTACATATGCATCTACGCAATACCCTGCAATCCAATACGAGGGTGTGTGGCGGAGGGTGAACATATGCTACATGGAAAAAATATTAATAATATGGGTCACATGAAGCTACATGTTTAGTAATAAATATAGTAATATAGTAATAAATGGATTGTCTGTTGATACATGTATCATGCGTACAGACTACGCTACAAAGTTTTGCCCAACTATCCCTTTGCTATGCTGCCTATTGTGATCTCTTATAGTACGGGGGAAAGTGTCATTTGAAATCTATCTCTGAAATATTATGTATCTGATCGAATCTTACGATCATGTACGAGAATTCAGCTACTTTTCCCTTATTAGACCTCATTTGGAACATGCTGCCAGTGTATGGGATCCCTACGAAATCGTTCTAAATAACGAACTTGAACGTGTGCAGGGAAGATCGGCAAGATTTGTAAAAGGCCGGTATGATAACCTTACTAGCGTAACCAGTCTACTAAATGAATTAAATTGGGAATCATTGTCAGATCGCAGGTTGAAATTAAGACTTGATCTCTTAAACAAATTCCAAGACCACATTTTCATTGATAATGTTAAAAATATTTTGCGTACCCCAACTTACTATGGTAGACTGGACCATAATCACAAAATTAGAGAAATAGATTGCCGAACTGACAGATTCAAAATGTCCTTTTTTCCTCGTACAATTAGGGATATGAATAACGGTAAATATATCCAGTACGAGTGTAGCAATGGATAACAATGGTAGCTGCATGTTGGTATAAGGACTTATAGCTAACCCAACTAACGGCATGTTTTTGCATGTATGTTTTGCTATTTTTATCTTTTTTTAAATAGCGTAGTTTTGAACAGGACCTATACAAGTAATAATCCTTCTTTTATGCATTATATGTATAGTGCATGTCTGGTGAGAGTTCACCCCCTGCCACACAGCTTTATGGTGGCTTGCCGGGTATTATGTAGATGCAGATGTAGCATGATCTAGCATGATACGCAGCTATTTTGTTATGTATGTTTACAACTTCGGTACAGCTATCCGATTGAAATTTATATAATATACTTAATGTGTATTTTATCCAACGATATGATGATGATTCCCAACCTAATTGTTGAATTAATACTGATACTTCACTAAACCTATCGTAATGCCTTTTAACAAACCTAACTGCTCTACGCTGCACACTGTCTACCTCTCTGATCAAATTTATTTCATTTGGATCCCATACAATGGCTACATAGTCAAGTTGGGGCGTAACTAGTGATAGATAGCATCGCTCTTTTGTATTCTCATCACATTTCCCAAGTGCTCTTTTTATAAATCCTAGCTTTCTCTTGGCTCGTCCGCATATATCCCGGATGTGCATTTCGCACGATAAATCTTTACAAAATGCTACAACCAAGTACCAAAATATGGTTTCAACGATATTGAATTTCGTATCTCTAATGCTATAGTATCGCTCTGTGTAATTATTCCTTTTCCGAAAATAATAGCTTCACACTTTCTAAGGTTAAGTTCTAACTGCCATTTGTCGCACCACTCTTGAATTGCATCTAAATTCTCGCTAAGGGATTCGATATCGTCTTCTTTTGATATACCACTGTTCACTAACGCATCGTTAACATAAAGTCTAAGTTTAGGACCAAAATATACACTATTGAAATGCAACTAGGGTACTACGTGAAAACATACCTATGATATGGGTCACATGCAGCTACATGGATAGTATCTACACAGTAATAAAGTAATTACTTTCGAGGAAAATTTCACTATCAGTAGTTTCGCTTGTTAACCAAGTTTCTGTTCCTATAATTATGGCAGAATAACTCTCTATAAGCTGATGGAATCCGGGTATTTTGCTTCATAAACTACGACCATTATATACTGAAAATTCATATATTTTAATATGGCTGCTTATTGCAATTGTGGGGTTTCTGTTTTCTAAATTTTTGGAAAAGTTTCGGTTGAGAAATTCGGGTTTTTTTATTTTTATAAATATGTTTTTCCTTCTTCTGTTTTTTCTTCCATCCCGATGTACCTACACTGTGTTGTCTGAATAACTCATTATTCTTTGCTATCTTGGTGAATGGTAAGTTGGTAATGGAATGAAGCACTATTTGACCTACTCATTGCCCTACTCTCTATTGTAAAAAACGATTCCCTTTGGCAACAGAATATGTCTCCCATGCAACACCTTGGAGGCAATTGAATTTCTTGTTGCCTTTGGGATTCTAAGAGGTAACATAATACTCGTGGTATCATTCCATACTTCAAATTCTCACGTCTCCTCGAAGGAGGAATGAAACCTGACACTGCTTCAATGGTCGAGTCATCTTCACGCGTGTGGCTTCTACTTCTCGTGGTGTTGTAATCACGGGGGTGGGGAGCTTTCGGAGCCGGAGTGGGGGTAAGACGGAAAGGGATACTTCTTACATATTTCCATGAAATCTTTCGTCACTGTAATTTCAGCTGCTTGTGCTCTCCTTCTGAACCCAATAACTTTTTTTGTAGAACTTCTAAGAAGGTGCCCTTCGATTCTGAACGGGACGGATAAAGATAGGAGATAATATAGCAGTTGTGAGTTTACAGGAGAGAATCTTATACCTATTAATTATAATAATAATAATATTGCCCGGCCGACCCTTCACACTCGTATCCACAAAATTTAACGGAGTATCCGGCATACCATTATTGACGTCGTTGCAAACGCAATGTTCTCTTCGTTACTAGTAATATCGACCAACATCTCTGCAAGCGACGTGTTGCGCTTGTTAGTTCCGATTTATCTACATGCGAAAAATAGGGTAACACTTAGTTCGTTGAACATCCATCGCATAACAGAGCATGTCGGTATGAAACGTATTCATTACATGGGCCTAACACTGCACATACATGGAATTAAAATATTAAAAATTATAATGTTAAATATATTAATTCAAATGTATTTTTCACTTAACTCTACTTAGTTTTGGTTTAACTACATTTGGTTAAAATGGACAAATACAGACAGAAATGCTGACACCGTTAAAGACTTGAATCCCAAAAAAACCTTCCAATGAGTACTCTTAATTTTTACCAAATGCAAAAATACTTAATCCGTGAGTAGTACTAGTATATTATTCGTAATGAAATGCTTAATGTCCTTATATGTACATGCAACAATATATGACATCAATTGATACACTCGTATGTATATTATTGGTGATATTTTCAACTATACATATCCGTAATTGCACAAGGAAAGACATTTTGATTCTGTTAGTTCGGCAATCACTCTCTCTAATTATATGATCATGGTCTAGTCTACCATAATTAGGTGGAGTTAGCTAAATATTTATATACCTACGTTACCATCCATTCACTTTTCAAACCATTTCAAGAATAAATTAAAGTGTACCCATTGAGAGTGTAAACCGGGTAAGAAGGGTGTGATAAAATGTATATCAGGATATCGTAACTTAAATCCATTGATTACTCTTAAGTTGTATGTTAGGTGAATGTTAATGAGTATCTATAATGAGTAAAAAAAAAAAAATTATCGAGGAAAATTTTAGTTGGAAAGGAGCACCAAGAGAGAAACAGATTGGAAGAAAAAATTTCAGTGATAGTAGTGAATTGTCGTAGTATAAGAAATAAAGTAGCAGAATTTCACCACCTCATTAAGAGTACTAATGCAGATATAATCGTAGGTACAGAAAGCTGGCTTTCGAAGGACATATCAGATCATGAAGTATTTCCGAAGTGTTTTACAGTATACAGAAAGGATAGAGTAAGCAGAAACGGAGGAGTTTTCATAGCTGTGAAGGACCCGTATGTCAGTAGAAGAGAACATATTTCAGAGCGAAATGTAGAAAGTATTTGGTGTTCCGTTAAAAGTAAAAGTAGTAACGCAAAAAAGATATATGTAGGTGCATATTACAGGCCACCGGACGCACACGTCAATTCTATAATAGAGCTAGAGTCAGAGATACGTACATTACTTTCTGGGAAGAATGATAGAGGAATAATAGTGGGCGGAGATTTCAATCTCCCCTCGATAGACTGGAATACGTGTAGTTTCATTGCAGGAGGTAAGGATAAGGAACATTGCGAATCACTGTTGAACACCTTTACATCACATTCTTTACAACAGCTAGTAACAGAGCCGACCAGGGGAAACAGCATTCTAGACTTATTAGCAACAAATATACCCGAGAGAGTTCTAAATACAGTTACAGACACAGGAATTAGTGACCATAAAATAGTGCATGCGAAATTTATTGTAGGCGTTGAAAGACATTATAAACCAAGGAGGAGGGTATACTTATTTGGCAAGGCAAATTACGACGGTATGAAAGAGGAATTAAGGGAAGCATTTAATGTATTCAGCGAACAAAGCAAAGGATTAAATACAGAGGATTCGTGGAGAGAATTTCTTGAGGTCACCCGTAACGCAGTTCATAAATACATACCAAGTAAATATATTAGTGATAATACAGAGCCAAGGTGGTATAACGCGGAGGTTAGGAAATCACTAAAGCGACAAAGGGTACGCCACGCTAAGATGAAAAATGCAGGACGGGGTCTATCGATAGAGGAAAAAAATGAGCTAGTTCAAAACTAAAAAAAATCGAGAGCATTAGCAAGAAAATCATGTCGGCAAGCGTTATCACATTTCAAGAGCAAGATGTTAGGAGAATATTTAGATAGCAATCCTAAAGCGTTTTGGTCATATGTGAGAGAGCTCCAGGGAAATAAGTCCACAGTGCACACACTTAAAAATGATAAAGGAATCAGAGTCACCAGCAGTGTAGAAAAAGCCAATACTTTAAACACCTTCTTCCAAAGTGTATTCAACTCATCGTCACAAAACGCAGTGGAACCACCGCCGAACACTTTCAGTGAGCAAATGCCCGAAATAAACATTTCATGTCGCGGAATAGAGCAGCAGTTAAAAAGCATAAGTAAAAACAAATCACCAGGTCCCGATCAAATTCCTTCCAGAATATATAAAACATTAGCTTCTGAAATAGCCCCTTATCTAGAAATAATACTCAATAAAACACTAAAGAACCACACAGTACCCAAGGATTGGAAAGTAGCTAACATTACACCTATATTTAAAAGCGGTGATAGGGAAGAACCTAGTAACTACAGACCCATTTCACTCACGTCAATCTCTTGTAAGATATATGAGCACATAGTAGTCAGTTCGATCATGGGGCATTTGGATAGTCAGGGATTACTCATAAACAGCCAGCATGGGTTCCGGAAAGGTAGATCCTGCGAGACACAATTAGCTTTATTCGTACACGATATTTTAGTCCACGGCGAAAGTAGTACTGAAGTTGATGCGATATTTTTAGATTTTAAAAAGGCCTTCGATAAAGTTCCTCATGACAAATTAATCTTGAAGTTAGAGAATTTTGGTATAAATAAAGACGTTGTATGTTGGGTAAAAGAATTCTTAAGTGGGCGAGAGCAGAGGGTTGTCATAGATGGTATCATGTCGGACACAATCGAAGTCACATCGGGAGTTCCCCAGGGTAGCGTAGTAGGTCCGATTCTATTTCTTTTATACATAAACGATTTGGGTACCGTCGTTAGTAGTAACCTTAGACTTTTTGCAGACGATGCGGTGGTGTACAGGGGTATATCGAACGAAGAGGACACGAAATCACTTAGCAATGATTTAGATGCAATTCAAGAGTGGTGCGACAAATGGCAGTTAGAACTCAACCTTAAAAAGTGTGTAGCTATCAATTTTTGGAGGAGGAATAATTCGATAGAGCGATCCTATAGAATTAATAACACGAAGATCGAAAACGTTGAAACCGTAAGATATTTAGGTGTAACAATCACTAAAGATTTATCGTGGGGAAGACACATAAGGGAAATATGCGGCCGAGCGAAGAGAAAGCTAGGATTTATAAAAAGAGTACTTGGGAAATGTGATGAGAAGACAAAAGAGCGATGTTACTTTTCACTAGTTAGGCCCCACCTTGAGTATGCAGCCAGTGTATGGGATCCTAATGAATTAGGTTTGATGAGAGAACTAGACAGTGTGCAGCGTAGAGCAGCTAGGATCGTCAAAAGGTGTTACGATAGGTTGAGTAGTGTATCAGAATTAATACAAGAATTAGGGTGGGAATCATTATCAGAGCGTAGGTTAAAGTCCAGATTAAATCTATTGGAGAAATTTCAATCGGATAGCTTTACTGAAGATGTTAGGCACATATTGAAAACACCAGCGTATTATGCTAGATTCGACCAGATAAATAAGATTAGAGAGATAGATTGTCGTACAGATAGATTCAAAATGGCATTTTTCCCCCGTACTATAAGAGAACAGAATAGGCAGCATAGGAAAGGGATAGGTAGAGGAAATATTTTAGAGTAATCTGTAGTGCATGATGCATGTATTAACCCCTCAAATACTATAGATACTAACAATCTAGTTGCATGAGACCCTTTAGTTGCTTGCTTGCATGTTAGTAGTGTATACTTGGTGATCTTCACCCCCTGCCACACACCCTCGCGGTGGCTTGCAGGGTATCGTGTAGATGTAGATGTAGATGTATCAATGTCTTTCTTGGTATTCTAGATGCCAATAGAATATGTCTCCCAACCAACACCTTGGTCACAGATGAATTTCTCGTTGCCTTCGAGATTCGACAAGGTAACATAATACTCGTGGCGTCCTGACTTCCACCAAATTCTCACGTCTCCTCGAAGGAGAAATGAAACCCGACACTGCTTCAGCGGTTGAGTCATCTTCACACGTGTGGCTTCGACTTCTGTGGAGTGTTGCAATCATGGGGGTGAGGAGCTTTCTGAGCCGGAGTTGGGGTACTCGGAATGGGATACATCTTATGTATTTCCGTGAAATCTTTCTCTTCTATAATTTCAGCTGCTTGTGCTCTCCTTTTGAACCCAATAACGTTTTTTTGTAGAACTTTTATATATTTGTAGCACGTTAAAAAAACGAAAATTTGTTTTCACTCCCCATTGGTGGCGCAGAAATTACAATGTACCCTTCCCTATCTATTAAGTGGAATTTGTTACTTGTTTTGTGACAGGCTAACCAGCATTTGATTATCTGAAAAACTGCACTTTTATCCCACTTCGTGGCTTACCCCAATCCGGTTTTTCCGCAACGGAAATATTATAATATTCGAACACATTCGGACTTGCTACGGCTTTTGGAATAAAAAAAAACTTAGTGACCCGTAAGGTAGGGTAATGTTATTCGTTGCTCTCTTTGTAATATTTTCTTTTAACTAGGATCTGGTCCTCTGGTATTCTTGAGAATCAGCATCCGGACCTGAGGGCCTTTTCCCAAATGAAGTCTTATATCACTCGAGTGCAAATTCATGGGTTTTTGGTGAGTGACTGCAAGTTGATGCTTGGCCACATTCCTTCAGTGAACATTCTTGTTATTAGGGTTCTTGAGTCATCCTTTCTCCATTTATTTCCCTCCGTTACTCGACAAGCAGCGTATTCAGGCACGATATCTCGCCCATTATCTCCTGGGCTCTCAGAGAGATGAAGGTCCATTCATCGGAGGTCGTAATTGCAATGGTCGACGCCGAGGGTCGTTGTTGACGCCTGAACCTTTTATTTTCAGTACCAGGTCCGTCAAACGTAAAACCCTGGACACCATGCCATTTTTGCGGATCTTTTTCGGTGTTTTGTATCTTATTTTATCCGCTGACTTCGCGGAAATCAATATATTCATAAAGAATATATTCACATCAACCAGTCATTTACAAATGATTTGCGATCCAATACTTCTCGCAGATATGACACCGAAACACATCGGAGTACTTCATTTCAAATTCCTCCAATGTAAGTAAACCAATCGAGGAAATAGGAGTGAATTCACCCTAGCGCCTAACGATAGTCACTTTGTTCAGTTGGTGGTAGAAGAAGCCGCAAGGAATATTGCCAGTGACCAGAGGATTCATTTATCAAATTTATTGAGGATGGAGAATTGAAGAAGCCATCGTAAGTAACTTGTATGCTAAGGAAGAATGCAAATAGCTAATTTTGAATTTAATCTTAGTTATGCAACCCGAATTCGAGAAAAATAACAGGATTGTGTTTCCTTGCAGCTGCAAAGGAGATGGAGGTTTGGTTCTCAGGCTATTCGGAGACTCACATTTCGTCAGAAGGAGTAAACAACTTCGGGATCAGGTTTCAACGCAGCTGCTGTGGAGGGGACTGACTGCTTCCCACGCCGTCTTCGTCGTGGGAAATAAAGAAGGGGATACAATTCATGCAAAGTGCCATGATTGAGTAATAGTGAGTATAAATCGTGATTGAAGTAGTTTGTCTGAAAATGCAGCTACAGTTAACTGTTGTTGGACGTGGTAAAATATTTATTTAATCGTTTGTAACTCAGATACTGCATTCCGTAAGATTGCGTATTTGATCTCATGTTCGTGATATCAACCCCAAGGCGTTGTAGCAGTCATGTAGTCACTCCTTGAGAGTTTGCATGAGAGGGCAACGAGAACAAATTGATTTGAAGGGCATTCACCGGTCACGTTGAGGGGAAGCAGTACTTATTACAAAAGTCATTTGTGGTGACCAATAAATCATCAGTTCTAAAGTGGAATGAAATGAGAGCCACCTCAATTTACTCTTCCCCGGCGAGTACAAATTTCCTCTTCCGAATCGGAACCCAGAACCATAGCTGGAAATTATAATATGTACACATATTAGGCCTATATCGCGGAATTTATTGCTTTATAACGGACGGTACATTGCATTGCATCGATCAATCACAAGGCATGCAAAAATGCAAAGAGGTCATGACATATTTACATCTACATAATACACTTCATCAAGGCCATCAAGGTGTATGGCAGGGGGTACATTATCACCAAACATGCTCTATATATTATGCATAAAAAGGATTAGTACTTGTATATGTACTGTTCAAAACTAAAGCTATTTAAAAAAGATAAAAATACCTAAGCATACATGCAAGAACATTCAGTAACTTAATAATGTACAAGTCTTTACTATAATTTTTTTTAAAGATAAAAATTGCAAAGAAAGCATGCAATATAATGCTGTTAGTTGGGTTAGCTTGAAGTCCTTATACCAACATGCAACTACCTCTGCTATCAATTGATACATTGGATATATTTACCGCTATTAATATCCCTAATTGCACAAGGAAATAAGGTAATTGCACAAGAAAAAGAATCTATCAGTTCGGCAATCAATTTCTTTATTTTTGTGATTATGGTTCAGTCTACAATAGTAAGTTTGGGTTCGCAAAATATTTTTAGCGTCATCACTGAAAATATTATCTTGGAATTTATTTAGGTGATTCAGTCTAAATTTCAACCTACGACCTGACAATGATTCCCATTTTCATTTATTTCATCGATTGGTTAAAATTACTACAATATATACATTATTGCATTTGAAATCGAAGTCCGACAAATTAGTCTATTGTGAATCTACAATAAGTATCCCATACCTGAGAATCCAATACTTTATTTGCGGTCCTCAAAATGTGTAAAAACAATGGCCTCATGAGGAGACATACAATTGTGTGCCCATGCGATCTGGATCCATACAACTCTGCTAAAGACATCACCCTATCATGTACTAATCTTCCATGTTGTACCCTAGGCAAAAACGAGAGACTCCGTCATATCTGTAGGGACATCGGAGTCGGAGGCCAACTTTGTTCACCTCTGACCAACGCTCCGTTCGTTGAGTCACCCACTCCGGGATTCATTACACGGCCGAGGCGTCTAGGCGTGCAGCGGATAGGATATTTGAGCATTGTAGGCCTTTTTTAGGATAAAGAGTAGGGCAGAGAGTAGGTCAGCAAGGGAGTGTTAAATAAAAAATCACATCAATCAAAAAAATGTTATGAAAGTAAAAGAATTGAAAAAAGCCATAAGCTATGCGAGTTTTTTTGAGGAGCCAGTCATAGAAAATTTAAGTGAATCAGTTAGTAATAAGCTCGAAAAAACGTGTGAAAACAGCTTTAACAAGTCGACTGTAATTCTAAAGAAAGGCGTTATAACTGTGGTCGTAGTAAATTGTCGTAGTTTGAAAAACAAAGTTGCAGATTTTCATCACCTCATCGAATCCACCGACGCAGATGTAATTATAGGAACTGATAGCTGGGTATATAAAGATATCGCATATAATGAAATATTCCCGAAATCATTCAAAACTTACAGGAAAGATAGAGACAGAAGACCAGGGTGTCTATTACGGAACTTCCGCCGATAGGAGATATCGTACGATACCACTATCGAACGAAATGATGGAGGCTGTCTAACGTGCTATTACGGGTCGGGCGTTGCTTTCGTTCGATAAGCTTCGGCTGTCTTCGGGGAGTTATCGTACATCGGTGACGTTGTGTGACGTTGCAGAGGAAACAGCAGAAGATCTATGCTAACAAGTGACGAACGATAACCCCAAACCGCAACATTGAGATCACGAAGTAAATATTTACAAACACTTTAAAACAAACGTGAATATTTAATTTCAGAATTTTATCTAGATTTAATTTGATTGTTGGCTTTCATTACTCCCGTAATTCTTGCTGCATTGTTAGTTACGACACAAAACCATTCATATTAATGCTGTTAATCGTGCTATCTAATCGCCTTGTTTCATACCATCATATAAAATGGACAGAAACGAAATTCACTAAATAAAAGGTCAGTGAGCAAAATGTTTATAATTATATTTGACAGTACTTAATATTTTTGACGATGTAGTTTAAAAGTCCCATGTTTTAACATGCATACAGCTTACGGTGACATAATTCATTCCATCCATTCCTCAATTTAACATCATAATAATTGTTAAACTTATCGTTCATGCTATGCATTAAATATGGTTAACCTATAGCATCGAGCATGACAAGCATAACAATGGGAATATGACCCTCCTTCCTTCTGCAGCAATAGCAGCCAAGAGTATAAGCCTTCCATTTCTTATACTTAAGCATAGCATTTAAAATGTAAAGCCTTTACACATCAGTCATGGTTTTCAAGCTCAAGTATTGGTAGATAACAAATCGATACATCTTCTTCAACTACTCATTCACAATGCAAAAAGATTAATTTGTGTAAGAACATCATACGTTCAATATAGTTTACGAAGAGAAGTCACTGTATAAATTGTTGATACCTAATGTTGAATTTCCATTTGGGCATGGTAACTATGAAACCTTTTGCTTTACATTAGAGTAATCCTTGTCATCGAAACATATTAAGCCTGTCAGCATGTGAAGCCTCTTCCCCGTAATCACAGTCCCGAAATTCGCCTCGAATGTCTCTCAAGGGGTTGATTGGAAATCCAGCAAATAGTTTTAAAATAAAAATATGTTGTTGTTACTGCCGTAACCGTACGGGACCAGCATCTAACAGCCATGCTGTAAAGTATTCGAAAGCAAAAAAATTTGGACAAGGTCGGAACCGAACATTCGTCAAAAATATTGATATCATGCCTTAAACCTCTCGGCCACCGCTGTCGATAACGGAATTGTGCCCTGCAAAGAATTTATACGGAGTACAATTCTATGGTTGTATAAAACTCGATAGAAATCCTTTAAGAAGCCTGTTGAAAGAGTGGTGCTTGTAAACTACACAATAGATTGACGCATTAATAGTTGCGAGCTATGCCTCGTTACGCGATCTCATGCATTATGTTTCAGCGTTTACCTATACTTTGAGTGTACAACAATTTGATGCAAATTCTCGCCACATTTCATCATAACGTATATCAACTTGAAGTGCATACAATGATAATACTAATTTAACCATTAGAATACAGTATCCATCGGTATATTTGCTCATTTTTTTGAATAAACATCATAGGTGAACTCCCGAATTGAACGAGAAGAAATAATGTCATTGTAATTCTAATTCTCACCTCATTGCGTTATGAGGTATATCAGTTTGCAGTGCATTCAATAATAATAATAATGTAACCATTAGAATACAGTATCCATTGATATATTTGCTCATTTCCTTGAATAAATGTCGTAGGTGAACTCCCGTATCGAACGACAAGGGAGTTACAGACGGTCCGTAACCCGCTGTAGGATATCGTGCTTTCGATAAGCCGCTACCGTTCGATATGAAGATCCGTAATAGCTTTATCGTACTATTTGCCCCGTAACGAACGACAACTCCTCCGCCGTATCGTCATATTTATCGAACGATATCAACAGACGGACCGTAATAGCATTTCAGTTGTCGAACGATTCGTATCGAACGGAAACTACCTTACCGTTCGATAACTGCCTTATAGAAAGATCCGTAATAGACACCCAGGAGAAGGAGTTTTTATCGCCGTAAGGATTGTCTTACTATTAGAAGGGAGACTATACTTGATTGTCAAATAGAAAGCGTTTGGTGTTCCATACAAGGTCCTCGAGCAAAAAAGGTTTACCTATGTGCATATTATAGACCACCGGATTCAGGCAAAAATTCATTAATAGAACTGGAAAATCAAATAAGGAAATTAATTCAACACAAAAATGACCGTCACATTATCGTCGAGGGGGATTTTTATCTTCCAACCATAGACTGGGACACGTGCTGCTTCATCACCGGGGGGAAGGACAAAGAGCTCTGTGAGACCCTTCTGCACACATATTCCTCTCATGAACTTCATCAATTAGTAACAGCCCCTACCAGAGAAAAAAGTACTTTCGATCTCCTCGCAACAAATATACCCCAACAGATTGTAAATATAAGTACCGATGAGGGAATCAGTGATCATAGAATTATAAAAGCAACATTTTCTTATAGAACTAACAAAAATAACAAATCCAAGAGAAAAATATACTTGTTCGATAGGGCGGACTACGATGGAATGAAAACAGAGTTGCAGTATTCGTTCAGCGAATTTCAAGAAGCAAGTTTAAGGAAAGATACTGAGACCTTGTGGCATATATTCCTAGAAGTTATTCACTCCGCAGTTAACATGTATATACCGAGTAAATTAAAAAAGATGAATGCAGAGCCACGGTGGTATAACGCGGCGGTACGAAAATCTGTAAAACAATAGAGAACTTTCCATGCTAGACTGAAAAAAGCGCGAAAAGAAACACCCCCTCATGAGCTAAACAAAATCATTATAAATTATAAAACTTCCAAACACTTAGCGAAAAAAGAACGTCGAAGAGCCTTAGCTGACTTTAAAAGTAAAATTCTAGGGAAGTATTTGAATGAAAATCCAAAAGCGTTTGGGTCGTATGTAAGAGAAATTCAAGGAAGCAAATCTACTATAGAAACGCTTATGGATGATAATGGAGAAAAAATAAATGATAGTCTGGAAAAAGCTGATTAGTCAAACACATATTTCCAAAGCGTTTTCACTACCAGCACTTTAGATCCAATTGAACCACTAAATAAACATTTCAAACATCCGATGCCTGAAATCGCTATTGAGTCTCGCGGTATAGAGAATCAACTAAAAAACATAAACACCAACAATTCCCCCGTCCCTGACCAAATTCCGGCACGCGTTTATAAAACACAGGCATCATAAATATCACCTTGCTTAGAAATAATATTTCGTAAACCGTTATCTGAGAATATGTTTCCCAAGGACTGGAAAATGGCTAATATTACACCTTTATTCAAATCCGGCGATAGAGAAGATCCTAGCAACTACAGACCCCTCTCACTAACATCGATATCGTGTAAGATAATGGAGCATATAATAGTTAGTTCGATTATGGGACATTGGATAGAGAAACTTTGTTATATAATAAAAAACACGGTTTCCGAAAATCTAAGTCATGCGAAACGAAATTGGAACTCTTTTTTCACGACTTATTGGTTTCGGGAGAAAATAATGCTCAGGTTGATGGGATATTCCTCGATTTAAAAAAAGCCTTTGATAGAGTACCTAATGACAGATTGCTCTTAAAGCTAGAAAGTTACGCACGTAGTATGCTGGATTAATCAATTATTAGGTGGCCGCGAACAGAGAGTTACTATAGACGGTATCATGTCCAATATAACCAAGTAGCATCAAACGTCGGTCCGACATTGTTTTCATGTCGGCAATGTCGGCCGACATACACGACATCGGACCGACATTGGGCCGGCATCGGTTTACAGCGTTCCGTACCAACACTGTGGCCGACTTATGCCGTTGTTGGGCCGACCTAGGGCTGACATCGGAATACAACCTTGGTGAAAGACGTGTATTAGGTAGTATTGATTTCCTAGTGTTCTGTAACTAGTTCTATGTAAGAATTATCGTAGTACGTTATTCATAACGGTGGAGTATTCAACATTCTGCTGCTAAGGGATCCAATAATATTTATTAGATATGTTACTTTGGCTTAATTTGTTCCCTCTTTATATGTTAATAAAATCTTTATACCCATACCTCTCATTCATTTAAAACAAGTTATGCATTCATTCAAGCCAAATACTCTAACTCCCTGTATTCAAGAGGGTCATATCCCTGATCATTATTATTAATTAACCAAATCATATGGATGTTCCCTGATCCATATCTTACATTTAAAACTCACCACCTTAATCTTTCGACAGTTATAAAAAGTTGCCAAATAATATATTATTAAAAAAATTGTGTAAGTAGAATACTATAAAGATGGGTCTGTCTAGGGGAAAAATCAACTCAGTCCCATATTCTACATACAGGGATTGTTAGAGGAAGATTTCAGTATTCAGAGGATGCTATTGATTTAGCACAGCTGCTGCCGGCGATAATCGTTTAAGTATTCGGCCGCTCTTGGGAGGACAGTCGCTGGCAGCCGTCAACAGTCAGCTGTTTAGGTAATTGAAATTTAGGTATTTAGGTAAATGAAAAGCACGGCGCACGGCACGGGCACGACGATCGCCGTCTACTGCCGACGATAGCCGCAAATCGAAAGCACTGAGAGCCCACCAACCAGTACCACAGCAGTGGCCAATGGTGAGATACATTGTTGGATTGGATGGATGCTGATGATCACCAAATATTTCCGGCTCTAAATTCCAGATTGTGTTTGAATGTTCAATTTTTTCTTAATTAAGGGACTGTACTATCATGCCGGTTCAGTAGTGGACATTGCGTAGTTACAATTTGTAATTTGAAAATGGCGGCTAGGGGTAGCCAAACAATAGTCGAATAGTGAATCCTCGAAACGATAGTCGACCCTAGTATCGATTTCAAGGAATTCAACCGGAAATTCTTCGTCCATCATTCTCCTTTGCCTTGTTGCTTCGTGAGCATACGCTCAGTGATTCGATTTTCGGTGTTCCCAATTTTTATTGCGGTTTTCAACCTTTTATCAGTTCTTTTCAGAGCTAACATCTTTCACTTCATTTTCACTGTAATCCTATCCATTCCATCACTCATAGTCATTCATTAATTCATCACTAATTGTTTTGTCCCGTCAGCTCCTTGATACCCTCGCCACCTGTCCTGCCCACGTTTAACTTCATCCTTTCCCCCCTATTTCCCTTCTGTATTTGTTTATCATCACCTGATTCATTTATTTGAGTGACCTTATTCATCGATTTGGTTGGATAATTTTCAATATTAATTGGCGAGATACCGCATTTCGTGTTTATCCACCACGACGTGCTGAGCGGAAACCTTCAGCTCCCAAGTATATCCTTCGGGTGATCTTTGGAAGGTGTGCAGCTCATCTGTGTGATTCGCGCTTTAAACACATCCTCAAGGTAAGTTTTTGGCTTAATTTTCCTTTTATAACCTTGCATAAAGAAGTTACCCGATCATCGTGCTACCTTCCCCAATTACAATGGAATCGTGATCGTCTTCATTTGCTTATTATATTAATGCCATTGCAATAGCTTTAAATCTTTATGTACCGTGGTTATGTTCTTGTCTGTTCAAGTATCTTAAGTGTTTTTCACTACCTTTCATGTGGCTCAAGGGTTATAGGTGTGTCGCTTTGAAATGCGTATTTTATGCGTGTGCTGTCTTATTATCGTTACCGTTTTCGAAGTTTAAATTCCAATTCAACGTATCTTCGTAAATTTAAGTGGATAATAATTCGCTGATCAAGAGGAAGTAATTTATGTCGAATGCGTGAATAGTGTACTGCATGTACGACGGTTTTTTTTCTTAGAAATCAGGATTCATGTATGAAAAGACTTATTTAAGAGTTTAAACTGTTATGGAATAGCAATATTTGTGCTATAATACCAGATTTTCTTTACTCCCTTGACTTTTCCGTGAGGTTATCGCACTAAAAATTTCATTTTTGATTCGAGAGGTTTGTTTTGGCTCTCATCATTTTTTTCACGGTATGTTGCAGGTGCCACTTAATCACCATGTCTGCATATGAAAGGGTTGCAAAGTGTCGTGCAGTTAAGAGAGCAATGCGGAGATACGAGGCTGACGAGTCCTGCCTTATCCCTCCTTCAGAATGTAGTCAGACTATTGATAGGAGGGAGGCCTTTGATATTTCTGATAGTCCCAGCTCATCAGACAGTGATGGCCATTCATCTGAAAGTGATATGGCCAGTGGTCAAACTAGAGACAGCCATGATAATGCTAACTACAGTGATAGCGATGACATCATAGCTTCAAGCCCTCAGCATGAATTAGCACATTGGGCTGCTAGGAATAATATTAGTCATAAGGCCTTAGGCGAACTACTTTCTATGAAAATATTCAGCATTCATCTTCCCCGAGATTCTAAAACATTGCTGAAATCCAATGCCTTACATGGAAAGGTAGCCCGTAACACTATAGACAACTGCAAGGGAGTGGGGAACTACTGCTATTATGGGTTATAGACTGGGCTGGTTAATTTCTTTGAAAGAAATGGCGTGAAGTTTTCCCATAAGATGTGCTTCAAACTTTCCTTCAACATGGACGGTTTGCCGCTGTTAAAAAGCTCATCGCATCAATTTTGGCCCATTTTGTGCATAGTTGTGGGATATGATTGCGACCCTTCTTTAGTGTCCCTGTATGAAGGGAAGTCAAAACCATCGAGTCCCTCAGTGTTTTTGAAACCTTTTATTGCGGAACTCCAAGGTCTTCTCCTATCTGGGATTAAGATTGGAGGCAGGGTGCATGATGTGACTCTATGCATTCATTTGTGATGCTCCTGCAAGATCTTATTTAAAGTGCACCAAGGGTCACTCTGGCTATCATGGTTGTGAGCGTTGTGTTTCAGTAGGTGAAATGAAAAACAACAGAATGGTGTTCATCAGTGTTGATGAAAATTTATGGAGTGATGATTCCTTCAGGAGTAGTGTCTATGAAGCACACCACACCGGACAATCCCCATTAGCAGCTATTCAGTGTTTGGGATTGGTATCTCAGTTCCCCCTAGATTATATGCATCTCATATGTCTAGGGGTGATGAGAAAATTGCTGTGCCTCTGGGTCAGTGGTCCCAACATAGTGAGGCTAGGGCCTAGATGCCGAGTGGCAATTTCGGAACGACATTTCTCCCTGGCAAAGTGGACACCATCGGAATTCAACAGACTTCCCAGAGGACTGGATACAATTGAACGTTGGAAGGCCACTGAGTTTAGGACTTTTTTATTATATTCCGGACAAGTTGCTCTAAGAAATGTTTTGCCAGAACATCTATTCAACCATTTCCTAATTTTGCACGTTGCAGTGAGGATTCGGTGCTCACCGAAGATGGCTCTTCCATTGTGTGAGTATGGTGGTAGACTTCTGAAATCATTTGTTTCAGGAATGGGAGAGCATTATGGCTCAGATACTTTAGTGTATAATGTCCATAGCTTGATACACATAGTCAGTGATGTAAAGTCTCTTCAGGCCCCCTAGATTCCTTCAGCTGCTTCCCTTTTGAGAATGATTTAGGGAAATTGAAAAGGATGATCCGCACTCATAGGAATCCTTTGGAACAAAAACTAGGAGGCTTGCAGAAGTTAATTCATTACCTTACTTGACAAGAAAACAAAGAGAGATCTTCACAAAACAAGCAAGGGATGCATCAGAGGGAGAGCTCTCTGAAATTGTTATCAAAGGCATCAAGTTCTCTTGTAAGGGCACTACGGACTCTTTTCTGATGGTTGGAGATAAGAAACTTTTTAAGATTAGTGGAATTCGCACGGAGTTGGGAAGTGATGGGGAAGTGGACAAGAACTGTTTAAAGTTTTATGGGAGCTATTTCAAATATCATGAAGACTATTTTACTTATCCTTGTAATTCCTCATTGTTAAATATTTTTAAAGTATGGGGTTTGAGCAGCAGTGAGTCAGAAATTCCATACTCCGAGGAAATAGTGAAGTGCTACGTTATGCCTGAGAAGGACTTTTATGTAGCTTTTCCTGAAATCGGTTGAGGGCTATATTGTGTATTAAGTGTTTCACAAAGAATGAATTGACAAATTTCAGGTATTTAAAAAAATCGTATTACTTGTTTTAAAAGTATTTTTGGTGTGTGGTCATAATATTTTGGTTATTTTTATAGGGTAATGGCTGGAAAAAGATTTTTGGTGGGAGAATTTGACGACAACACTGTTGAAGTCTTCCCAAGTAGCTGGGTTGCTAAGTGTAAGAAGAAGGTGCTTTGGCCCACGAAGATGAGCATGAGGAAGGTGGAGATGGCCATCATGTCCTCTGCGCCACCTGAGAATCACTGGAAAGTGTGCCCGATTAAAAGGGTTATTGCCCAATCTGGTAACTGTTTTTTCTTTCTATTGAATGCAATTATTGCTAATATGTCATAATGGCTCTATGACATGCAATGAATAGTATAGTAGTTACTCTTCACTAGAGGGATGTTTCTCAAAATCTTAAATATAGAGCTTTGAATTGAATAGATGATCTCCATGCGATGATATCCATCCATCCAGAAATGATATCCATCTTAAAAGGGGGAAACTATTGAAAGAATTTTGCTGTTTCCTCTTTGGTTTACTGTCTTTAAATTGAGAAATTTTTGTGGCTACTTGGACCTTAAAGTTATTTGCTCAAATACTAAAAATTGTAATTGTTGTGTGGGTATATATGCATATTATATTAATTATATATCATGTTATTTACCTATTCATAGATACTTTTAGCAGTGCTAAGAAGAAAGCTGCAAGAGCTGAGTATACGTCCAGCATTTCGGATACGGAACCCGAGAAAGACAGGAGGAGTATAAAGCGGCCCTACCGCTTTCTGACCGAGGAGAGTGAAGAGGAAGTTCCTAGAAGGAAGCTACAAACCATTTCCACTAGTGAGGAAAGTGATGAGGACCACCCTAGTTCGAGGAGCCAGGTCCCTGTGCCTGATTTTCCTGCGGAATTTGGGCAACAGGAATCTCCAAGTGATGGAACTCGCGGAGAGAAAAATGGTGTCTTTTATTATTACTTCACTATGAGGTATTATTCTATATCTGGGGAATAATTTATTAATAATTCCTTTTAATTTTTTACAGTGACTCTTAGGGAAGTTCTCAAGGAAATCCATGCGTTGAAACATGAGGTGAAGTCCCTGAAGGCCCTTGTGAAGCAGGGGCAGTGCAAGTGCACAGGCAGGAATAATGAGGCAGAGCATCTGCCAGATGATGTCTGTGCATCAATAATTTTACCGGTCGGTGACGAAGATTCAATGAAGAAATTATGTGCTGAGTTAGGCAAAGAATCTTGTAGGGAAAATCTGGTAAGAGGGGCAAAATTTCCATTTATTGACTAGTGTTTAATTTGATGAATTATTTCTTCGTTTATTCATTATTAACATTTTCCCAGGTTATCATTAGCTGGAGGAATAACAGAAGTGCACACGGTAAGAAATATAATGCGGAAAATGTTCACGAATGATGTGTGCAAGGAATATAGTTGCTGCGGGAAAAAGGGGAAAAAATTTATCTTTTCTGCCAGTGTATGGCTGTATTGAAAGTAAGTAGTGGTTCTCGACATTGTATTGGAAATTTTAGAACATGGTTCAGGTTATGCATATTAGTGGTCTGAAGGTGAGTTTTCTGTTCCTACTTTGTCATTACATACACATTTTGAATAGCTTTACTGGATTATTGGATTTTGTATTATCATTATTATTCATTCTTCCTCAAACTATGTTGTACATGCTCATTGCTCACAATGTTCCATGAAAAATAATTCTCTACATCCAGCATCCTTTGCTAATTTGGCACAATTTGGCACTTGCACTACATAGGTAGTGGGATAATGTGAAAACTACTTTGAGAGTTCAAACCATTTTTAATATTTTAATGAGCCAAGCAAATTGATAAGTAATTATATTTTCAAATTAAAATAAGCTGATTAGCTAAAGGGGAGTCGCAATAATTTTTTATTCATTTATATTTTCTCAACAGGAGCAGTGCGGAAATGTTTCCCGGAGGTGCAAGATGGAAGTTTTGGCCACCTAATTGGGCGCTACCCGACTGGCGCGAGTGACCGCGAAGGAGGGAGAAAAGCAAGAAATATTAATACAGAACAAAATATATAACAATTTATTTTTTGTTGAATTTATTTACTAAATTTGTAAATTCCTATCAATTTTAATAAATTAGATTATTTGTCTTGAAACTAAATTATTTTCCTTAGTATTGATATAACTTTAACTTAAGGTTCCCTGCTAACGTGTAAGTGGACATAGTTATTTGGATTCTGATATGCATGGGTCTCTGACAACTGTTTTGGTTTGGATATCGATTTGATTGAAATCACTTCCCTCTGATTTATCCTCTCACCAGCATTTACAATCACTTATGTTCTCAACAGTTACACAAAATTAATTAATTTCATCTAATTCCATGCATATTATCATGCTTCTAGTAATTGGTGAACCGAATTCAACTTGCATAACTGAATTATTTCAACGATTATTTGTTGGTTTGTGGACTTCATATAATTTCTATATGCTGCACCTAGGTTGATTCAATCCTGAGCCTATGCTGACTTAATATCAAATGAATATATCATATATGTTGCTCGATTCGGGATATATCGCCTCAATGCTGGTGCACTGCCTGTGCGTCTGGGTTTGGGCCTATGTCGGCTTCACGTTGAACCTATCTCGGCTTCATGTCGGGCCAGTGTAAGTTGGATGTTGGCCCAATATTGGTTTGATATCGGGTGGAATGTCGGCTGTAGCCCAGCCAAACATCATTTCGATGTCGGACCGACCTGCACCCGACATATGCCAATGTCGGGCCGACATTGGACCAACATCGGAATGCTACCCGGGTTGCTATGGAAAAATCAAAAGACAAATATCTACATTTGCTTGTATATCTTTTTAGATGATGCGAATTTATAAAAATATGAGCAACCCAATGCGTAGCAAGCATTCATATTTGACATGTCGAAATGAATAGATAACTCTAATATTATAAATGCAAAATTTATAGTGCTAAGTACAAGTTATTGTGCTCGACATCAAAAGTGAAAAGGAAACACACATGGTACAATCAGATTGACTCAGTTTGAGACACATTCAAAATTGCAAATTAAATATAACCTAGTGTATGTGAGTAAATGCATTGTGATTCGATGCAACTATTTGCTTTAGTATTAAAAAATAATGAGATTCGTCAAAATAGGTTGATTTAATGTTTTCACGGATGTTACTTATAACTCAAAAAATATAAATTCTTTTTTATCAATATGATCATAAGCAATCCATTCATTATGCGTATTTTCTAAATTTCTTTTGTTTAAATTTACACAAGGCTTGACTACCCGTACCCATCCATAATATAACAAAACAGGTGAACCGATTAATACTGATCTTTAGAACTACAAAATTTGTTCATGCCCCCATATTCACCTCCTTTATCGAACCTTCTCCGATTTTTGTCAAACCTTATCTCCCTCTTCGACTCCCACTCCATCCTCAATATTTCGATAGCCATAGACGCTCTTTAGTACAGTAGCTAATGGAGCACATTTTGCTTGTAATATTATCCTCTATGTATTGTACATCACATAAATTTATTTTCGATTACACAAAACGTGCACCACATAAGAAATTGCCCTCACGACATGCACTTTAAAATTAATCAAACACCAACAAACAACATACACTTCTCTTCAGGCTCGCACTCAACAGGCCATACACTTTTACACTTTCTTTTCTTTCGAGCCACTTCTGAAATCAAGTTAGCCACTACACGACAACCCCAACAATCTCTCTTCCCTCAGAAATACTTATTCACCCACTAAGACACCAACTAGCTCACAAATAATGCCCTTTCTTACGCACGCGACACTTTTTTCGTCTCCACACTACCGCGTCTAACACACAACTCCCTTATTCTCACTCTTTCCTATTGATTCCTATATTATGCAACACTTCTGGCTATTGTCTCTGGCGTCACCTAGAAACAAAAGTTTACTTCCTTTTTTGCACAATACATTATTGATCTTGGCGGCTCAATTGTAACGTTACATTGCCCGGTCGAAAGAAAATTGGAAGTAATGATAATTTCTTTCGAAGCCTTTAAAAGAAAAGCTGCATTTTCAGACAAAGTACTTCTATCTCGAATTATACTTCCTATGACTCAAGGCACTTTGCAAGGAGTGTATCCCCTTCTTTATTTCCCACGACGAAATCGCCGTGGGAAGAAGTCAGTCCCCTCCAAAGCAGCTGCGTTTTAACCCGATCCCGAAGTTGTTTACTCCTCCTGCCGAAATGTGAGTCACCGGATAGCCTGAGAACCGAAACTCCATATCCTTTGCAGCTGCAACGAAACACAATCCTGTTATTGCTCTCGAATTCGGGTTGCTTAAACAAGATTAAATTCAAAATTAGCTATTTGCATTCTTCCTTAGCATACAAGTTACTTACGATGGCTTCTTCAATTCTCCATTCTCAAAAATTTGATAAATGAATTCCTCTGGCCACTGGCAATATTCCTTGCAGCTGCTTCGACCACCAGCTGAACAAATTGTCTATCGTTAGGCATTAGGGTGAATTAAATCCTATTTCCTCGATTGGTTTACTTACATTGGAGGAATTTGAAATTAAGTACTCCGATGTGTTTCACTGTGCCATATCTGCGAGGAGTATTGTATCGAGAATCATTTGTAAATGACTGGTTGACGTTAATGTTTTCTACATGAATATATTGATTTCCGCGAAGTCAGTTGATAAAATAAGATACAAAACACCGAAAAAGATCCGCTAAAATGACATGGTGTCCAGGGTATTACGTCCCATTCGATGGACCTGGTACGGAAAAAAAGGTACAGGCCTCAACAAACGACCCTCGGCGTCGACCATTGCAAATACGACATCCGATAAATAGACTTTCATCTCTCTGAGAACCCAGGAGATAATGGGCGAGAGATCGTTCCTATATTGGCTTCTTGTCGAGTAACGAAGGAAATAAATGAAGAAAGGTTGACTAAAGAACCCGAATAACAAGAAGGTTCACTGAAGTAATGTGGCCAGCATCAACTTGCAGGCACTCTCCAAAAGCCAATGAATTTGTACTCGAGTGTAAAGAGTATATTTGGGAAAAAGCCCTCAGATCCAGATGCTGATTCTCAAGAATACCAGAGGACCAGATCCTAGTTAGAAAAAATAAAAAATTACAATGAGAGCAAGGAAGAACATTACCATACCTTACGGGTCACTGAGTATTTTTTATTCCAAAAGCCGTAGCAAGTCCGAATATGTTGCGAATATTAAATTATTTCCGTTGCAGAAAAAGCTGATTGGGGTAAGCCAGGAAGTGGGATAAAAGTGCAGTTTGCAGATAATCAAATGCTGGTTAGCCTGTCACAAAACGTGTAACAAATTCCACTTAAGGGTGTTCAACACCTCGCCAAATATTGCCGCTGCAGACTATTTTTATTTAAATGCCATGCTCGCATTATGATAAATACGTCCATTTTGTTTTCATTATATTATGCGCAAAGGTTGAGTATTTGGTCCTATCCAGGAAATATCTTCTCTAAGCCTTGCAAATCAAGAAATCGCATATTAAACTTTACTGTTTTTGTGCGTTTTTGAACGCCTATCGCAGCGGTGTATGAACGTAAATGGAAAATTCCTTCGACACAGCCAATCTATAATTCTACATATTAAAGAAGAGACTAAAGCCATGTGCTCGTCTTACGACCCATTCCTGCAGCATCTAAAATTGCGAGACGATGCATCGCGTTCACCGAACTAAACGCAAGCTGAGGCGTTCCCCTCATATTTTTCCCGCCCAATCTTCCCCTCCTCTCCCCATTCCACCGCTTCATCTCGCCTCCGAGACGCTCCGAGAGGGAGAGGCGGAGGGGGGAGGGCTTCCTTATCTCTAAGCGATCAAGTTTCATCCTCGCTCGAAGAGCAGTGTGGAAGGTTGACGGAGGGTCTGAGCGATCTTGGCGAGATATTCCACTGTGTGTCTGGGCGTCGAGAAAAGGATCAACCTATTTCTTTCAAAACCTCCACAAACTAATTTTTATGCTATTTATTCACACCAATTTGTTTTTTTAATACGAAATATCGTGTCGTAGGTTTCATATTTTGACATTGCTATTTAGAACAATTGCAAAATATTGAGTTTTCGTATTGTTGGGCGATAATTGAAACTTATAATTAATTGAAATTGGATAATTAAAATGAGACTATTACAATGCTTCGAACGATTTTTATTTAGTTTTCAACTGCCAAATAATAATGACTTTATAGTTTGAAGTTCATTCAAAAAATGTAAATTAAATGTTAGTCTCATTAACATTAATAATTGAAAAACAATCCTACATTTTTGCAGGAAAATTTGTGGACTTAACTCACGCGTTCACAAATTAAAAACAAGAAATAACGATAATGCAAGGCGAGATTGTACTTCTTGCACATAAATATCTCTTGTGAGCCACATTTTAAATCTATTATAGAAATTTAAAACGGATAGCTTTACTGAAGATATGTTAGGCACATACCTATTAAAAGCAAGCGTATTGGTTTAGATTCAACCGGATTAATAAGATTAGAAAGAGAGAGATTGTCGTACTGATAGATTCAAAATGTAATTTTTCCCCGTACTATAAGAGAACACAATACGCATCATTGCAAAGGGATAGTAAGGTGAAATATTGTAGAGTTGTCTGGAGTGCATAATGCATGTATTAACAGCCAATCCCTTTATTACTAAGTAGTTAATAACAGTCAAATTCTATGTAGCATGTTTCCATGTAGTAGCCTTTTGAATGTCAATAGTTCCATGCAGTAGTCTTGTGCATGTTTGGTGATCTCCACCCCCTGCCGCACACCCTCGCGGTGGCTTGCAGGGAATCACATAGATGTAGATTTGTTATACCATTTTCTACCGTCACCTGCTACAATAGTATGAGAAGCAATATCCTGCCTCATGGAATCTGATAGACTCCCTTTCCTGTGTGCGGCCCTATTTCGTGATTCTTGTTCCTTTGCTATCGCATCCAGCCGTGATGTCCTCCGCTCGCAGTAGACCTAACGTCATGCATGATTGAAAATTTAGTAATGTAATGTTACTATAATATACGATCCTGTGCAATTTCCAATTGTTGACTACGCACTTATCAAACGCACTGTTAAAAAGTAGCCACGAACATCCTTCCCTCCTGGCTTTTATTTCGTAGTTGCCAACTCCGTTTTCATGGACATCCACCCCACCCACATTATACACCCCTGTTATATAATGATATGCTATTTGGTTAGTGCATATTCTCAATGTTTTTCGTGATATTGCCTTAGCTTTTTGCCTTGGGAAGAGGAGATAAGGGGCCCACATATGTTATAACGGCGAACACTAAATTATCTTACCAATGCACTATGAGGATTTAATTATTTTCGTCATTTTGGCAATAGCAAGTTCCTATCTTTCTCTCACTTAACGTGCGATTGATGGTCAGAGATACTGAAATATAATATTTGTTTCTTGAACCTTGGCATGCTTTCTCAAATGATTTTTTTCTCTTTGTCAGGATATTAGCTCCAATACATTTTGTTTATGGTTGAGAATGGTACCCCGTAAAAAATATATATTTGCCGAAAACCTTTCCGTGATTATCGTGGATTATTTGGTGACTGTGATTCTTTATTTATCGCGAGTATATTTTCACTGAAAATGAAAATATAGCCTACGTCACGATCAAAAATTAAGAGAAAATGTCAAGAGGTGTCACACTTTCGTGAGTATTTTTAGCACTTCTTGAGAAATAGCCACGTAGCATGTTGGTAAAGCATATTTTTGTGTACCTGTAACCCAATGAGGAACTGACACACTTTTCTTCGTTTTTATCTTAATATATGTCTTATAAGATCTCATGAACATTTGTTCATGGGTCACTTAGCATGGGTTACAATGCGAACTGAGTCCAAATGAGATTCAGAACCATACGTAGTCATTATTTACAATTACACGTTAAATTAAATTTTTTCATAATAGCATTTACTTAGTTGACTAAATTAAATATTATTACATGAGTCACAATCAACTTGTACGACATGATATGAAGATTTGAACCTTTACCGTACCATATCCACACTTATTGAACAACATATCCCGCTGTAAGGCGCTGCCCTTATCAATGTCGACATAAAAAGCATTACGAAATTTGCTCACACTATCGCCTGCATTGCATTTCAATAATAACATGGTTAGTATGATTAGGGGGCTACACTTCAAATCGTTAGGGGGAAAAATCAAGTAGCGTGCAGGATTTGGCACGAATTGAACAGTATGAGACGGAAGGTAGATTTTCCCACGAGGAATCATAATTTGTTTCCACAAGGCAGCAACCGCATCTTAGACTAGTGACTGCTCGTAATTAGGGTAACTTTTGCTCTTGCCGAATAGAGCCACCGACCTTACTACATATTGATGGTGTAGCAACTGAGACTCTTTTAACGATAACGTACTTATACCTGACGATGACTTAAAATGATAAAACTCGGTCATTCATGATTTGGAATGATATTAATTCACTCTATTCCATGGGCCCTTCGGCATTTATGACATGTACAACGACATTAACCGCAGGCTAGTTACTCGGAGGATCATTTGTACAGCATTTGACAGTTGAGCTCACCGCTTATGCACAAAGAAATTCGCTCTGACGTCGCTTGAACGTGAACTAGTTCAGCGGCGTCGGAAGTGAGGGGCAGGGGGGGCATTCGGCCCCCCCCCCCCCCAGAATTTGCCCCGGGCCCTTGAAAAATTAGTCTTCATTATTAAAAATCAAATTTCACTTGTTTCCATCTTGCCTTTTCCCTTTTGACGCATATTCTACCATCTTCATATGCACTTTTAGGGGAATTCTAGTCTCTACCCCCTCCTATCCGCAAAAAATGCGGGCCCTTTTCAAGGTAGGCCCCTCCTAGCGAAAATAGTTCCGACGCCCCTGAACTTGTTCCTTTCAAAGAAACAAATAGACGATTAGTTGCACATTCATTCAATTGCAAATAGCTGAAGCGTATTGATGGAAACACTGATGTCTCTATCAAACCATTTTTTTGTTTCTTTACCGACATTTTTTTTAATTCTCTAGTTCCTTGTAGCCACTTGGTTATGAAATTTACAAGAAAATGTCTCATTTCCAAAAAAAAAATATAGGAATATCCCCGGAGTATTTTCATGAGGACGAAAAAGTGGACACGTTATGCCCCAAAAGTGGCTACTATTAACTCATTCACAATTTTTTATCTCTTTCGTGTTATATGATCACACTTAGAACTTTCAATTATACCGTTCCTAATATTAAAACTCGGATATTAGACAAGATATGCGAAACAGCAAAAAAGTTTCAGTTCAAAATAAGCGCAACCTCTGATTTTGAAAAGTTCATTTATTTCTTGGTAAAGTAAATTCGACACATTATAAAATACTGGGCTGTAACGTCATCCAATCAGATGACTTAACACTGCTTAATTAATAACATAATGTCTGCTCAAAGTTTTGGAAAATGCTCCATTTAATGCAATATTTCAGTTTTTTAGTTACAAAATTTTCATCATCATAATCGATCAGCAATTCTAGTATTGGTTTGACACATTCTTCCACTCGGATCTTCTATCGGCCAACGTTTTCATATCAGCGTAATGGCTCTTTTTTACATCCTTTACAACCTGTTCCATGTATCACATACGAGGCCTACCTACAATCTTCCCGTTCAATTTTCCTCCGACGATTGTCTTCATCAGGCCATTGTGTCTCAAGATATGGCCGATTAAGTTGTCCCGTTTCTTTTTAGTTTTCAGGATACTTCTCTTTTGTCCCACTCTTCTTAGCACTTCCTCGTTACTTACTCGGTCGATCCATTAAATCTTCATCATTCTTCTGTAACACCACATTTCGAATGCTTACACTCTTTTCTTCTCCGCTGCTGTCATCGTCCATGCTGCCTACATCTACATCTACATCTACATAATACCCTGCAAGCCACCACAAGGGTGTGTGGCAGGGGGTGATTGCTCACCAAACATGCACTACATATCATGCATAAAAAAGGAATAGTATTAATATAGTAGTCAGAACTACACTATTTAAAAAAGATAGAAATTGCAAAACAAACATGCAAAAACATTCTGTTAGTAGGGTTAGCTTTAAGTACTCATACCAACATGCAGCTACCAATGCTATTCATTGCTACTCTCCGATAGGACATATTTACCGTTATTCGTATCTCTTATTGTGCGAGGGAAAAAGGACATTTTGAATCGGTCAGTTCGGCAATCAATTTCTCTAACTTTATGATTATGGTCCAGTCTGCCATAGTAAGTTGGGGTTCGTAAAATATTTTTAACATCATCACTGAAAATATTGCCTTGGAATTTGTGGAAGAGATTAAGTCTAAATTTCAACCTGCGATCTGACAATGATTCCCATTTCAATTCATTTAATAGACTGGTTACGCTAATATAATTATCGTATCGTCCCTTTACAAATCTTGCCGATCTTCGCTGCACACGTTCAAGTTCATTACTTAGACCGATTTCGTAGGGATCCCATACACTGGCAGCATATTCCAAATGAGGTCTAACAAGGGAAAAGTAGCTGATTTCTCGTACATGATCGTCACATTTACCCAATACTCTTTTAATGAAACCCAGTTTACGATTCGCTTGACCCATTATTTCACGAATGTGTTTACCCCAGGAAAGATCATTTGTCAGTCTTATTCCAAGGTATTTAATGGATTCCACGTTTGTTAATTCATTATTACTTATTTTGTAAGTGCTAGGGGGAGAGCTATTCTTTTTCCAAAAATTCATTACAAGACATTTCTTAAAGTTTAATTCTAACTGCCATGTATCACACCAAGTTTCAATTGCTTGTAGGTCAATATTTAAATATTCTTTATCATTCGGGCATAGAATTTCCCTGTACACTACTGCGTCATCGGCAAATAGACGAAGCTTACTTTTTACCACCTTTTGGATATCATTAATATACAAAAGGAATAGGAGTGGACCTATCACACTACCTTGTGGGACACCCGAAGTGACTTTAATTGCCGGTGAGGAAACGCCGTCCAAAACAACCCTTTGAACCCGATCATGCAGAAAATCATTAATCCATGATATAATGTTACTGTCTAACCCATAAGATTTTAACTTCAAAATTAGTTTGCTGTGAGAAACCTTGTCAAAAGCCTTCTTGAAGTCGAGAAATATAGCATCCACTGGAATATTATTTTCGCCAGAAACTAAAATATCGTGGGAAAAGAGAGCAAGTTGAGTTTCACACGATCTGCTCTTTCGGAAGCCATGCTGGACATTGGACAATAAATTCTGGCTATCTAGGTGTCCCATGACTGAACTGACAATTATATGTTCTAGGACCTTGCATGAAATGGATGTGAGGGATATAGGTCTGTAGTTAGATGGCTGCTCCCTATCGCCACTTTTAAAAATGGGTGTTACATCGGCTGCTTTCCAGTCCATCGGTACGACGTGTTCGGTCAGGGATTTATTAAATACTATTTCAAGGTAGGGGGAAATTTCGGATGCTAACTCTCTGTATACGCGGGAGGGAATTTGATCAGGGCCAGGAGATTTGTTGGGGCTTATATCTTTAAGTAATTTTTCAATACCATTACAGGAAATGTCAATTGGTTTCATCAACCGCTGAAAGAGGTCAGGTAACACGATAGTTGAATCCCCGGAAGGTGGGTTAAAAACGGTTTGGAAGAAGGAATTTAGCAAGCTAACTTTGTCGAGTGTGTTTGTGGTCATTTCACCTCTATCATTTTTAAGTGAATGGACGGCAGACTTATGGCCTTGCACTTCCCTTACGTACGACCAGAAGACTTTTGGATTTTCTTTCAATTGTTCCCCAAGTGTTTTTCTTTTGAATTCTGCAAATGCATTACTAAGGGCTGTCTTTGCAGTGGATTTTGAAATTTTATAATTTTCAATAATTACATTACGCTCATCAGTGGGCATATGTTTACTAATTCTTTTCATTTTAGCATGACATATTCGCTGCCGTCTCAGGGATTTTCTCACTTCGGCATTGTACCACCTAGGTTCAGTGCTTTCGTTTTTGAATTTACTAGGGATAAATCTGTTGATCCCAGAGCGCATGATATTAATGAACGACTTCCATGAATCGTTGGTACATACCTTTATGGAAGACTTTTTGAAATCCGATAAGGAATCTCTTAAATAAATTTTAAAGTTAGCAAAGTCTGCTCTTTTAAAAATGTAAATCTTTCTTTTTTGTTTAAAATTTTTATCTAAAGATAGCGAGAGTTTTGCAGTTATAACTCTGTGGTCACTGATTCCATCAACCGTGTCAATCATTGTCACATGTTGTGGGATATTGGTTGCCAGTAAATCAAGAGTGTTGTCCCCTCTATTAGGTGCTGTAGCTAATTGTGTCAGGGAGTTATTGGAGAACACATCTAATAGAGTCTCACAGATGTCTTTGTCCCTTCCTCCAGCTTTGAAGCAGTATGTTCTCCAGTCTATTGATGGTGCATTGAAATCTCCACCTATTATTATATTACGTTCGCTGTTACGGGACGTTATTGTATTTATCTGGTTTCCCAGTTCTAATAATGACTCAACATCAGTGTTTGGGGGCCTATAGAATGCGCAGACAGATATTGATCTGGATTTAGGGCATGTTAATGAACACCAAACACATTCTAAGGGGTTGTCGGGAAATATAACTGCTTTGCTAATGATTGAGTTCTTGACTGCAATGAAAACACCACCACCTGCTCTGTTATGCCTATCTTTTCTATATATTTTAAAAGATTTTGGGAATATTTCTGAGTCAGGAATGTCATCCGTCAGCCAACTTTCAGTTCCTATAATTACATCTGCGTCAGTAGTATGAATAAGGTGATGGAACTCAGGTATCTTGTTTTTAAGACTTCGGCAATTAACTACCGCAACGGAAATATTTTCAACTCGACTATTATTAAGGCTACAAGGGAGAGCTGTAGTCATGTCTGAAGTATTTTGAGGTTCAATTCTGCTTTCATGAAAGTTAGCCGATAAAGCGACTGGCAACGAGAAGTTATTTACCCCACTACATGACCTACTCTCTACCCTACCATCTACCCTAAAAAAGGCCTGCAATGATCTAAGATCCTATCCGCCACGCGTTTGGCGGCGTCCGGAGTGTAATGAACTCCAGAGCGGTTTAAAGGGTGTCTACACGACCGAAGCGACGGCTGAAGGTCAACGAAGGAGGCTCCAATGTCCTTACAGAAACGGCGTAGCCTCTGATTTATGTCTACCACTCGACGCCAAATCAGAGGTCCACGATCGATCCTCGGGACCAGACTACAAATCGAAAGCGCCAGTTCAACGCCCGCGACTTCACTTACCCGCTTCACCTCAGAGTTCAATTCCTTAAAGGAATGCAGAATCTCCTCGGGTCTGCGGTCGGTGGCATCGTTGACGCCTACGTGGGCCACGACCTGCAGCCTAGAGCACTTCGTGCCCGCAACTGCCGCTCCCATCGCCTTCGTCACCTGAGGAATACCGCCACTGGGGATGCACCAAGACGTTAAGCCCTGGCTAACACCCTCGCGGTCTGCCCTTCTCCGCAAAGGAGCCATCACACGCCGAACGTTACTACTCCCTATCACTAGCATCCCCCCCTTCCCACTCTGACGGCTTCTCCTCGGTAGAGCTCTCGGAGTAGCGACGGGGCCGGCTGCAGGAATCTCGGCGACATCCATAGGAAGCGCCTGAAACCTATTTGAGACGGGGAGAGGAGTTGCCTCTGCAAACTCCGCTCCGCGCCGCAGCCTTACACCTCCGCTACTCAGAGTAACTACCCTCCACTCATCGGGCTTAGGGGCTGGCGCTACCTCTTCACTGAGCGGTGTAGTGACGGTTGGATCCTCACTAATGAGTCCACCCGAAACTCCAGCACTCTCGGAGACAGACACCCTCCCTTCTACCTTCGAACGGAGCTCCGACACGATTCTCTCCAACTCGGCGATACGGGCCCTTAGAGCCGCGCATTCGCCTGAATTATCGAGCGTCACGACAGAAGACCGATTCAAAGCCATCCTAATCACGCTTTTCCCCGAAAACTAAGCTATGTAAAGACTATATAGTATAAATTACAACCACTAAGCTATGGATGAACTACGTTGGAAGCAGAACTATTCGATTATAGATAAAACTTCAGATATATTAATACCAGGAACAGAAAGTACCTAGATTCTTTACACAATTCAGTTCACACTAAGAAATGCCTACAATAGAACTCTAAAGGACTCAGCAATAAGATTTAAAAATCAATAATCACCAGCACGTAGGCACTTAACTAATTGCCCTAGCAACAACAGGAGGTAGGATAAGACTTGCACGGGTGAGTGGTTTGCGCAGGAAGGGCTCTCGACGGGGAGTCGGTTAGGGGATTGTTTCACGGCTGGGGGTCTGGACCTTGACAAGGTTAGCGATGGGAAGGGAAGGAATGTAGTGTTGTTGACGTGAGTAATATAGGCTAGAAGGAAGAAGCAGCTAACTGACAAAACAACGGAGAGTAAGGCTCTAGTAGAGAGAAGAGTTAGGTTAATATGCAAGTAATACCTACTACCCAACTACCACTTAGATTAGAGTTAAAACTACTGTTAGGATATTAATATATTACGTATAACTTATGTAAATAATTAAAAGTTTAAACTACTTATAAATAAGAAAAAACGCTAAAATAAACTACTCCGTATAAACGTAACCAACAAATAACAAACTTTAAATATATTCTACACGAAATATGACGATAACTAAATGATGAAAAATAAAAGCTCTACATAAAAAACTACTGAGACAGAAACTATAGAATATTAAGAAGTACGATGAAAGAGACAACTTATTAATATACTACGTTTAACTTACGTTAATACTTAAAAGGTTAAACTACTTAATAATAATAAGAAAAAACGCTAAAATAAACTATTTAGTAAAAATGTAACCAGCAAATAACTAACTATAAATATATTCTACACGAAATATAAGATCACTAAATGATAAAGAAAAAGCTCTACATAAAACTACTGAGACCAACTACAGAATAATAAGGACGGTGAAAGAGACAACTTATTATGGATGTAACAAAACAAGTAACGATCTCTAAATGTGCTAGATAACAATATATTTACATATACAAAGAGGAAATTTTATTAAAGAAAATAGCTCTGAGGAATAAATATGTAAGTTAACTCACTCAATGGAGATGATAGAGAGATAAACTATACAATTTAAATTACTGCGACAACCGTTAAATTTTATGCAGTTCTTCAATCAAAAGCAAGTATATATAATTATTAATATATTCCTTTCACTTACGTTAACACTTCACAAGATTAAAATATTGAATAGTAAGAAAAGCTGAGCCAATAACTAGGCGGAACAATATAAAAGGAACTGTGCTGTGAACTGAGAAAAAACTTAAACAACGCCTCGAGAACTACGGTGATGATAAAATAGAAATATGTAAGTACTTTTAAATATAGTCCACTCAACACGATTAGATTAGACTTAGACAACAAGTAGGTGACAGTATTATAATTTAAGAGTATTATTTGCTGCGGAGTAGTTAAAAGAATGAAGAAACTGAAATTAGATCTACTTAGCACTATCAGCGAACACACTTGGACACAGCGTAAACCACACACCAAAGACCAGCCGGGACGGCACCACGGCGGGACCAAGCACCCACAACACCAAGAACCCACGCAAGCACTCACACTACCGTAATAATATATTAAGGCAGGCGCAGAAGCACTTACTACTAAACACGCACTACTTAATACACTACTACACTACGATACAGGCCCAGCTAGGCAACTTAAAAAGCTGCTGCTGGCGACGGAAAAAGTGAAAGGCAAGAATTCCGGAGCTCAGTGACCACCCGTCCGTTCACTCTGAGCGCAGGCGAAGGAAAAAAAAAAAGAGATATAAGGAGAGCTGCCTATAAGAAACATGCTCCAGACGTACGTCCTGATGAATTGTTTCCTTACTTCTACACTTGTATTTCTAGCTGTTAGTAGATTCTTCTCTTGATAGAATGCCCTCTTTGCTTGAGCTATTTTACTGATCTTTCGTGCTTCAACCATCTTTAGTTACTTCGTTTGTGACTTTTACTACGGCGGTTGTGATTTTTAAACAATGTGTTGACAACCGCTACTTAAATTATGTTGTCTGCAGAACTCCAGTATTCTCTCTCCTCTTTCGTTTCGATTTTCCAAACCATATTTCCAGTTATTCTTCCATATTAACTTTCGTCAACGACAGCGTTCCAGTCGCCTAAAATAATTAGGTTTTCTTTTCGTTTTACCAGTTTTATAACTGCCGTGATATCTTCGGAGGCGTCATCCACTCATTCATCTTCGTAGACCGACGTAGGCATGTAAACGTGCACCACAATGGTATCCGTAGGCTTGTTCTCAATCTTCACATTATAATCCTGTCACTGTAGTGCAGGAAGCTCTTCACGCGCTGTCCTGCACTCTTCCTGAGCATTATGCCTACTCCAGTGTTACCATTCAGTGATCCGGTTTGAATAATTCTGTAACTTACGCTCCAGAAGTCTCCTTCGGGCCATCTAATTTCACTGATCCCTAATACATCGAGGTCCACTCTCTGCATTTCCACCTTCAGGTTCAATATTCCGTATGTCCAAAGTGATCACACGTTCCAATTACCTACCCTAAAACGTTTATCACACTTGACTGATGTAGTGTCTCGGGTAGTCCCCGCCCAGAGATCCGAATCGCGACTATTTTCCCTCCGGAATATTTTACTCTAGAGGGTTCCATCACGTCTTGATAGAAAGAAAAGAGTGGAGTAGCTGCGACTCCTCGGGATAATAATGTGGTGGTTTCTCCTTGCCTTCCACATCGCAGTACTATAGCCGCTAAAGTAAATGTTACCACGCCTGTAATGAAATGGGTGTCGGTCTACCGACCACTGTGGTCTCCACCTTCATTCATAAGAATAAGAGCTGCTGCTCTCCCCTCCGGGTGCTGAGAAGGTTAATTGTTGGCGGTATCTTCACAGGATCTGTATTAATTGAAGGCCTACCTTACCCAGGGATAGCTTTTCGTCCACGACTGCTTATTTAACGAGTAAACTCGCTTATCTCGTAGCTAACCTCTATATCTAGAGAACGACCAGCCATCCGCAACGCGGCGAACGCACTTGGTGGCTTTAAGCTCAGCCGCGAGTATAAAATATTGCATACTGATAAATAAAACTTCGTATAATTAAATTAAAATATTCTCAATGCACATCTTCCGCAGTAATTTTGCTTCATGGGTGCCCGATATGCACCGAAAAAGCATACATGAAGTAGTTTTTGTTTTTTCAGTGTCATATGCGACTAGTGAAACTCTCCGGAAAAGACAGCAGCAGCAAGGCCAATGAGTAGGGAAAGGGTACGGAAGGAAACGATTTTCCACAAACCTGTAGCCCTGTAGATACTCACATAATTTAGCTAACGGTTGCAAACATCCGGAACCCTTCAAACGAAAATTCAATTCTATGGTTTTGTTAAGGAATTCTCAAAAATTCGCCACTGTACGACGGGTGGATTTTTTTTTAGTTTTGATTATCTCTTGAGGAAGGGTGCGTGTGGCTGTGTTCTCCGGCGTCCAGAAGTGACGGCGTTATGGAAGAGTCCACGAAGCCTTATAGAAAAGCGCAGTATCGTAAAGGATACAACAAAACGAAGAGGAGAGATTGCAACGTGCAGAATTCGATTCGCAGGGAAAAAACCGAAAAGGGCATTTATTTCGCAATATTAAATTTACGAGATAATTAAATGTAAGGGCTCCTTCGTACGCTCCTTCGTAAAAAAATTTGTAAACAAATCGTGGATCCTTGTTATCCGAAGGGCGTGAAGATCCGGTAAACAGCTATGCAGTAATGGTGAATATAATAAGTGAACTTTAATAATTTGTTGTTACACTCTTTCTAAGAGTGATGTTAATATATTGATTTTATGTGCTCATAAACTGTATTTTCATTGTATTACTGCTTTATATAACCTTTTAGATTTCCTGTGCTAATGTTAGTTGGTAATTTGTATACGAATTTCTACTGCAGGCTGTTATTTATGCCATTTATGTTTCTGTTTTCTCAACTTTTAATTTTGTGTAACAATGCACAGAGTGGAAGATATACCTTATTTACGAATGGTTAAGTTAATTTTCAGGGTGATCATACTTAACTTGCTCATTATAATTACTAATTGTAACTAGTAAGTGCATAGTAGCCCAGTGGGTAGAGCGTTCAGTAACAGATTCAATTCCGGACGAAGCACTTTGGCATGATATCGCGGTTTGAATTTCAGTATCAGAGTTGTGTAAGTCGGAAAACTGGCCTCTTTACCCTGAATGTGTGAATTTCACTCACCTTCCACCTTAGTACGGCGGAACTCAACCCTGTCAAACCAGTCATAGGGTTTAATTGAGGGAATTATTGTAAATATGGTGAATTACCTGCGAAGAAAAAAGTTTTTTCACTAATAATCTCAATTTAAAACGGCGTGTTAATAAATGTGGAGCATTGACCATTAATACCGTTTAGTCCGTTTCGTTTCTGGTGTGTATAAAAGCGTATTCAATTTAACCGTAAAATCATAATGATAACCGAAAAACGTAAATGCACAACGTTCATAAACGAAATTTTTTGTTGCCTCCGCCATTGATATTCAAGTAAAAGTACTCTGGTAACAGTTAGAGGAAAATATATGAGCGCTTTGGCCCTGTAAATAGCAGGAAACTGTAGAGAAATAACATTGAACTTTCACATTAATGAAAGACAAGAGTCGGAGTTAGTCGCATATGCTAGGGGGAAAGACGATATTTTAATTAACCTCATTAAAAATGCTCACAATTACTTTACGAGGGCAACGTGCATCCCGCTAAAATAAATCATGGATGATTAATTTAATAACTTCAGTCCATAACATTTGACAACCACTAAAAACTGCACTACAAATCCAAGGCAACGCCGACAATCCCAGAACCCTTTAGGTGTTTTCAATTTTAGGTAATTGCTGACCTTTCTTACTCTCGACCAAAACGAAGACGAGGAAAACAATTCACACTCGGCTCCGAAAAGAGAGCTCTCGACCTTATCTGTGTTCTGAGAAATGTGATCGCCTTGCGGATTTCGCAAGCCCTCCTGTCGCCGCCCCCGAAAAATCCCAGCTGCGACATATCAGGTCCCTCCCCTCAACTCCCCATTCCACTTTCCACGGTGGCGACGCTGATGGCAACTCACAAGAACTACTAGAGCCGCGAGATCATGCTGAGATGAGAAGCCGTTAAATCGGACTATTCAAAATGCGTTGAACACCCTTAAAGTTAATTTCGTTTAATCTTTAATTTTAGTTTAAATTCGTAGTCAACACCCTTGACTTTGTGCAATGGTTTACATTCATAATTACATGTTGTAAAAATGCTAGAGTAAAATAATGCAGGGCCATAATCAAATTCTCATAGCAGTCTTCCAAGGCGACTCGGAGCTCTAGGATTATCTATTCCCCAACATTTTCTCACGATTTGAGAAACTGCAAGGTCAGCATTCTCCTCGGACACCGTCCTTCTATCTCAACAAACCTCCCCTCCATCCCCTCTCCTCAATACCCTTCCCCTCTACTCCATTCCATCCCCTCCCCAAATTCCTTCCCCACCCCACCTCCGCCGAGCTTACGGCCCTGTGGTGGCGAACTTCCGAACTATCTGCAGCTGGCTGGAGCTGATCCGTTAAATCGCTGGTTTGATTTCGTAGTCAACACCCTTAAGGGTGTTCAACGCATTTTGAATAGTCCGATTTAACGGCTTCTCATCTCAGCATGATCTCGCGGCTCTAGTAGTTCTTGTGAGTTGCCATCAGCGTCGCCACCGTGGAAAGTGGAATGGGGAGTTGAGGGGAGGGACCTGATATGTCGCAGCTGGGATTTTTCGGGGGCGGCGACAGGAGGGCTTGCGAAATCCGCAAGGCGATCACATTTCTCAGAACACAGATAAGGTCGAGAGCTCTCTTTTCGGAGCCGAGTGTGAATTGTTTTCCTCGTCTTCGTTTTGGTCGAGAGTAAGAAAGGTCAGCAATTACCTAAAATTGAAAACACCTAAAGGGTTCTGGGATTGTCGGCGTTGCCTTGGATTTGTAGTGCAGTTTTTAGTGGTTGTCAAATGTTATGGACTGAAGTTATTAAATTAATCATCCATGATTTATTTTAGCGGGATGCACGTTGCCCTCGTAAAGTAATTGTGAGCATTTTTAATGAGGTTAATTAAAATATCGTCTTTCCCCCTAGCATATGCGACTAACTCCGACTCTTGTCTTTCATTAATGTGAAAGTTCAATGTTATTTCTCTACAGTTTCCTGCTATTTACAGGGCCAAAGCGCTCATATATTTTCCTCTAACTGTTACCAGAGTACTTTTACTTGAATATCAATGGCGGAGGCAACAAAAAATTTCGTTTATGAACGTTGTGCATTTACGTTTTTCGGTTATCATTATGATTTTACGGTTAAATTGAATACGCTTTTATACACACCAGAAACGAAACGGACTAAACGGTATTAATGGTCAATGCTCCACATTTATTAACACGCCGTTTTAAATTGAGATTATTAGTGAAAAAACTTTTTTCTTCGCAGGTAATTCACCATATTTACAATAATTCCCTCAATTAAACCCTATGACTGGTTTGACAGGGTTGAGTTCCGCCGTACTAAGGTGGAAGGTGAGTGAAATTCACACATTCAGGGTAAAGAGGCCAGTTTTCCGACTTACACAACTCTGATACTGAAATTCAAACCGCGATATCATGCCAAAGTGCTTCGTCCGGAATTGAATCTGTTACTGAACGCTCTACCCACTGGGCTACTATGCACTTACTAGTTACAATTAGTAATTATAATGAGCAAGTTAAGTATGATCACCCTGAAAATTAACTTAACCATTCGTAAATAAGGTATATCTTCCACTATGTGCATTGTTACACAAAATTAAAAGTTGAGAAAACAGAAACATAAATGGCATAAATAACAGCCTGCAGTAGAAATTCGTATAAAAATTACCAACTAACATTAGCACAGGAAATCAAAAAGTTCATATAAAGCAGTAATACAATGAAAATACAGTCTATGAGCACATAAAATCAATATATTAACATCACTCTTAGAAAGAGTGTAACAACAAATTATTAAAGTTCACTTATTATATTCACCATTACTGCATAGCTGTTTACCGGATCTTCACGCCCTTCGGATAACAAGGATCCACGATTTGTTTACAAATTTTTTTACGAAGGAGCGTACGAAGGAGCCCTTACATTTAATTATCTCGTAAATTTAATATTGCGAAATAAATGCCTTTTTCGGTTTTTTCCCTGCGAATCGAATTCTGCACGTTGCAATCTCTCCTCTTCGTTTTGTTGTATCCTTTACGATACTGCGCTTTTCTATAAGGCTTCGTGGACTCTTCCATAACGCCGTCACTTCTGGACGCCGGAGAACACAGCCACACGCACCCTTCCTCAAGAGATAATCAAAACTAAAAAAAAATCCACCCGTCGTACAGTGGCGAATTTTTGAGAATTCCTTAACAAAACCATAGAATTGAATTTTCGTTTGAAGGGTTCCGGATGTTTGCAACCGTTAGCTAAATTATGTGAGTATCTACAGGGCTACAGGTTTGTGGAAAATCGTTTCCTTCCGTACCCTTTCCCTACTCATTGGCCTTGCTGCTGCTGTCTTTTCCGGAGAGTTTCACTAGTCGCATATGACACTGAAAAAACAAAAACTACTTCATGTATGCTTTTTCGGTGCATATCGGGCACCCATGAAGCAAAATTACTGCGGAAGATGTGCATTGAGAATATTTTAATTTAATTATACGAAGTTTTATTTATCAGTATGCAATATTTTATACTCGCGGCTGAGCTTAAAGCCACCAAGTGCGTTCGCCGCGTTGCGGATGGCTGGTCGTTCTCTAGATATAGAGGTTAGCTACGAGATAAGCGAGTTTACTCGTTAAATAAGCAGTCGTGGACGAAAAGCTATCCCTGGGTAAGGTAGGCCTTCAATTAATACAGATCCTGTGAAGATACCGCCAACAATTACCCTTCTCAGCACCCGGAGGGGAGAGCAGCAGCTCTTATTCTTATGAATGAAGGTGGAGACCACAGTGGTCGGTAGACCGACACCCATTTCATTACAGGCGTGGTAACATTTACTTTAGCGGCTATAGTACTGCGATGTGGAAGGCAAGGAGAAACCACCACATTATTATCCCGAGGAGTCGCAGCTACTCCACTCTTTTCTTTCTATCAAGACGTGATGGAACCCTCTAGAGTAAAATATTCCGGAGGGAAAATAGTCGCGATTCGGATCTCTGGGCGGGGACTACCCGAGACACTACATCAGTCAAGTGTGATAAACATTTTAGGGTAGGAAATTGGAACGTGTGATCACTTTGGACATACGGAATATTGAACCTGAAGGTGGAAAAGCAGAGAGTGGACCTCGATGTATTAGGAATCAGTGAAATGAGATGGCCCGAAGGAGACTTCTGGAGCGTAAGTTACAGAATTATTCAAACCGGATCACTGAATGATAACACTGGAGTAGGCATAATGCTCAGGAAGAGTGCAGGACTGCGCGTGAAGAGCTTCCTGCACTACAGTGACAGGATTATAATGTGAAGATTGAGAACAAGCCTACGGATACCATTGTGGTGCACGTTTACATGCCTACGTCGGTCTACGAAGATGAATGAGTGGATGACGCCTCCGAAGATATCACGGCAGTTATAAAACTGGTAAAACGAAAAGAAAACCTAATTATTTTAGGCGACTGGAACGCTGTCGTTGACGAAAGTTAATATGGAAGAATATCTGGAAACATGGTTTGGAAAATCGAAACGAAAGAGGAGAAAGAATACTGGAGTTCTGCAGACAACATAATTTAAGTAGCGGTTGTCAACACATTGTTTAAAAATCACAACCGCCGTAGTAAAAGTCACAAACGAACATGGGCGTAGCCAGGGAATTTGGCTGGGGGGGGCCATGGGACCACCCACCATCCACCCATGGGACCACCTCTGGGGGGTACCCCCACTTCAAGAGGGGGTGTTTCTCCCGCGGAAATGATTTTTAATTTAACCTTCTCAGAACTGAAATTAAGCCAAATTGGTGATGACATTTTTGTAAATTACTGAACGGGATTGTTGCAGACTAGAAAATGATCACACCGAGTTGGAAAATAAAATAGCTTTTATTTTCAACGAGGATTCACACATTTTCAGAGGGATCATAGTAAACTTTGGGATGGTTAATAAATTAAATACAACTTCAATATTAAATGCAACAAAGAAAAGAAACAAAAAATTTGGTTTAAAGGAATTTTTGTTTTTTCAAAATTTTCAATGATGGTAGTGATGGGAACCCTTTCTTTAACAATTTTTTTTTCGATTTGGAGAATGGATGGAATTGAAAATCTTGATTGGCCGGTTGTAGACCGAACCCACGACTTGATTCTTCGCATAACTGAGAAACTTCTTTCACATCCACCCTAGCTGACAGGCAGGCCGATTGCTACTTGGAGAAGTCTGTAAATATTCGGCATGATATCTTCATTTATTTCTACTCAGACATTTTTAAGTTTGACCTCTAGTTCCTTGTTTTTTAATATTTTTTTCAATAGTGTTGCCTGGGCATTTAAGGAATGGGTATCAATATTCATAATTTCTTTTTAATTATTAATGAAATCTTCAGCTTCAGTCAAGTTCAACTGTGTAAAGGCATCCGCTGCCTTTGCCACGGGAACGGACTCAAACCTGTGCTGAAAATGTGAAATAACGTTATCCAAAACCCTGTTGTACACCTTGATTTTCCAGTAATCTCAAGTGTTGGGGTTGGTCAGATGGTAGGTCGGTCAGCTAGCTTTTTCCTAAGGTAGTTTCAACATAGTAATCGTCCATTTGTGCGGACGACTGCTTCCTTCTTTTCTTTGAGACAGACACAGGCTCTGGCAAATTGTCGTTATTGTTCGCAAATTCTACTATCTCGGCCCATAAACCATCAAAATTATTTCTGCTCTCTGCGAAAGTAGTTGGAATGCTGGCAACAACTGAACTTGCTCTCCCGAGCGTCGCATCGGGGCCTTGCAAATACTTACTCAGCACGTTGGTCACCGATAAAACTGAATGGATTACGAAAAGATTAACTACGAATTCAGGTTGTGCGATAGATCTCAACAAACCGGTGGCCTCCACCATAAACTCTCGTGCAGCGTTGATTTCCTCCTCAAGGGCTTCTTTGATTGCGTTGAAGTTCTTTATTACAACGTTACAATTTGTGTAACGGCAGCACCATCTTGTACTACTTAAGTTCCCCATTTCTTTCCCCGCAGAAAACGGCTCTGCAGACCCTTGCTAAATCGAAGATAACGAGTTAGCCTAGCCTTCTAGCCTGCCTAGCTTCTTTTGAATCTCTGCTGAGATGGCATGATTACCAGGTTGTGAATAGTGCATATGGAGGGCTTCAAGAATATTGAAGAAAATGTAAGCTGACTGGATATCGTTGCAGGAATAGACAACGGCCAAATTTACTTTGTGAGCTAAGCAGTGGATATAAATTGCCTGTGGGTGTAGTTCTTTCATTTTCACCTGGAGACCTGCATTCTTTCCTGACATTACGTTGGCAGCATCGTATGATTGTCCAATCATTGGTATATCGTCCAAGCTGTATTTAGTTAAAAAATATTGAATCATTTGGCTTAGATACTCGTAATCTCTTGCTGTGGAACAATTTAAGAAACCCAGAAACCTTTCGATGGGCTCCAATCCTCTTACATATGTCCCTCAAAACTGCTGACAACTGTTCTTCTTTGTAACATCTGGCTTCATCAACCATCAATGAATAAAACCCACACTCCCGCACTTCCTTTACAATTTCTTGAAGAGTTAGACCGGCTGCAACTTCTATTATTTCGTTCTGAACCGTTGGGTTGCAGTAGTTAAGGCACTGCTCAAAATGTTTTGCAAAAAAGTAATCATACTTCGCAAAAAGCTTACACAATTCAACAAAGTTTCCCCTATTCTGAGATTCAGAGCTCTCATCATGTCCTCTCAGTGGCATGCCTTGACAACTGAGATAGGAAATAATATCAGCTACTTCTGTCAAGTAACGTTTTTTCTCTTCAATCTCTTCTTTACTCTGATTTACGACTCTCTCGTGCACAGTACCAGATGCGTTAGCTATTTGGTACCCCAGATACTTTTGATGACAATCCGAATGAGATCCTGATTTTTCGTGTTTTTCGATCGCATCTTTTAATATTTGCAAAACCACGTTTTAATATACTTTTCGTTTTGGTCTCGCACAACTCCGGTAAAGAAAAGTCTACACACAAAGCAGTATGCTCGATCTTTTTCCACACTGTACTCCAACCACTGGTGTTTACATAGTAAGCATCGGCAAATGATCGGCTTCTGTCTCCAAATAGTGTTTTCGGGAAATTAATTTTCAGTTGTTTCGGTCCAGTTTCCAAAGTACCAAGATCCATCGGGTCAGATGCTCTTTCCTCGGTTACTTCCATTTTTTCATCTGTGGGTTTAGTTGAAGTTTCAAACGTTGATGGTGCAGAGGAGGGGAATATGCGGTCGTCTCTGGGAGGATCATCATCTTCACGTTGATCATTTCTTGGAGGGGGAGAGAGAGTTTTCTTGAAAAATGATCGAATATATCTGAAACTTTCTTCATCTTGCGCCGAAAGAAAAACAAAATAGAAGGGAAAAATCACAAGATTTCGCGAAACTTAATCAACTTCACAACACTTATAGCGCTTTCCGCATTTAATTGACAGTATGGGCTCCCATGGAGATTCGTTTCCCATGTTAATCTCCACAAGGGCGGAGGTGCGCTGTTGTCAAATGCAGCATTCAAATTAATATTGCACTGTGCACTGTATAAAAATGTGCCATAATGCATAAAGAGACGCTTTATTTAGTGGTGCCAATAGTTTTTCGACACAGTTTATAAAAATTTTCATAAAAAATATTTCCTTAAACTTCCCCTAGAAACGCGGTTCTTTTCACTTTATTTTTTTCACTCGATTGTCGGCAAACCGTTCCTCATGCTGGATTAAAACTTGTACATAAAGGTTTCTCATACTATTTTCTTCGTAACAGTGCACATGTTTTTTGTGGTTAATTGAGCTAAAAGGTTGTTATACTGATGTAAATATCTAAAGGACGAAAATTTGAATTTTTGTAAGGTAAAAAGTAGTCGCCTGCTAACTTAGTGAAAAAATCATTTCTTTATCTCAATCGTGAAGGGAGTTACAACGTTTTTATCTTAAGGGGCCTCCACCCTCGGCTTTGCCGGACCGTATATGGACCATATTTGGAAGAGATTTTCTCGTCAACCTCATAAGATAATCGAAGTTGGTCTTCAACTTATGAATAAAGGTTCTTTTTATTATGTATTGCCTTTGACAACAAAAGGATATTCTTCGCACATTTTTCACAAAAGCTCTGCAAATAAGGGTCGGCGCGTTGCTATTTTACTCCCGTTTGGTGATGAATATCGGAAAAATTTAAACAGACAGGCAAAGATTGATTCTTTGTAATTCAGTTCCCGCATAAATTTCAAGTTCCATTAAAAGCGTTTTCCTAATAATGTCTTTGATTTTTGGACGTGCAAAACTAAATAAACGCCACCCTGGCGGTCCGTGGGAGACCAAGAAGTTCGCCCTTTCTCCGCAGGGTCTTCCATAGGCGCTCCGTGTCGTTCTAGGAGACTGAGTCGGCAACGCTGCTGTGGAGCAGTTAGGGTGGTAGGGGGAGGGGGGGGGGAGAAGGCAGGAAGGGGTTAGTCGAGGGACAGTGACAGTTTCGCTCGCTCCCAGGATTGAGGGTCATAATTGCTCACATTCATTTGTGGTAATCTGCGAATATCTGATTACCCACTGCGATTCGAACGTTGAATTTTCTTCAAGCAATCGATAACACTAGTGAATATTTTCCTATTTATCTCTGATGAGTGTAGAGCTCGAGATGTCGCCCGATGATTATCGTTACAGCAGAGGAAACAAGAAAGGCCGGCTGAAGTTATCAATAAATCGGAAGAAGAACAAGGGGCAGAACCTCAAGAAATGGTTTCAAGATCAAAGGTATGTGAATATTTTTTCTAATTATTCTCAAAGCCTGAATTGTTGGTAGTGATTTGTTATTTGTCATTGCTGAGATTTTTTTAACTATAGAAATTTGTCAGAAGGGCACTCATTTTGTTGTTCAGAAAAATATTTGAAATTACATTACCACATCTGCATTAGTTAGAGAATTAATTTCTATTCTCGCACTCCCTACGGAAATTTTTTATACAATTCTCTAATTACTCCTCTGTAATTATAGGAACAAAGCAGGGACCAACCGTTCTGGAGTTAACCAATCAAGAGCTACCGGGAACACACGGGAGGAAGAAACGTTGCAGACCGAAGTGTTCTCCAGGTTGGATACTACTGAAGAAGGCTCCGAAAATCAGGTAAATTTTTTGGAAAAAAATTACCTCTTACATTAGAAAATAGAAAATGCCTGGGTAAAACAGAATTATTGGCGCATGAAATCGTTGCAAAATATAACCATGCTCTTAAATTCTTTGTCATAAAAAAGATAATTTACTCATCTAAGTAAAATTGGAAACACTGCTACAATTGAGTACAACGTGGAGATTTTCTGGTTCTTATTTCGAAACGCGTCGTACGCATTAAAACATTTGTGGAAAAGTGCTTTTACATTTCATTTTAATATGTTGAACTTCCACTACATCACGCCTGAATCGGTTGTTTTTTTATACAATCGTTAGTATTGCCTGTCGACTTTAATATCTTCCGGCGTGATGTAGTCGGCAATTGATAGAATAAATTAGTAGGTAATTGAGTTAATAATTTAGAATAATTTAATAGCGACATAATTTAGAAAGGAAATGATCCGACTATACGTGCATGACTGATTCTCCACTGCGATTTCATAGTCTATCGATAGAGATCTTCAAAGTAACTTTTCAATAGCGTTATCCGAACGGGTGACAAATCAACCTCTCACGTAGTTGAGGAAGCAAAACGTTGAAATTGCTTGTTTGAATGCATGTAACCAAACGGTAACACAAGGGCTTGCGGGTTTAATCAATTACTATCAAATCGATGAAGGCAATACATAGAATTTAAAAGCTAAGTTAGCATGATTTATTAAAAAGAATCACATCTTCGAGTTTAAGAGAAGCATCTGTACGACTTCAGGAGGTGGCTTCCAAACACGATGCAGTTCTCCAACTGTATTGCAATGAGCCTCAATCATTTCTGCAAGGCAAGAAATAATATTTATGTTGCATTATCAGAGAGTAAAGCCACAAACCTCTAAATTTCAAATTTTCGCATTAGGATAAACATTCAATATCGAAAAAATACTAATTTTTTATGACATTGAATATCAAATTTCTAAGGTACTAATGACATTTCCTTACGAATGGATCGAAAGCTGCTGCGAAAATATTAACGACAGCATGATGAGGGGTAAATCGAGAACGGCATACAGCATAATCAAGAGACACTTTGGAGAAAAGAAACCAAGATGCCAAAACATTAGTGATCGAAATGGGAAACTGTTATGTAGGATCAAGACATTGGAAATACATGGATGGACAAACGGAAAATATCTCAAAAAAAATCTTTATTTTCCCCCGAAAGAATTCTTGCCACGTTTTCTCCTCGTAATCACTAAAAACTTCGAGTACAAATAATTCATTTCAGCCAACTCTGAGAATGTCCCTACAAATTCATCCGCATATATGTATCAAAAAACGAAGCAGTTCCTGGAAGAGCCATTTCATCATTGCCTAATCATTTATTTTCCACATTACAGGTTGGGCAGGACATTGACACTTTGACTCGGGAAGAGACACCCAAGACCGCTGGTAATGAAACAGATGTCATTGATAGCAATCCTATCATCCGGTGCGACTCAGAAGTCAAAAATACCAAGGAGTTTTTATTAACGGGAAGAAGAATTGTAAATATAAATCATGTACTTGCGTCTATAAAAGAAATCAATGACCACAAGCATTTCGGGTGCTCCTTTACTGATATGGATGTCATTTGGGAAAAGAGAGAAGGGTTGAAGTCCATTATTGCATTCAAATGCAGAATGTGCAATATCGTCCGAAGAATCTCGACAGAGGAAACTGGCGATAAATCCTCAATGGATGTCAACACAGCAGCGGTGACTGGAATCGTATCATCTGGTGGAGGCTATAACCAGATGGAAGAAATAATTTCAACTCTAGACATACCATGCATGTCCTTCAATTGCTACAAAAAATGCCATGATGCCGTATGCGACGCATGGGAGTCCACAGCGCACGAAGAAATGGAATCAGCGGTAAAGGCTGAAGCGGAACTTGCTGTAGCCAAGGGTGAGATAGATAGCGATGGCACCCCCTTACTAACCGTTATTGCTGACGGTAGCTGGTGCAAGAGGTCCTACCGGACGAATTATAACTCTTCCTCCGGATTGGTGAGTTGATTTTTGGTTTAAAGTTTTAGAATTAGTGTGCTGATAAATAATATTTTACATTCATCTTTGAATTCAAATTTGCAGGGCGCAATCATTGGATACTACACAAAGAAGCTGATCTTTCTTGGAGTGAAAAATCGGTACTGCGTCATTTGCATGAGATCCGCCGCGAAGAATGAAGGACCTGCAAATCATGTTTGCTTCAAAAATTGGGGGAATGCACAAAGTTCTACGAGTATGGAGGCAGCTGTAATAGTAGAGGAATTTAGAAAAAGCGAGGAACTTTATGGCGTAAGGTTTGCAAAATTGATAGCGGATGGTGACAGCAATTTTTACAAGAGCGTCCTCGATTCCCGTCCATATAAGAGCTTAACAGTGGAAAAGATAGAGTGCCGGAATCACCTAATGAGGAATTTTTGTGCAAAGTTGAGGGATGTGACAGTAGCAGGTGATAAACCGGGACAGAAAAGTACCATTCTCTTGCGAAAGTATCTGGGGAGTAGTGTTCTTCGCCTGAGGGTAGGTATTATCAAAGCAATTAAATACAGGAAGAATCAACCAGGATCCTTTCAGTCTAGAATAGAATCTTTGAAATTGGACATTGAAAATTGTATCAATCATGTTTTTGGAGAACATTCCGGTTGTGCCACTTACTTCTGTGCAGGAACGAATGAGGACGGAAAGCCAAACCTCTATCCTGACCTAAGAGAAAGTGCAATATTCCAGAAACTAATGGTAATCGTAAAGCATCTGAGCCGCAACAGCAGAAATTTACTTTACGATGTGGACAACAACCCCGTTGAACAGTTTAACTCCATTGTGGCGAAAATGATCGGAGGAAAACGGGTGAACTTTGCTCTTCGAAGATCCTACCAAGGGAGATGTGCTGGAGCCGCCATTCGTCACAACACCAAGAATCTGGCGTACAAAACAAGCAAAAAAATGTTTTTCTCAAGCCCGGGTTTATTTTGCAAAAAAATGGAACTAAGGAGGTTAAAAAAACTGCAGTTTTCGAAGAGAAGGCAAGGCAAGCCAAGATGCCGAAAATCATTGTTTAAGGATGGGTTTGGAGGTGACAGTGCTTACGGACCGAACGCACAAAGGCCAGATATGTCAGCAAATGAGTATCTTCAAGCTGAGAGGGATTTTTTGGCTAGCTTACCCGTATTGGAGAAAGATAGGAGAAGGATTGAAAGGGCCACAATTATGCAGGGGGAGAGTGGGGAATGGAGAGAAATGAGAAGGAAATTGCTGACAGCATCTTATTTCGGAAAAATTTGTAACATGCTTGCGCACACTAGCTGCAAAAATGTAGTAAAACAAATTATTTACGGCTCTATCGACAATGAAGCATGTGCCTATGGAAGGGAAAAGGAAATCGTCGCCAAAGCAGAAATTAGAGAAAGGTTTGGCTGGAAAATTGAAGACTGTGGGCTCTTCATCGACAGAGAGCATCCATATTTTGCCGCAACCCCAGATGGCTTGATTGGAGAAGATGGTCTGCTGGAGATCAAATGCCCATTTTCAGCAAGAAATTTAACTCCATATGAAGCAATTGAATCAAAAAAAGTTACATTTTGGCTAATGGATAAAAGCAAAAAAGTGATTGGCATTAAAAAACGACATGTATTCCATTACCAAATCCAAGGGCAGCTCCTTATAACTCAAAGAAAATATTGTTATCTTGTTTTGTGGACACCTAACGGGATAAAATGTGAAACGGTGCACAGAGACGATAATTTCTGGCAGAAGGAAATGTTTCCAAAATTAGAAAAATTTTATAAAAGTTGCCTGCTGCCAGAGATAATTGATCCTCGACGCTGCAGGTCAATGGAAATACGGGATCCTGAATATATAATACAGGCTCAAAGAGAATTAAAAAATAAGCAAGAAACTCGTAGCCAAAAGTAAAAACCTATGAAAATCCTTTCAATAAGTAAGTTTAACTGAATAAACTTCTTTCCGTTAAATGATACTCCATGATGATATTATTTGTTATACAACCTTTCCGAAAACCAACCTCAGCCAACTCTCTCAAAAGGGTAATAATATACCACTACGCTATACTGTGGTCAGAATTCGGAAAAAATGCGGACAAAAGTCATATTGTCGTCTTACCTTTCGTCGAGATGTTAAATTGGGGTTTTTCGTGGACATTACTATGCTTAAAAATTTGTTTCAGAGTACTTAATGAAAATATACGTTAAGTAAAGTCAATGAAAAATTTAATCCCTTTCAAACACTATGAAAATTGGAACAATAACGGTTACCAGCATAATAACGGACGTTGAGCGATTGGATAATCTAGGTTGTATTCCTTCTGTGACTGCTTCTCCCCGTTTTAAGAGAAATAATATGCCTCAAACGTCTCCCTGTCAAAGAGTTGGACAGCTTGAAAGCGAGGACCAGGCCGCTCTTCCCAGAGTATCCCATTGTTCTTATGGAAGCGAGGCGAGAGTCTACGCGGTCTACACCGTCTACACTCTCTCGACTCTGCCTCTTTTAACCCCCACCCCTGAATGATGGGTGACGAGACAGGGCCCAAGGGGCCTCTCTCCAAGCACCCCCTCCTATGCCGGACTTTGGTCGTTCGCCAGCGTTGCAACGCACTCCTAGGCCAGTGACCTTGAAGCGAAACAGCAGATTCCTAATAATTGCCATTGTGGCCAGCAGGGGTTCCACTGGAGATTCGCACCAACGACAACTGGCGGATTTTGGGGGGCACTATGCGTTCGGGCGCGAGGAAAGCAGGGCCTTAAGCGTGAAATCAACCAACCCAACGTACTATCTCACAAGGGGACCAAAATTTTGCGAAACCCGCCAAAGAAAGGCGTAAAGCCATATTGAAAGAACAGTCGAAGCCTACTGTCGTGGAAAAAAGTCATGACACTCGAGTTTACAAGTCAATGACAGTTGTACCCGTAGTCCCACATGAAAACAAGTTACATCAAAAATTAGAAAATTTAATTTGCGTTTAAATGTGGAAAGTGAAAATTTTTATTTTAACTTGTTAAAATTTTATTGTCTGTGAAACAAAAAAGTGCCGGTTTTTTCACCGTTTTAAACGCAATGCTCACTTTAAAAATTCATAACTTTTAAAGTATTAATTGGATTGTAACCAAACTTTATAACAACATAAAGGAACTTGTTGTTAAAGTATGTACAGAGTTTTAAGATAATCAAAGTGTAAATAAAATTGTTCTTGTAAATTTTGTGAAACAACTTTTTCTCAGTACTGCGTGGTCATATCGATACGAATCTTGTCCTGTCATGGAGCTTATGGTAATACAAGGCTAATCGGTTATCGATATTTAGAATTTATTTAGTTGTTTATTTTATGTGCGCTTACATTTAATTCGGTGTTTGCATCAACAAGGGGAGTGAGGCGAGCGGGAGGAAGTGGACGCATGGCTTTGGGATTCCGTGCGACGTTGCCACGTTCGACACCATATCCGCGCTACATTCTGCTGATGGCGAGGCCGAATGACCCGCTTTGTCTCAGCGATGAATCATTTGTATTTGTATGTCTGACCCTACACTCATTCTGTCGCCGATTTTCTTTGGATTAACATCTGACAGTATGCCTGCTAAACCATTGACGGAGGGCGAGTTTGCCATGGTTGCTAGTGCGATTTGTTTTTTTTAGAAGCGAGAGTGAAAAGATTAATGATAAGAGGAATCCGGTCTATCATAAAGTGTCCGAGTGTGTTGGAAGATCGTTATCGACGGTGAAGAGATGTGCCACTGCAATGAAAGAAAATCGTTTTAAGTTACAATGCAACAAATGGTTTAGCAGGCATACTGTCAGATGTTAATCCAAAGAAAATCGGCGACAGAATGAGTGTAGGGTCAGACATACAAATACAAATGATTCATCGCTGAGACAAAGCGGGTCATTCGGCCTCGCCATCAGCAGAATGTAGCGCGGATATGGTGTCGAACGTGGCAACGTCGCACGGAATCCCAAAGCCATGCGTCCACTTCCTCCCGCTCGCCTCACTCCCCTTGTTGATGCAAACACCGAATTAAATGTAAGCGCACATAAAATAAACAACTAAATAAATTCTAAATATCGATAACCGATTAGCCTTGTATTACCATAAGCTCCATGACAGGACAAGATTCGTATCGATATGACCACGCAGTACTGAGAAAAAGTTGTTTCACAAAATTTACAAGAACAATTTTATTTACACTTTGATTATCTTAAAACTCTGTACATACTTTAACAACAAGTTCCTTTATGTTGTTATAAAGTTTGGTTACAATCCAATTAATACTTTAAAAGTTATGAATTTTTAAAGTGAGCATTGCGTTTAAAACGGTGAAAAAACCGGCACTTTTTTGTTTCACAGACAATAAAATTTTAACAAGTTAAAATAAAAATTTTCACTTTCCACATTTAAACGCAAATTAAATTTTCTAATTTTTGATGTAACTTGTTTTCATGTGGGACTACGGGTACAACTGTCATTGACTTGTAAACTCGAGTGTCATGACTTTTTTCCACGACAGTAGGATCCACTTTCATGTTAAATTTCGGAAGCAGCAGCGTACCTTAGGAAGAATAACCCAGTCACCTATGGACAGGGTAACACACAGGATAACTAACAACTAGGTATCACAAAAGAATAAAATAAAATAACTGGAATCATAGAGATAATTTTAATAAATCAAGGGCAGTAAGAAAACATTTACAGAACAGTTGAAAATCCTTGAGTAGGCAACTACGTTCTTGAGAGTGGAATCAAGTTACTATCCCAAACTATGGAACTCGAGGCAAAACGAGAAAGAACGTATTTGCGTCGTTTCATCATCCCTTTCTACGCACACTGTATGGAAGTTACGACGTATTTGCGTTCTCACTTTTACTTAAAATGAGGGATGCATGACAATGCTACAATTAACAGCTGGTTTGAAAATAGCTACTTAGCTAACTAGCGTACTGCCGAATTTTAACTTATTCACTTAAGGAACTAAGATATATTATTATAATAACGAAATTAAATATTGAATTATAACTCAATTACATTCCTTCAATAGTTAGCAGAGGAAGAAAGCAATGATTCACAATGGCCGTGAAATAATGTAGTACCTATAGACACTCGTTAACATACCATGCCGTTTACTTTTCCCTTTCCATGAATACGACTTGGAAATAACTAGAATTTCTGAACCTCAGGGTTCGATAAACGATTATAATTAAACGCTAATGCCGTTAAATTTCACCATTGGTAAGTAAAATAAACAAAATAGGGGATGAATTACTATGAAATACTCAATATGTCATGACCACGCCGTTTCATTACCCCTTTCTGCACAAAAACGAATTGGCAAAATAATTCCAGATTCACTACACGTTTACAAGCAAAAGCTAACACCATTGTATTTCATCATCAGTAAACAAAGTAAGCAAACTACAGGACATCCGAAGTGGCTGTGAAATGTCTGCAGACCACGCCGTTTCATTATCCATTTCTACGCACACTGCAGCGAATTCAATGAATTAATTCCGGAGTCGTTTACTATAACGTTTAAAGCTGAACCCGTACACCATAATATCTCCTTACTAGTAAGCGAATCAGACAAACAAGAGGGTGGAGCAGTGTGAAAAATTTGACCAGACAACACCGTCTCACCTTGGAAAATATCTATTTCAGGATTCGAGAACTATTTAAATTATTTCACCATTGTACATAATGAAAATTGATGATAGTGCATATATATTAATGGGTAGCAAAGGGAAAAAATACCTGGATGCATCTCAGTGGTTGCGCATCACTTATTTCCTGACCACGCCATCTGATTACTTCGTTTTCACGCATTTTACATTAAATTACTACTTTCAGGCTTTCGACACCATGAGCATATAAAATAATCATATAATATAATGTATTACATCACATAACGGCATATAACTGTGGAACAACATGTCGTCTTACATGCGCATTACTTTACATCGCTTAAAAGTATGAAAAACTACATAGACAACCCACTAAAATACTTCCATCGATACAGCAATACTTGCTCTTATGATTCAAGTAAAATTTTGGCGTACTTACCTTAACCCTCCAATGCCCAAGGTATTTCTCACCATCCGTCGCCCATGGGGGTATTTCAACTACCCCAAAGTGTTTTTCGTAACTAATACGCTTTAGGGGTGAAAATAATACTAACACACTTTGTAATTAGTAGTGTTACTCATATTTTAGTCTTATCATTGTAAATATGATACATAGTTATAGTGCTAGGATAATATTTGTATTTGTATTTGGTGACATGATTTTGATAAACGCTTCTGAATAAATTTGACAATGTTTTTAATGCCAGGAAGTCTTGAAAATTTAAAATGAGCATAATAGGCATGAAAATTTATCTGTAATGGGAGATAAATACATACATACTCTTTCATACAATAATTGCATTCAACGATTTTTATATCTTTCTTATGAATGTATGCAGTGGCGGATTCAGGGGGGGGGGTCACAGGGGTCATGACCCCCCCCCAAATTTTATCGAAAACTTTTAATTTTTATTAGTTTAATAGTTTTTGTAACCTTGTAAAGGATTAAAGTGAGTGTTCATGGGTGTTTTCAAGTCTGTTTCCGCACTAATAGGCGCTTCAGACCGGGAGGAAAGGTATAAGGATAGGAATGGAAGGGAGGTTTCCCTCCTTCTAAAGTGAGTGTATATGCAACTGCCTGGCTACAAGTCCCAAACGTGAGAGAAGTTTAAGTTGCATTTATAGTAGAGCGTAGCACTTGCTACTGTAAAAACAAGCTCAAAAATAAAATAAGCTGTGTCCCAACTCGTTAGGCATTAGGAAGCATGGATTTGGGTGCCTAAAATTTAGCTGGCTAACCCAAAAGGGGGCACGAATTGGGACATATTCGTGAATTGGGAATCTCCTTACGCAGGTATTGCCATCTGCTGGGATTGAAACCGATGAAAAACAAGAGAATGTGAAAGGGATGACAAATTATGTACAAAATCTAACACAATCCATATTGTTAAATTTCTCATGCCATTGTGTACAGACAGAATTTAATTTGAGTTTAGAGTACCGTAGATTAGCATCTTCTCATCTTTTCCGAAATTTAGATAATACATTTATTTTAATGTACAACAATTCGGCCTTCTCCTACTTCTGAATGAATCTCTCCATCAGGTCACTACTCCCTATAACGATATTTTATTGTGATAAACGAATCAACACGACTAATTATAAAAATATCAACAAACTTTCAGCCAAAATACTTTCCCTTGTCGGTAGCTATCTTCATCGAGTCCACTGTTCTCGCGATTCTCGCTTTCCATCATGGGAAAAGGATGCACTCGTCGATGCCCAAATCTAGCGGCTGAAAAAGGTACCTAAATCTGCTCCCTTATGATGCCTAGGGGGCCCAGGAGAGGATGTACGCGGCAACACTGCACGGCTTAAACCAAGGTCCCTATAAAATAATGTAATATAAGGACCATGGCTTAAACAATGCCAGTCGCTTTCTGAGGGACTCGCTTTCGCCAATATAAATACCATTCGATATAAATTAAACAAATGTGTTGAAATATTAGACAATTACATATTGGATACGTTCAGGACATGCGGATTTTAACGCCACCAAGAACGAAATTCTACGACACCCCAGTTTCGAATTGCTAACTTTTTATAAAATTGATAACAGCTCTTTTTATTTTAATGTTATATACTGGAAACTTACAGTATGCATAGAAAACATGTATACCTAAAACTATTTAAACTTTGCTTACAATTGAACGACTTAGTATTGATTTACGGGTCATTAAAGTCGGTGCTTTGCTCGAACACCGTCAAAAACAGGCACTTTTTACGTCACAACAGTTGTAAAAAATATGCAAATACGTTTTAAAAATTTAAATTTGCCACTCAATAACGCAAAATGAAGTAAGAAAAGCACCGGTGTGATTAGTTTTTCTGTAAGCCTAGTTGTAAACTTGTTATTTGTATTCAAACTCGAGTGCACATAATTTCTGCGCCGACAGTAGTACCTTGAACCTCCGTTAATTTGCCATGCGAATTAGGGATCCTGGGTAGCGTAGTGGCCTCCGCAGCCAAAGGTCCGTGGTTCTATTCCCGGTCCATGTGATTTTTTTCGCATGTGAATTAATGTGAACATATTCGGTATTATAATATTGGGTTATAACTCCAATAACTTCAACAGAAAACGAATCTGAAATATTTCACTATAGTGATAACGCTTAAAGTTACGCATCTTTCACTGAGGGACGTTGGGTCAGCAGTAAAGTAGTTATCTCATTATTATAATGAATCCTTATAATCCTTATAATTATTTTATTAGGAGAGTTGGGTAAGGGGTACAGTGCAGGGTTTTTAGTGTGAACATTCCTAGATCGAAACCGACTCTCTCCATTTCTTTTTCCATCGCATTTTTATTGTACGATCGTCCCTGATTATAAATATTTGTAACATGTTTATCCAGGATACATTTTAGCTATCTTACTTTTTAAATCATCCCAATATCATGTTAATGAAAAATCAGTCCATGGTAATATCAAACATACGTCGGCCCAATATCATTTTTATGCCACTGTATAGTGGTGACTGATGTCTTTTTATCATAAAATTAATATCGGCCCAATATCGTCAGCAAATGTTATCACTTTTGACATTTGCCGACATTGGTAGCCAATATCGGATTGACCAATAAGTGATATGTGACGGTGTAAAAATGATATTGGACCGATATCATGATGCTGCTTGGGGAAGGCTACGTTGTTGCAGAAACCGTGAACTTCTCTACTACAAGTTCCCTCAGTTAGACTACCAGTTCCCTCAGTTAGACTACCAGTTCCCTCATAACGAAGTAATGAAGAAAGGAAAGCCTACAAAAAATATGCACGGAGATCACATCTTGACAATGTCCACTGGCTTGTGGTGTCTCATAAAGACAGGGGACTGTACTGTAAATATTGTGTACTTTTTTCATCTGGCTTAGGAAGTGTCCACCACAACGTGACTCCACTTAGGAAATTAGTTAAGGTACCCATTAAAAAGTTTGATAATCTTAGGAGAAAAAGGTGATCTTACCACTGACGAGTAAAACCGATTCCATGTATGTGTAATTGATAATAGAAAAGACTTTTTACTAACATACAATGAACCATCTTTAGAAATAAACAACCGATCGGGTTGGTGTGGTGGCTAGAGCCTCCCATCTCGAGGGCCTGGGTTCGATTCCTGGCAGCGGCAGATTTTTCATTGGAAAACCGGTCCCCACTTGAGTGCCTAGTGGAGGGCATTTTAAGTCCAGTACTCCGTCCGTCGGATGGGACGTTAAACCGTGGTCCCCTTGGCGCCTTTCGTTAAGAGAAGGCTAATGCTGACACCGGGTTTCTCTCCACACTTCCTCCGTTACCTGAAAACGCCTACCATTACCCAATTACCTACCTATCCTAAATGGCGTAAATGACCTCAGCTGTCGGTTTTTTAAAAACATTTTGCATGCAATTATTTTCAAGATTTTCCCACTATCGTAATTTGAAAAACTGATCATGAGTTGGCTTTCTATAAATTCTTTTGTTACATGATACTGATGATACCGTACAGCAATATTAGCACGCAACTCAAACTTTTTAGTAATCCCCTAATTAAACAGATAGTTTTTAACTTTTATGTATGTGCTTATCATCACTGTAAACCTTTTCCAATGAAATTTGTTCACATTGACTGTTGTATGAAACAATATATTATAATTATTTTAAACTTCAAGTTGGCTATTTATTTATTCTCCATTGTTAAACTTGTTAAACTTAAATGTCTAAAATTGTTCAATTTCATTAGTTGTTAAGAATGCAAATGAAATGTTAGGCTCCAAAATGCGTAAAAAATGGGTATTTAAAAAAAATTTAAACGGGAGAACGCCCCTCTCCCTCGGGGGGGGGGGCTACTCCCCGGACCCAGGTCATGACATCCCCCCAAATTTGATGCTGAATCCGCCCCTGAATGTATGTACATTGCAAGCATGCGCCTTGCATCTCACACATGTGCAAATATCTTTTTGCCTGTCATATTTTCTAGGACATAAAACACACCTAAGAAAAGAGGATGACTTGCTGCCATCTTTATTGTTTTCATCATTGGCGCCCTAAACGTTATACCGCAATATTTCCTTGCTTCAATAGTTGCTAAATACAGACCGTTTCTGTTAGATGCTCTTTTCTCAATATTGGCTTCTGCGAGAGCCATGTTCAGCTCTTGTAAGAAAAGTTTCCGTGTACTCATGCAGCTGATATTCCATTCTGGATGTTTATGAGTCCATATAATATAGACATTCAATACTGCCATGTCGATTCTTTCAAAAAGTAGCCTGAGTGGCCACCTTCTAGTCACTTTACGTAACTGTACTCCCTTTTCATATTTTCCCCAGTGTCTACTGCACCCTTTGTGCTGTTATTATCCATCGGGTTTCATTTTATTCTGCAGTCCACTAACCGATGCTTCATGATGCTGAATGCCAAATAAAATGCCTTTTATGTAGTTTTTGTACGTAGGATACCGAAGTCACATTCTCGGTAAAACCAAAAATAGAGGAAAAATCAGCTTAGATTTTATTAGGGAGAAACCCTTTGGGTATATCTGCTTTATTCAACCTCATTGTACCAATTAGTGTCAGATTCCTTTGGAGAAGGGACTCAGAAAGGGGTAATGACGTAAAAATGTTGTCCACTGTGAACCCTCTTCCTCTTCCAACATATGGTTTCACGAAGTCCAGAACTTCACGCTGCCGTTGATTCACCTCCCGAATATTCCAACATATCCCTAAGTAGACCTGTGCATTCAAAATGTAAGCAGTTTTCGGATTGGCGCACACCCAAATTTTAATCCCATAACATCCTGGTTTGGATTTTATATACACACGGAAGGGGCACTTACCACGAAATGTTGGGAGCGGTTCGTTTATTGTTATGTGCATAGGTATTTGGAGAAAAGTTTTTCACGCAAGGGAACGTGAATATATCGAACTCAGCCCTAATAGCCTCCATCTTTTTGCATAAATTTTCCATTCTTTGTGTTTGAGTTCATTTATCGTCAAACTGTATGACTCTAAGAAATCTCTTCACCCTTTCTCTTGACATTACAGCACTAAAGAAAGAAATTTGAAATGCTGATCGCTTAGTCACAGACCACTTAGTGTGTTTTTACACCCATGAACTTTTCTGGAAGCAATGGGCATGCCAAAAAACAAGTAACTCTCTTGGTCACGTTTTGCCACTCCATTTTACTGTTGGCATGATCTTTATTGAATTTTGCGTACACTGTACCAGCTTCTCTGTTTGTCTCAACACATACAATTTCTAATATATCTAATACCAGAAACAATAAAAATGCATGCTTGAAACTCTCAATTCCTGAATCCAGTCAATCCAGGTTTTCCTTTGACAATGTTGCTTAATATTGTGCGACCGACGTAATACGGTTTTCCGTTTCATTTCAGTCCTGACATTGCTGTGAAAATCTCTTCATCAGTTTCTAAAATTCTTTCCTCATCTTCTGATTCAGATTCACAATCAAATTCATTACAGAATTCTTCCTCTTCTTCCTCAGCATTTTCCACTTCAATTTCTGATACACTTTCAAACCCCGGTTCAATCTTGTCATCTTCACTCAAATCTGATGTGGCTGCATTCATTGCGATTTGAAACATTGAAAACTATATCGGATTTAATTAATTTATCCAGGGGAAAATGAAATTTCATCTCATCATCTTGCAACTACGAACGTTAAAACAGTTGTCAGCGTAGCTATAGCACAACAGTTTTTCTTTTTGAGGTTACCACAAGCATTACAAAGATCATCATGAAATAAATTACTATTCGCGCAAACGTTATAGCTCAAAATACATCAAGGAAAGCTCTCCACATAAAAAAAATTGAAAATATATTTGAGCCGCAGTAGCCCAAGAGGGGTAGTCTACTACCCCAAGAGTGTAATACAAAATATTAAGCTGATTTGAATGGATTTTTCATTGTTTATAAGTAATAATAACACATTATAGTATTAGAAACAAGTACCTCGGACCGTTATTTTTTACTAATTCATCATGCTGAGTGATAAAGAAATAACAAGGCTTGGGGTATTTAAAATACCCCCTCGGGCAAGGAAGGGTTAATAATGTCGCTGAAAGACAAAATTGCCACAACCTCCTATGATCTGCAATGCTATCTTCTCCACTCAGCAACGACAAATGGCGTCCACTCAGAGTGGCATCTGGGAAAAACGCGATCAGAAAATAGAAAATGAGCTCACTATTTGGCCAACCTCTCCCAATACAGTGCCTCTAGTTGGAAGCAATCGCGTCACCTCCTGGTGGCGATAGAGGAAACAGTGTCATGTCACACGTGTAATTTACCGGCATGCTATAATTGGCTGTCGTGTTAGCGCTTTTGAATTTTTTCACTTTGAATTTTAATGAGGAAAAATAATTAATGTCATTTTTAAATTGAACGGCTTTTAATATAGGCACTTCAGAGGTTGTAACGTTTTGATCAAGACAGCGAAAATATAATAGGAACCTACTCTATACTGCACTATTCCCTGGACAAACGATCTCACCTAAAAGGGTGATAAAATTTGAGGAAACCTGATAAAATTTGGGAAGGGTTGGAATATTTCGGAAGTGGGTTAATCCTTAAAAATCCCTAATCTATTGACTTGGAAATTTTGCTTGTTCCTCCGTCGTCAACAAATTTGAAATTAACAACAACTGACAAATTGACTGTTTGGACTGCAAATGTCTTATTGAATGAACAGTATATTATGCTAAGAATAAATTATTTAACCGTTAATTTTGCCTAGGAATCAATGAATTTCTATTTTGCCAAACTGTATTTCTGCTCTCCAGCAATCTTCATTGAAACTCATTTCATCGAGCCCAACTATTTTCTATAGAGATAAATCCCCCTGCACCTGCCCGCAAAGAGCATCTCGGCCGCTAAGGCCCTATCATATCGTACTAAATATTCTTTAAGACTCTCCGCCATGTACTTCTTTCCAAGGTTTAAGTAATATTTGCTGAAGAACTGTACATCCTACGGAACTGGCGATAAATTAGCCTTCAATGCGATCAACTATACAAAAATGAATTGTTCAGTTATAAACAATCCTGGTCAATTAGAATAATTTTATCTGTTATTGAGAACTATTTTTTCATTGCAATATGTGTTTGGTAATTAAAATTGCCGTAAGCAAAGTCTCCTCCGCTATTCATCGACACGTTTCTCTAAATTTTTCCATTGGTAATAGAATTGAAGCTCTTACTTGGAAGTCAGCGGTGCATATTATGGAGTTCCTCACCCCCTTCCACACACCTTCGTGGTGGATCACTACGCATACGTTGCATGATGGTAAACTTAAATCATAAATTACCATGAAATTCACGTCAGGGGTGATATTTTCAAACAATATCTGGAATATTCGTTCTCCCAGCAGTACATTTAAATCTACATCGTGACTAGGGGACATCTAAAGCTGACCTTTCCCTCCCTGATGAGGTTCTAATATCCAAGCACCCCTCTCATTGTAGTTTGGATGTTCGTGAGGTTTGTGATCGGGGAATTTGAGACTTTTGTTAAATAGAGTGCCATCATTATGAAAGCATTAGGCAAGCCTTAACAACCGTCAACACAAAAACAATGACCTGACAATGAAAACAGATGGGAAAATGCATTATCAGATACGTTCATATGTCACTTATTTTTCCTTTGGGTAGCTTTTTTTTCCTCAGAGATTTATATAAGTTCACGTTGAAATTATCAACCTGCAGTGTTAGAGAAAAGATTTATTCATTTCAATATTATTATTCTTTTAATTATATATAAATAGCATATTTATAGTCTATTCATGTTCATGTCTACTGTTTAAATTACTCCCATATTTACAAGTTTTCTGTCACATTTGAAGTGAAGCCATTATTTACAATTACCAAAGACAGTCCACGCGGATGGTTATTTGTTAAATGGGTTCCACACTTCACAAACCCCACTTATGGTTGATTTTCGAGTAATGGCTATTGCTTTTCATTTGTTCTTTGCAGGTGTAATCTGTCACATTCCCTCTGGAAGAACTGATAGTATTTGAAAAATTTTCACCCTGGAGAAAAGCTTATGATGGAAGTTGTATTGGAGTGTATTTGATGAACTGCTTTTGTGATTCTGTATGGACCAATGGTGTAATCGTCATGCCTTGACTTCTGTTTTTTGTCTTTATGACTTTTGTGAAACTAGCCATATAAGATGGTGTATTACTGCAATAGGAAGAACATTTTTCACTTTGCATTTATATTCATGCGATTATTTTCATTTTGTTAGCGTTCTTAAAAATTAATGGGATGGTTTAATAGTTGTTTTGAAATGATCTTAAATGATTTTGTAGTTTATTGGGGAAGTATACTATTTTGGCTATTACTTCTGCAATTATTTTCAAGTATTGTTTCATTATTATTGAAAAGAAATGTAAATTTCTTCGCCTTTGTTTCGTGTATGTTCACAGGGAGCCTAGTTTATATTGGTATTTGGGGTAATATTGGTAAAGGACATCTCCGTGGAAATAATTTATGTAACATTAGTTATTCAGGTTTATTTGGTGCAGTCTCCTAGTCAATGAGTACTGGAGATATTTTTTCACTCTGTTAAAGAATGGAGTGAACTATAATGTTTCAACCCCGAAGAAGGTTCGTTTTGTTTGGTGACTATCTTGTTCATATTTTGAATGTGTTTACTGCATTAATATGATTATGTAGGTATTCATAAGTACCTGGTTTCTTTTTCCTTATAGTACTTTTAGCCGTGAGTGTGTGTGGCTTACAGGGGGGAAAGGCATGTGCCTATCGAGATGATGGGCCTGTTATTTTACAGTGTTTGGGGAACTATATTTCCACTGTTGGTACTGATAACTTTTTTAATTGCTCAAATATTCGAATAACACTGTTTATTTAAGTTAATTCCCTATCCCTACTCCACAAAAGAGCAGTCTTAGTAATTATTGTTTCTTCTCATACATATTGTTATTTCAATGATCCATTTCATAGTTACATGCTTTGTTTCAAGTATGAATATTATGTTAATTATTTATTTTCCGGTGCTGAATGTTTAAGGATAACATTTTATAATATCATTAGATGAATTCCCAGAGTTGATAGCTTTTCTTATCACGCAAATAAATGACAAGGAAATGTTTATTTAGGTTAATTCCCTGTCCGTACGTGAAAAAAGTAAAACTGAGAAATTATTGTTTATTATTCCCAACGGTTACTTTTTATTTGTGTCTTGCCATGATTGCAATATTTTATTTCACCAAGCCATTTTGTCGTTCCATATTTTGCTTCAAGTACGACTGCTTTGTTAATTACGTTCATTTTTCAGTGCTAAATGGCTAAGGACATCCTTTTGCCATTGTTAAGGACATGATCTCAGGAAGCTTCTTATATTAATTTTTCCTTGATTTTTCATCTTGAAAAATCTGCCACACCCTAGTGCAGTGTCATTGCCATCGAATACGGGGCATTTTTAAAACAAAGAAGTAGTCTTATTATATCTTCAACTTGGCTTGCTTTGTCTTTCTGTAATTGGATTCAATGGCAGTGATGGAGGTTTAGGGACTTATTTACTGCTTTTTCTGTGGATGTTGGGGAATTGGGTGGGGGTGACAAGCGAATAAGAATTATTTGGGAGTTGGGTTGGAATGCCAATATTTGCATTGGATAGACCATTTTAGTATGGAAGCCTGCAAATGGTATTGGACTCAGAGAAATGGTGTTATTTTTTGTGCAAAAGTTATATTCCAAAAGGTATTGGGAGTGCACTGTATTGGCGTACAACAAATAATTTATGTGATATCTTTGAAGAGACTTGGACAATGAGCAAATATGCTAATTGACAAACATTGATTATCATGTGTAACTCCAACTGAAGTGTAATAGCTGCCTCCAGGGTGTGTGGATGATGTTTACATTCACTATTATAAGACTCTGCATTCGCGTAAAATGTAACGTATCGCTTCAGAGGGATTAGTTTATGAGGATCCTGGAGTATTGGATTTCCTTCCGTATGGCTGAAGATCGAGTCCTTGCAATGGTAGATAACAGGCTAATTTTATCTGTGTTTAATGGTCTTTCTTATAATTTTATCACCTCTGTAAATTAAGCCATTCAATTTAAAATAAAATAATAATGATAAAATTTATGTTTTACTTTTTTCCGCCCGTTAAAAAGTGAAAAGTTTCACCGGCATGAAAACGCGTCAGAAAACCTTTCCATGCTGGTCAATGATACGTGTGACGTCAGGGGTACATACACCCTTTCCTCTTACTGCCGCCAGTTAATGCAACGGACCTCCCTTAGCAGAGGGTGCAATCTGTGAGAGCTTATTAACAAGTATCTGAGCCACATTTATTCAATATATTTAACGTGATTTACCATTTTTTACTCAATTTTAAATTATATTTTCAGTCCATTCAATTAAAAATGGTAATTCATTTCACTAAACATCCTCTTAACTTTGTCCACACATTGGCCAAGTTCATAGCATTGGAAAATGACTATTAGTGCAATGTTCAGCTTTGATTGACTTCCGAGATGTATGTTGGTAGGCTTTTATTAGTTTATGTAATTTATTATGAATAACTTTTATTTTTTTAAATTTACAATTATGTATTCCTTGTAAACAGTTTTTAATGGTTTTTACAAGAATATTGTGAATTTGGCCCATAGTCGTCCCAAGTTCCCGCCGTGCTTCGCGGTAGCAGAATACTCCGAAAGCAGTTTTCTTAGTGGTCCATAAATATGTCCATTAATTATATTTTCAGCGGTGGCGACGTTCCTAGCCTGTAGTATTTTTATCTCCATCTATTATTACATATGTTTACTAGATATTAGCCTCTCTGAAATACATCAGGCGACGATTATTCGCATTGCGTCGTGGCATTAACTGGGTACGTTTTACTACAGCAAATTAAGGCTTCCTCATTCCAGCCATTTCTGAGCTTTTCCGAATGAAGCTGCCATCACTACTTAATGTTGTAGTGGACTGGAGTTCATCAACACAAATTATTTACGTGTAACGAATGCATTTATGGGGGGTACTCCTTGCATTTAATGCATTCTATCATATACAGAGTATCCCATTCATTGTGTGCCATTTTTGACCCCTAATTTTAGACACTTTATTTTAAGCCACATGGATGAAATTTGGTACCGGGCTAGAAAAAGGTTGGTAATTTTGTTTATTCTAAGCAAAATTTTAAAAATATGCCCTCCTGACACATGAAATAGGGTTCAACCAAAAATCCATATATTGCATTATCGGCTTTCAATGTTAAAATATTCGAAATACAAAAAAGTCAAAATTACTTAGCGAAACTTACAACTATTAAGTTTTAGAGCACGAAGAAGACGATGAAAGAACTTTAGAGTACGAAAATTGCAGTCATGACCCCTGAAAGGGCAGTCAAGGTAACGGGTTACAAAAAGTGAATCACCGCTACAAACCTGTCGAATCTTAGGTTCAAAAATGTGCCAAGGTCGATGGTGAGGTTTTCAGATCCCTCTCATATGCTATGCCTGGCCACCTATCCGACTCCTTTAACTACACCATTTACACTCCATTCCTTCAATTTGTGCAACCTCGAGTTATGTACTCCGTCCGTAGACTGGTACCGTAAACAGTGCAATTCTGCTCGCCTCTCGTTAGGAGCATACTGACACCTGCGACGGGTTTTCATCTCCTTCCATTCCCAGAAATATTTTTATTTGGTCCCATTGTTATTATTGCTGGGCATTCTTCTTTTGTCCACTTTCGTGTGGTTGATTAGATTGTAATTGGATAGCGTTCTTCAATAATTAGTAGTTCTTCATAACATTTGGCATACGATGACGAAGGTTATCGCGTCTCGAAGAATTTCTTCAAAAAATTCGGTGAGAGTCAAACTTGATCTTGGTTCCAGCATGTTGCAAAGTAATTGGTGCCGTTCTTACGTTGAGCTTTATACCCGAGGTACACTTAGAATTATTGTATACATATTTGCTGAATCTTCATTATCGGCGTAATTGAAACTTTTCCCTTCGTTCCGATGAGAACACAGGACATCCTAAATTGTTCCTCTAAGTCATATCAAAGATATTTTTTTAAACTTACAGTAACTGGATGCTATCTCGTTTTGTTTGGAATGAAAAGTAAAAAAAAGATAATTAAGTAAGCTATAACCGTTATTAAAATAGAAATTTTTTGTTTTTTCCTGAGGCTTTTGTACAGGAATGTTATTAGTTCTTTAAAACTAATTAGGTTGTCTTCAGATATATAAATGCTGCATCCGGTTTGCCAGTTTGATAACACGTCGGCGTGGCATCCAAGTAATCATGAGTTCGAATCCCATCTCCGATGAGGGTGTTGCGCTTGTCACAGTTGTTGGCTCAATACTAAACTAAGTTCCACGATTCGATGCAACCTTAGAAATTGGAGCACTTTCTACTGACCCGACATATAATAGCATACGATGAATCATCCACTCGGATCAGCTGTTTCCTACTCTACGTCACAGTCGTCCCTCCCCTCCTCCGCTTCTTTATACCTCCCCCCCTTCTCCCAAACACGCTGCGCCAAGACCACGGGGGATGCACTCGTATTTGGCCACGTGGACTCAAGCAGACGACAATTTGTGGGCAAACTTGTAAATTCCAATAGTGCCCAAGTATAAAACTCTTAATTAGCTTATGATTTCTAAAATAAATTTATGATTTTTGAAGTAAAAATTGTTCTTTGTAGTTCATTGAGTGCCATTATTGAAGATTCACGAAGATTCTCTCTCTCTCGCACAAGGTCGGTAAATATCAGGTCGTGACACGCATTTGTCTAATGTAATCCGCCATTTTGTTTCGACTTCGCAGCGGGAATTCGAATTTCCCATGCAAACAAACGTAGGAAATCGATACAAAGAACCACAATTTGCTGTTTTACTATTGGAGACAAATCTATGAAATTTTTACCCTGTATAAAGGATATACGAGTCTTTTGGAAGCAGTTCTCGCATCACACCTGAAGGTCGTGGGTTCGACTCCAAAAATCTTAGAAAACGCGCTTCCACCGCGCCAACGTACCATCACCGTATATACAACGAACCACGATTTGCTGTTTTACTATTCAAGACAGGTATATGCATTTTTTACCCTGTATAAAGGATATGAGGATCTTTTGGAAGCAGTTCTCGCATCAAACCCGGAGATCGTGGGTTCGACTCCAAAAATCTTAGAAAACTCGCTTCCACCGCGCTAACGTACCACATTTACAAAGAACAACGAATTGTCTGTTCTACTATTGGAGACAGATCTATGAATAGTTCACCCCGGTGTAACATTCATGGACAAGTCTATAAATATTATACTTATTCTTTTTCTTAAACATTTTTGCTGCAACATTAATTTACTTAAAACATTACACTACCTATGTACACCAGAATGCTGCAATTTGAGTCCTATATGATTGGTGGAACTGTCACATTAACAACCATGGAGTGCACAGAGTCAGATATAAGGAAAATATTTGAATGCCATGAATGATGGAGGTCAAACAAATTATCAGCAATGGCTGCTGAAAATTATTAATGGAATGTAATAATCAGTTATATTTGGCAGATAGATGTGTATTGAATCCATCTCTTGAGTTAATGATCTTCAACTGAGCGTGTAAATTTTGATTTATTTATTTTCTTTACTTTCATGTAACTTTCACTATTTAATTATTACACAAAAATAAGGAAATATAGGCCAAAGTAAATAAACTTTCAAGATACTAAGACAGGATGAGGAATCGAAAAGAGGCATCATTTATTGCACTCAGTACTTACCATGATAATGCCTCCAACATCTAATCAAGGTAGTTAACATTTCGTTTGATTGGAATATTAAGAATTAGCACTGAATATTTCCTGCAAAAAAATCCGAGAAGGAAAAGGATATTTTAATCATAAAATAATATTGATTGACTTCATTCCAAAATTACAATCAATGTACTTCATGACATGACACCTTAATGGTTTAGTTTCAACTGGTTTGCTCATTCGCATACAGTGAAACTCACTTCATCCAACGCTGGTAAGTCATCTGCAACTTTTCAACCACTCTTAAACATTCCCTTAGCACGCCTTCCACTTCTATTAATTTCAATCAACTTTCTGCATATGGTGACAGGTTGAAACATACAGAGTTGACTAGGGTCATATTCTGTAAATGAATGCAACTAGTTACAGTTGGAAGATCAGGAATTGCAAATACCATACTCATGTAATCGACTAAATGATCTTACATGCTCCTCCATTACTGGTGGCCTCGAAATAACAATGAATGGCATGGCTTACACAAACTCATTTCACACAACTCCACCTACTTATCTGCTCCTTTTCTTACACTCTTAAACATTCCTTGAGCATGCCTACCACATCCATTGATCCAATCAAAATTCTGTATATTGTGACATGTTTGAAGATGATGAATTGCCAGGGGTCGTATTCTGTAAAGGAAATCAACTAGTCAGAGTTGGAACAGCAGGATCTGCAAATGACTTACTCATGTTATTGACTGAATGAACTTACATGCCCCTCCACTACTGGTTGCCTCGAAATATCAGTAAATGATATGGTTTCCTCTAAATTTCGCTCCATCGCAATCACGGAAATCCACTTCAACCAATTACTAACTCAACTGCTCCTTCTGGTACCTATCTTCTCCTGGTTCATTGTAAATATGGCGATGGTACGTTGGCGCGGTGGATGTGTGATTTCTAAGATTTTTGGAGTCGAACTCACGACCTCCAGGTGTGATGCAAGAACTGCTTCCAAAAGGCCCTCATATCCTTTATACAGGGTAAACAATTCATAGATCTGTCTCCAATAGTAACAGGAAATCGTGGCTCATTGTAAATATGGCGAAGGTACGTTGGCGCGGTGGATGTGTAATTTCTAAGATTTTTGGAGTCGAACCCACGACCTCCAGGTGTGATGCAAGAACTGCTTCCAAAAGATCCTTATATCCTTTATACAGGGTAAAAAATTCATAGATCTGTCTCCAATAGTAAAACAGCAAATCGTGGTTCATTGTAAATATGGCGCGGTGGATGTGTAATTTCTAAGATTTTTGGAGTCGAACCCACGACCTCCGGGTGTGATGCGAGAACTGCTTCCAAAAGATCCTCATATCCTTTACACAGGGTAAAAAATTCATAGATCTGTCTCCAATAGTAAAACAGCAAATCGTGGTTCATTGTAAATATGGCGCGGTGGATGTGTAATTTCTAAGATTTTTGGAGTCGAACCCACGACCTCAGGGTGTGATGCGAGAACTGCTTCCAAAAGACCATCATATCCTTTATACAGGGTAAAATATTCATATACCTGTCTTGAATAGTAAAACAGCAAATCGTGGTTCCTTGTAATTAAGGTGATGGTACGTTGGCGCGGTGGATGTGTGATTTCTAAGATTTTTGGGGTCGAACCCACGACCTCAGGGTGTGATGCGAGAACTGCTTCCAAAAGGCCCTCATATCCTTTATACAGGGTAAAAAATTCATAGATCTGTCTCCAATAGTAAAACAGCAAATCGTGGTTCCTTGTAAATATGGCGATGGTACGTTGGCGCGGTGGAAGCGAGTTTTCTAAGATTTTTAGAGTCGAACCCACGACCTCCGGGTGTGATGGGAGAACTGCTTCCAAAAGATCCTCATATCCTTTACACAGGGTAAAAAATTCATAGATCTGTCTCCAATAGTAAAACAGCAAATCGTGGTTCATTGTAAATATGGCGCGGTGGATGTGTAATTTCTAAGATTTTTGGAGTCGAACCCACGACCTCAGGGTGTGATGCGAGAACTGCTTCCAAAAGGCCATCATATCTTTTATACAGGGTAAAAAATTCATATACCTGTCTTGAATAGTAAAACAGCAAATCGTGGTTCCTTGTAATTAAGGTGATGGTACGTTGGCGCGGTGGATGTGTGATTTCTAAGATTTTTGGAGTCGAACCCACGACCTCCAGGTGTGATGCGAGAACTGCTTCCAAAAGGCCCTTATTTCCCTTATACAGGGTAAAAATTTCATATACTTTTCTCCAATAGTAAAACAGCAAATTGTGGTTCTTTGCATCGATTACCTACGTTTGTTTGCATGGGAAATTCGAATTCCCGCCGTTCCTCCGAAACAAAATGGCTAAATCAAGGTGCATCATGGGATCGTGTCACGACCTGATATACACGGACCTTGCTCTCGCACACCGTCTTTCTCTCTCTATTTCGGCGGCCAATCATTTTGTCCCGCCATCGGCCAATAAGAATCGATTTTGGCATTTGAAAATTGACGCCGTGGGTAGCGGTACGCAGAAGCCAGTGTGGAGGGCTGGAATTGACGGTATTTACTTGTGATAACTTACGATACATGGTCCTTATTCGCAGTTATTCCATGAAAAAGTTGTCTATCAAGTTATTTGCTGAGAATGGAAGCAAAAGATATACCAGCGGTCTATATATTTTGAATTTGTTTATTGCATACATATGAGTACCTTGTTTTTTTGTTCCTTATATTGGCTTTTACCCGTGAGTGTGTGGCTTACAGGGAAATGCACGTACCTATCGATTTGATGGGCGTTCTATTTTACGGTGTAGGAGGGAAATATATTTCCACTGTTGGTTCCGATAGCTCATATTGCAGTCTTCTTTACCATCTAAGTCACTTACAATGGCTTCTTTATCTTTCCAACCTCAACAAATTCCATAACTGAATGCCTCTGGTCACTGGCAATGTTTCTTTTTATTCAGCCACCAACCTAACTAATTTTCTATCGTAAGACAGGCACAGTTGCGAATTAAATCCTATTTCCTCAATTTGTTTGCTTACATCGGAGGAATTTGAAATGACGTGCATACTCCGAAAGGGATCTCTGTGTCATAACTTCGAGGAGCATTGGATTGCAAATCGTTCGTAAATGACTGTTTTAAGTTTTTTATGAGATCTTCAAGCTTTGTGAAAAAATGCACTGCAAGAAAACATCCACACAAGAAGGGGGTTCGCAAAACCTGCAAATTCTTACCAATATTCTAGCTAATGTTTAAAAAAATTAAATATAATACGGCAAACACAGAAATGTGTAAATAAAAAAATGAAAAAAGAAACATTACAAATAAAACATTGTGATGGTGTTAAATGTGTGCCATTTCTCTTGTCATTCGTGTTTAAAATATTAATTGCATTGAGTGGGTATTCGTGACGTTTGAAGCTTATGTGTCCATCTGTTTCACTTTGAGAAGTGTTATATGCAGTGCCATTTTAAAAGATGAAAATGATGGAGATTCTCTCAAGGAAAAGGGGATTTTTTCCATACGCGACATGCAGTGACAATGATTTGTTAAAAATGGTAAAAGTTGCGTGGAAAGGCATTAGCAGCTTTTGATTCCATTCGGGGTAATGGTGCGGGGGCGGACGGCGTCCCCCCCCCCCCCCAATTGCGGAAAATTCGCTAAGGGGCCGGAGGAACAGTGGTCCGGGTGCCCGGGAAGTCAAGGCATCGTCCAATAAATCATTTGATTACATCCAAATTGGGTTCATGTAGGTATTCTTGACCGTTAATTACGAATCTGAAGTCAAAACTGTAGAAATGCGAATAGGTTCACGAATATGAGTGCAAATATAAAAAAAATTGCAACCACGTCGTTAAATAATTCTGATCATTAATACTCAGGGTTCTCTATTACATTCTACTCTATTCCGATCATTAATAAAAAAGGTTTTCCAGCACGCTTGTCACGCATATAAAGTTAAAGTACGCAAAATTTGAATAGATATGTGAATGCACTTATTATAACTTTATAATGAAAATTCGATTCCAATTTTACAAATTTTGAGTTTCACAGTACGAAATAGTAAAAATAAACGAGTTCTTGAATTTCTCATTCATTTGAACAACGATACTATCCATATAATAGAAACGTGACACTAAAAGTCAACATAAATCACACAAGAGAGTATGATGAAGGGAGAAGATGATTGCCTACCGTGAATTTAAATAAATGTAACAAACATTGGGAATACATTAACTGGGGATACTGAATCTTTTTTCAGAAGCAAAGCTCAATTGCTTCAAATTTCGAGTCAACAATACGTAAAAATTTCCCGGAATATATGAACTGTAAATTTGAAACTGCATATTACATTTCAGAAAATTTCTCAAATGACACACTTGTGAAAAGCATTAGACCCAAAGTACAGAATAGAGTAAATTCAATTTAAAGTGGTAAAGTAGAAGTTAAACATAATTATATATTTGTTGTTAATTCTGCCATCCTCAAATTAATTTTTCTTTTTAAGAAAAAAACGAAACTTGATGTTACTCTTAAAGAAATTCTAATAACATTTTATAATAATTCACCAGCCAGCCGTCTTGTTTATTTTGATATTTATATTCAAAACTGCAACACAAAAGCAGCTCTGCACCGCGTTGATACGCACTAGAACGCTCGGTTCTAGTCAGCTTTTCGCTAATACTATTCACTTCGGTTTGTGATTCTATATGCATATATTGGGGAAAACCAGCTCTCAAAACTGGACTATAAATTGTCAAAACTGATGAAAAACTAAAATGTAAGGATATATTAAGGCGGAAAATCGATATTCAGAAGGAACCTACAGTACCGTAAAAATAAATTCGCTCACCAAACTTGCGGATAATAGCAATGTATTATTCATGTATATTTAAGAAGTACTTACTTCTTCCTCCAGATTCCATTTTGCAAAATGAAAATTTGTCTCGTAGATACAATTTAATGTTTTTGAAGTCAACCGTTACTCAAAGTGCACTGGTCTGAAGGCGTCGTGACCTCAGATTCGCTCACTTTCACACTGGCATTTTGCGACATGTTCACTCCTACTTACCTGCTACGAACGTTTTCGAACGGGGGTGTCAATTATCTACTGCCCTCACCTATCTAGATAATTAAGAAAGTAACTTGATATTTATATCAATGCCATAATTTTCGGGGTACATGGACCACTGCGCGGCATCCCCTCACTCCCATTTTATTGTCTTGAAAAGGAGAAACGCACTGCGTACGCGATGCTCAGGAAATTTTATCTCTCTAGTGTTATCTGCACTCACCCCCGCAAATAGCCGTCTGTTTCAAAGCCGTTCCTTCTGTTACGGGAGTCCAACTGCACAATTTGTTTTAAAACCAGAGAGTACAAACCATAGGCAGAAAATTAGCTTCCGACGATTCGCAGGGCAATGAATGTTTAGGAAATAATCGACAATCACTGTCGAGATGCGGACTTTCTCCATGGCAGAAAGAGATACGTCGGGTTCTCGAGTGGAACGTAACTGAGGCGCTCGTCTGGGACGCCGGAAGGCGCTTGAGAGGCTTACAGACTTGGGTCGGGAGACTAGTATTCCCCAGGCGAGAAAGTTGTCTCCAAGAACTCTGTGTAAAGGACGCGCCACAACCAGTAGTTCCATCTTTGGTACGGGCGACGCAGCAGTGTATTTATAATCAAGGCCATGGATAGAAAGGTTCTGACAACTCGCGGCGGTGGCCATTTTGTTACCTGGGGCAGAAAGATTTTACTATAATAAGATTACACCTATCACACGATAAACACCTACGTTACTTCCTAATGAAAGTTTCCATGAAAAATGCCATGGTAGCATAAGAACATGTACATTTAAACATTTGGGATCGTGAAAATATATGAATGAAGACATAACTAGCTGGCCTCAAATAAAACTGGGAGGAACGAAGTCTTGATATTCTGCGAATAATTTGATCATAAAAAACGTATTTACCGATGACACGGGAGCTTAACCATGAAAAAATTGTACCTATGTACTTGAAATGCACGTTAAGCTCGAACTAGTTGTATTAGTGGTAAATTGAAGTTATTGACTCCATAAGGACACTATTGGGAAAGCATACTGCACTAACAATGCAACGCGATGAAAATTTCATGTCACTCAGAATAATATGGAAACTTAAATCATTTTGGTTTTATGAAAAAAATGTGAAACTCCATAAGTTGATCATATTTCAAGTAATAGGTACCATTGTAACAAATATTTCCTAATGACCTGACCTAAAACATAATCCACCAAGATGAATTTCGAAAAAAATGATTATATTAAACTTACATAAATGATAATAAGAGGACAATTTTCAGGCCATTATGGGAACTCTTTGGAATGAGAATCTAGCAATCAGTGGATAACAAGTTATTTAAAACCTTTAGCGACTACTGCAGCCTGGCCCTAGAGAAAATACATTACAACTTTCATACTATAATTTCCATTTGAAAGTAAGAATTGCCCTTTAACCTTGTTGATGCACTATGCATGATTACACAAGTATCAGAAAGAAGAGCCATTTGAAAAGGAATTTCAAGGAGTGGAAACAATAACCATGAAAATAAAACTAACAATATGAAATGAAAGAATTTGTGTGTGAGGCACGCCCCGACCTTTTCTCGACCGACTGCCCGTGCCAGGCTTCACCCGTGCCTACCACCGACCAGCTACGAATGGGCAGTCGGCCGATGTGGCATAGGGAGGCAGGTCCGTTACGGGAAGGTTACGACCGTCCGGGAAGGACGGTCGGCCGGGTTCTCGTCGGTCAGAACGTACCGCCACGATAAGGATCGTGACCTATCCTTTATTAACTCCAAATACATAACAATCAAATCTGGATTGTCAAATAACATTTCCTCGTCCCCTGTCCAAGGCATTGACTACAGCCATGTCATCACAGAACAAATGAAGATGAATAAACTTATGGGCTACTGAATGCACGAGTTGAAGCCATTAATGCTGCGTAGGCTTCTGCCTCATATATAGGTTTCTCAATATCAAAAGGCCATATTTCGGTTATATTATACAAATCCAGGCATACACTGCTTTCGAGATGGCTGTGGGTCTGCTGCTCCCTGATCGGCTGTTGGCCTTACTGCTGCTCCCTGATTGGTTGTTGGTGTTAACAGTGTGGAACACCCGTTACAGGTTTTGGGCAGGGTGTATCCGACAACTCTATTCATGTAATGCGACCTCTTGATATCTCCACGCCTCTTTTCATCATCACATGCAACAGAAAAGTTCCGGAATAACCAGCCTCCTTCACCGAGCTCGTACTATTTCTGACAAAGAACCGCTTCCTGCGGAATAGAAACACCTTTTGTCTGCCTTAGGAAAGAATGGATACAGAAAATGTATGGTCTTGAAATGGACCTCTCCGATGGACAATCCGAGCAACAGAGATGTGCTAAAGATTCCAGTTCCTGTCGCACTCACCTTCAATTCGTCGGAGGAACCACGCAGAGAGCCGTTTTCGAAGCAATCTTCACTTCAGCCTGGAATGAGGACGCCTACAGCATAGTGGGTGAAACGTCGAAATCGACAATGTCAACACGGAAGACTCCCGGAAGCCTACCTGTGTCAATATGTTAAAGTTGGCCACTAGTTTATGTAACATTTATATGAATGATACACTTTGCAATGAAAAATCAAAAGGAAAATAACTATTTTATAAGAATATTAATATTATTATTTTTAGATGATGCACTTTTAAAAGCATTTTTATAGCCCAAATTGTAGCAAGAATTCATGCTCGGCATCTTGAAATGGTACTGACGAATCATTGTGCATGGAGTTAAAAGTGAAAATGCAACACATATAGTACCTAGCATGAGAGGACAACAGATTGAGATACATTCAACAGTTCGTACTACATGCCTCAGGTCTACGTAGGTAAATGTACTGTGATTCGATGAAACTATCGGCTTTTGTCTTCCGAATAAGGAGAGGTTTAAATGGAATCTTGGAATGATAAAGTATAATTTTTGACGGATATTATTTATTCCTCAAATATATTAATCATTTTCTATCAATATAATAATAAGCAATTAGGTCATTGTGCGCATCCTCTACGAGCATTTTCTTCAATCTCACAAAAGGCTCGGCTCATCGAGACGGTGAGCCATGCTTTTTGCGACATAGCAGCTGACCCACCAAATACTTGCCATTACCACTACGAAATTTAGGTCCCTTGGTTCACCTCCTTAAACAGAATGGATCCGTGCCAGAATTTTTCAAACCTTATCTTCCCCTTCTACTCCCGCTCCATCCTCAGCCATTCAATTGCCATGGACGCTCTTCCCGTGCTTCTTCAGCTACTACTTGTCCACCGTTGACACTCTACTCTCTGCGGAAATAAACACTTCCCCCTCATCGTCTTTGATCTAGCGGTGCACTTTCGGGTTGTCCCTGGTCACGACCCCATTAGTACATACCCCACTGTCTTATGGCCTCTCCTTAGTGTGTGTTTTGACATGTCTCCTAAGGGAGTACTTACATCGGAACGTCTTCGAGCATCCCTCACACCTGACAGCCTTTTTTCGAGCCAGTGTCTAGCCACGTGACTCCTCAGGTCCCACTTCGTCTTGAAGATTTTGCAGCATTGCTGACATTCGTGGCTTCTCTCTTTATGCCGATCCATGTGCTCCTTTAGGTTCCCACTCCGGGTGAACTTCTTGTGGCACAGTAATAGGTACCATTCGGCCTCAATCCGTCATGGGTCCTCAAGTGTCCGCTCAGGGTCCCACTGCGGGCGAACTTCTTGTGGCACAGCTGACACTCATACGGCCTCACTCCGTCATGGGTCCTCATGTGACTGCTCAAGTCCCCACTGCGGGAGAACTTCTTGTGGCACAGCTCACAATCAAACGGCTTCTTTCCGTCATGGATCCTCATGTGAGTGCTCAGGTTCCCACTCAGGGTGAATTTCTTGTGGCACAGCTTACACTCATACGGCCTCACTCCGTCATGTGTCCTCATGTGTGTGCTAAGGCTCCCACTGCGGGAGAACTTCTTGTGGCATTGCTCACACTCATACGGCCTCATTCGGTCATGGATCCTCATATGACTGCTCAATTCCCCACTGCGTGAGAACTTTTTCCCGCACAGTCCACAAGAATACTTGCGCAGGCGCGAATGCACCAGCGAATGCTGTGTGAGATCCCAATTAGTCTTGAAAGCTTTCAAACACTGCTCACACTTGAAGAATCTCTCCTGTGAGTGTGTCCGTATGTGTTTTTGAAGTAGGAGTTTCTCCTTGAAATGTTTCCCACAAACCTCACAGGTATGATTTCGCCCACTGTGAGACTCCATGTGAGACCTGAGGTGGTGCTTCAGCAGGAATGATCTCGGGCAGAGGGTGCAGGGGAAAGGACGCTTCTCCAAGTGCGTCAGCATGTGAGTTTTCAGGTAATTGGCAGTCTTGGAAGGCCAACCGCATTCCTCACATTTGAAACGCCTCTCCCCAATGTGTACTGCGATTACGTGCTTCTTTAGACTGTGCTTTCTTGAAAAGCTCTGGGAACATATGTTGCCATGGAAGGGCTTCAGAACCAGGTGGACCGAATTGATGTGTACGATGAGAGCTTGCTTCGAGAAGCATACCTTACCGCAGCGATCACAAATGAACGTCTTCTCTCTCTTCTCCTTGGATTTTTTGGTGAATATACGGGGGCTTTTTTCGCTGCAAGATGTCTTTCTTGGGGGAGTGCTCTCCACGACACATACCGTAAGGTCGACGAAACGTATGTGACTGATCAGTTGGGCCTTTCGAGAGAAATCCTTCCCGCAGTGATCGCAGATGAACCCCTCACGGCCCAAGTCGTACCACGTGCCGAACACCTCTTCATTAATGGGACGAGGAATGTTGTCGCTATGCACATTCTCCTGAACCTGTCCTTCTCCATTGGCAGCAAACGTGTCCTTCCTACTCTGATGAGCCCTGATGTGGGTGGACAGGATCAGCTTGGAGAAAAAGGAAGCCCCACAATTCACACAAATGAATTTCTCACTCACTTTTCGCCGACCAAAACAGGAACTACTACAACCATAACCTCTACTCCTGCCTCGACTTAATCCTCTCACTGCAGGTTCAGTTGGCCTCCTCGAAACATTCGTCCCTCCAGACACAATAGCAGGGTTTGAAACGGTATTCGACTCTTCCGTGACGACTATCTGTGGTGCTATACTGGACACAGCATCTTGGCCTAGAAAATATTTTTGAGTAAACGGATGCATAGAATCTCTTTACACAAACAGAAGTATTGTGCCAAGCTAAAAGGTAATCTAACCAGCGTTTGATTTACTTTTCAGGTAATAAGGGATTGTCATAGTCTAACTAACATTTAATTCCTATTTTATGATAGTTCTCTCTTTTCATCGGCATATTTCCAATATTTTCATGTAACCTATAACACCTTTTCATTTCCTCTTTATTCTCACTTACAATAATTTTTAACTTCAGTAAGGACATGAAGCATTCAACTGCCTACTATTTTAATGTTCCATCCACAAACATTGCCCTGAGCCAAGTTTCCTTCAACCCCAACATATTTCAAAAAATCCTCATTCACCAACACACCTTTGCATCGCACTCTCCCTATTCTCCTTTACTCAATACTTCTTAGGCTGCCAATGGCAATAGATATTTTTTCTCTGAATGGGGGAGTTCAGTCCTCAATGAAGTATATGAATATATTTTAGTATAATTGAATTCTGCTGGATTGTTACTACTATTGTTGTCCACATAACCATAATTGATCATCTTTAAACTATCGTATGTCACCTTGCTGTTGCACCATATTGAATTAGCGGTAAATATAGATTTAAAGAGTTATTAGTTATTCATTAACATCCTTATTTTATATTAGTCTTTGTTGTTAAGACTCCCTCACCCCCTTTATCTACGCCCCTTAGGCTGACAATAGACTATTATCATCTTTACTGAGAGTCCTTGACTCATATCCCTCTCAACCCTTGACTTTAACCCCCTATCCACATCTAAATCTTGAAACACTTGAGTAAAACTTTTTACTTACGAATTCCACATGGTTTTTGATTTTCAGATTTTGAGATTATTTTCTTTTCAAGCATTACAAGGCTGTCTTTGACAATAAGGTCCAATTTAAATTTCAATTCTAGGTTAAAATCCTTAATTTAAAATTTTTAAAATTAGACAACTGACAACTCAGGTTGCCTGAGTATGACATACATGCAGCCCAGGGGATTTAGGCAAATCCCCAGATGGGAACTTTGGCTATCTGAAAGAGTTGGTCTCAACGGGTGATTCACCAGAAGGATGACTGAAACAATGGATCAAAATGTCTAAGATCGTCATGGTCTCTTTGAGAGGAACTCCACCAAAATTATAATATAAAATCTATCTATCTATCCAAGATCCATCTAAAAACACCAATGTCTCTGTGACTGTCCCATTTTTTACTCAAAGCTTACCTTTTTCAACAACTCTATTTCCAGCATCATCTTGCTCATTTGCGGAAGACTCAGCATCCATACGATGGGTGCTCACATCACCCACCTAAAATGAGAAACAGAATAAACACCTTCAAGTAAACCCTGCTTGATTCATAATTAATATAAAATAATAATTTAATGTGACCTCACTTGGAACCACAGATCGAGGCATTTGAAATAAAGCAATGTTTAAGTGAAAAAAGAACAATAAAATTCGCACACCACACGTTATAGCAAGAACACTATATAAAGGACGTTGATCTTGTTGCGCATTCGATCGTCTTTTGCTTAAATTTCAGTCACGGGTTAATAGGGTTCCTGAACTTGCCGACAGGTTACACTAGTGCTAGTACGCGAGGCACATGTGTATGGCATTGTAGCATTGCTTTACGTTAAGAATGGATTGCGCTCATAATTAATTTCGGTGAGACTTCGTTTGAAAATTGGTAAACGGGGCTGTTTTGTGCGTGGTGTTGTAAAGAACAGTCTAATCTAGTGAAGAAGAACCGTATTCTTGGGTTAGCGAAACCAAAGTTTGTTTAAGGCTAAGGTTAGTAAACTCGGGTGACGCTCGTTCCCCCGAACAAGCGTTAGCGCTTGTTTCTTACTTTTCAAAACCGAAATCGTAATATGTTTTGTATTCGAAATCATTGATCAGTCTGAGTATGCATTGTCTATCTACAGAGAGAACCTGCATTCAGTGTAATTCACTTGTGCGTTCCATGCGTGGTCATTCCCTGTGCAATACAAACTTTGTTTATCTGCGGACCACCACTACTGCTTTAATGATCGCCCGACCAACCTGTACATCAAGGACACCACCTGTGCACCCTCTATGCGTTATTCATTTTTTTACAACACGTACACTCCTCAGTTTTTTAACATCTTATGCAAGAGGATAAAGCAAATCACAAAAATAAATAAATGAATAGCAATAATAACGATAAGCACCAAAAACTCAGAACATGGTGGATCATAAATAACCACAATAATAACCTCCAACAATACGTTCACTTAAATTATTTTCCAACACTAATAATAAATGGTAGATAACAAATAACAACAATAAGTAACAAGAATTACAATAAATAGCACCAATAACCAACAAATTTCCTGACAATAATAACAATAAATATCACTAATAACCAACAGATTTCATCAATTCTTATGACTCAAACAACCTAGTTTTATTTATTATTCTACCAGATCTTGTATGATACTGATCCAGTTTCTCTAAAAACATTTCCTCTGGATCTGGGTTACCTTCCATCAGCGGACTTCCACTATTGGACTTGGTGGCTGACCACCGAGGGGAAATGTGAATACTATTCCTCCTATACTCCTTCCCTCCACAGTCTCTGACAATATAGGAACGAGGTTCAGGAGACTGAGCTACAATTTGACCAGGGCTCCATAATGATTTGGGCGACTTTTGGAAAGAGACTCCATCCCCAACATGGAACCTTTGTTCTGCATGAACATGGCTATCATATTGTTCTTTCATTTTCTTTTGAGTTTTAATTAATTCATCTCTTGCCTTTTTAATTACTACTTTTGGTTTTAGCGACTCAAAGCACACTGGAATGTTGGTGTTCAATGATCTAGACATTAAAATGTTGGCTGGTGAAGGTACATTTCCTCTTGGGGTATTGCGCAGGCTTAAGAGTGCTAGGTATGGATCATCTCCTGAATCCCGTGCCTTTTTCAGTACATTTTTTACAGTTTTAACTGCAGACTCAGCCTTTCCATTGGACTTGGGATAATGAGGGCTAGACATGTAGTGACCAAAATTCCAATCACCAACAAATCTCCTAAATTCTGCAGATGCAAAACAGGGCCCTCCATCAGTATATAACTTATGTGGAATTCCATGCCTACTGAAAATTGATTTCAGTTTGCAGATACAGTACTGCTTTTAATGTCATGTAGTTCGGTAGTCTCAATAAAATTAGGTAAATAATCCACCACTACCAGATAGCTCCTATTGTCCAATTCAAAGGTATCTGCCCCGACATCTGACCAAGGCAACTCAGGAACCTCGTGACATATTAATGGACTACTTGTTTTATTGTTTTGGAATTTAGCACATGTTCCACATGATTTCACAAAATCCTCAATCTCCTTATTCATACTAATCCAAAATAAAGTGGATCTGGCCCTATCTTTCATCCGAGTTATTCCAGGATGACCAACATGAAGTTTTTCTAACATCTCAGACTTAAGTGAACTGGGAATTACAATTCTATCCTTTTTAAATATAATATCTCTAATAATACTAAGCTCATCTTTAAAATCAAAAAATGGCTTCAACTCATCACTTAATACTTTCTTATACCTGGGCCAACCACATCTTATTTTATTCTTTAACCCTGATAACACTGTGTCTTCGATGGTTTTTGTTTTTATCAATTCCCAGTTATTCTCGGTCATAGGAAAATTATCAATTAACATATTCACTTGCAATTCTATGTCTTTATCAAAATCAAACTGCTCATCCACACTATGAACATTAAAGTCCCTTGATAATGTGTCTGCAATATATAGTAATTTTCCCGGCTTATAGGAAACCTCCAACGTGAAAGGCTGAAGTTGAAGCATCATTCTCTGCAGACGTACTGGTATTTTATCAAGTGGCTTCTTAAAAATCGAGACTAATGGTTTATGATCAGTCTCCACCTTTACCCATCTGCCAAAGACAAATTGTCTAAACTTCTCACACCCAAATAATATACTTAGCATTTCTTTCTCAATTTGAGCATACCTTGTCTGGGTCTCAGTTAATGCCCTTGAAGCATATGCTATAGGCCTATTATTTTGAATCAATACTGCACCTAGCCCACACTGACTAGCATCCACAGACAACGTTAAGGGCTCATTGGGATTGTAGCAGGCCAATACAGGGGATTTAATTAGCTTACTCTTCAATTGTTCAAAACACTCATTCAATGAACCATTCCATTCAAATACTGAATCATTTTTTAGAAGTTCCCTCAATGGTTTAGTAGTTTCAGAGAAGTTTGGTATGAACCTAGAAACATAATTAAACATTCCTAGTATCCTTTGTAGACCCTTTTTATTTTTAGGGGGTTCCATATTACTAATGGCTTTTGTTCTTTCATCGTCAACCCTAACACCTTCAGCACTAAATTTGTGCCCAAGATATGTTACCTCAGTTACATTAAATTGACATTTATTTTTATTAAATTTGAATCCGTTTTCCTTTGCCCTTCGCAGTACTAAGGACACAGTTTCTTTTAGTTTCTGCAGAGAGTCTGCATAACATAATACATCATCTTGAAATGTAACCACCCCTTCAATATTCTCAAAAATTTGTGACACAATTCTATGAAATAATTCTGGGGCACAATTAAGACCAAAAGGAAGACGTTTAAATTTCCAGCGGCCAAAGGGTCCTGCCTGAAATGTGCATAGCCGAGAACTATATTCATCCAATGGGAGCATCCAAAATCCTGAGTTTGCATCAAGTTTTGTGAAATACCTGGCACCCCTAAGTTTGAAAGATATTTCCTCGAAAGTAGGAAACTGAATATGTAATCTTTTTATTGCTCGATTTAGAGGTCTTGGGTCTAAACAGATCCTAATATTTCCATTTTTCTTCTGTACAATCACAAGCTGACTCACCCAATCTGTTGGTGTGGTCACCGGTTCAATGACTCCTAAATCTTGCATTCTATTCAATTCAATTTTAAGTTTTTCATGCAATGAAAAAGGGATTTTTTTTGGTGGAAGAACCACTGGTTTAACTAGTAGATCAACTGTTATGTGAATGGTGACCGGAATACGACCTAGCCCCCCATCAAATAAGTCCAAGTATTCACTTTCAATATTGAGTGTATTAACCTGTTGCCTTATTTTTTGTTTATCTATCACATTATGGCAATTGCCATTGTCCAAAATAGTATTAGCTACTAACCCTAACATTAAACAACTCTGTAAACCAATAATGTTAACACAATCACTATTGACAACATAGAATTTCAAATGATAAGTGCACCCTTTAAATATACAACTCAAAAAACAGTAACCGACTACATTAACTTTCCCATTTGTAAACGATATAATTGAGGCTTTAGTTTGTTTAACTACTTGCTGGTTTACTTTCAAATTAACAAACTGACTGAGCGACATAATATTACATTCAGCACCAGTGTCAACTTTTACTTGTACATTAAAATTATTGATCAAAAGAGTCTCAGTCCACACAACCTTATTGCCGATATTACTGATCACACTGATCAAAAAATTTTCATCGTCCGATTCACCATCACTATTCGAATTTTTTCTTTTGAAATTGATTTCATTTACTTCCCTTGGTATCACACTTTTACACATGCTGGCAAAATGATTAGGCACCTGACACTTAAAACAGCGCTTACCAAAGGCTGGACATCTATTAATGTCATGAGATAGTCCACAACTACTGCACTTCCTCGGCTGTGATAGAAGACCTCTGCTTGCATGTTGAAACGGGTTACCTGACGAACAGCTGCTGGGAGATGGTCTTCCAAACCATCGTCTGCCTCGGTCCCCCCTGGTTCGTTCATCGTAATTCTTCTCCAGGACATCCACTTCAACCGGTTCTTCTTTCACCTGAATCTCTTCTTGCTTAACTTGTAGGGTATCAGCTCTCAAATCAGCAACCACTTTAGCCTGGCATATACTCAATGCTTTGTTAACAGTGACATCTGACGTTCTCAACAAACACGCTTTGGCCTCCTTGTCCAGAATTCCACTAACAAATCTGTCTCTGATTAGCTCGTCTCTCAAAGAGCCTAGATCGCAAGAAACACTTAGATTTCTCAGAGCTGCCATGTAACTTTCGTATGATTCAGTCTGCAGCTGATGTCTACTGAAGAACTTATGACGTTCATATGTCACATTCTTTGCCGGGATAAAATACGTATCAAACTTTGTCAAAACAGTGTTCAAATTCACCCGATCTGACTCGCCTAGGTCAAATGACCTAAATATCTCGTGTCCCCTCTCTCCCATATAATATAGGAGAAGTGCCACTTTTCTCTTATCTGTCGCCTTATCACTAAGAAAAGCTTCTACGTAAATGGAGAATTTTTCTTTAAAAATCTCCCAGTTCGTGGCGAGATTTCCACACCAGTCCATCGACGATCCCTGGGCCGATGCCTCAAATTGATTATTTGAAGCCATTACGACAAAAGGACAACTAGAAAACTTTTTTTTACCGCTGCCACCATGTGGTATTCGAGGATAGGCAGACCCATGCAATAAGACAACCAGCTGCTTGAACCACTACTGCTTTAATGATCGCCCGACCAACCTGTACATCAAGGACACCACCTGTGCGCCCTCTATGCGTTATTCATTTTTTTACAACACTGGGTAGCGTAGTGGTCTGTGCAGTGGCCCGGAAAGCCAAAGGTCCGTGGTTCGATTCCTGGTCCAGGTGAATTCTTTCTCATGGCAATTAATGTATATTTCACCACCGTTCACGTGGCAGGGTTGAAGTATCCTACATTTACTGCCAAGCGCGGCTTTAGGGCTGGTTGGCGTTCACCTTTGGTCGTGGCTTCTTTGAAGCCCTTTCTCCCTTGCGATGCCATCTTTGATGGACCGCACGAGGGCTCAACATCTAATATGTACCTTGAACCTCAGTAAAATCGCCATGAGAATTAAGGATCCTGGGTAGTGTATTGGTCTGTGCAGTGGCCCAGAAAGCCAAAGGTCCGTAGTTCGTTTCCCGGTGCAGGTGAATTTTTTCTCATGGCAATTAATGTAAATCCCTAAATCTTGATCCTGGAAAATATTATCCACACAGATGATGGAAACTTGATTTTTTCTACATTAAATTTACTTGTTTTTCGGAAATACTATTGTTGGTGTTTTTCTATGCATATATTAAAAATCTAGGATTATAAAAATAATTAAAATCAGAATCCAGCATCTGAAACTACCGATCCAAGACAAAGATCCAAAACTAACGCAAGTATCTGGTTCTGGATCTGAAAAAAAACGTGGATCCATCCACCACTAATTAATTGTTCACCTTTCAATTGTTAATTGTTCATGTAGGGCCATTTTGTACAAAATTTCATGTGTCCAAATAGAATACACAAGTATGCGTAGTGCATTTCATGCTCTTATCATTCAGTATTTTTAAATCCGGTACCTCAAGGTTTACCATATTCTGCTGTTTGTAGAAGAAGCTTTTTAAAGGCATGATGCTGAAAACAATCTTAAATGCCATCCTAAGGAGTGAATACAGAAAAAAATATCCTAAGCCAATTTTCCTGCGAATGTTTCCAACTACTAGTTACATAATTTTGGTACATATATTTTCTGCACATCCAGGTAAACACATACAATAAATACATAAGTGTATTGAATCAGGATTCAGGGGTAAAGGAAACTACTTAATACCATATTTAAAACAACCCAATCAGTAGACTGTGGTCATTCAATTACTAAAATATATTAAAGCGTGATTAACACATTTCCACCCAGGAAAATTTTTGTTTGCGATTTTGAAGAGTTTTTGGTATTTTACTCACATGGTCACCTAAAGTACTGATGCAAAATATTTTGGTGATAATTAGTCGTTTCCACAGAATGGCCCATAGCCACTCGGCTACACTGGGTGGTAATGGGGTCAATATCTCACGTGCTGCAATTTACAGATGCATGTCCAAAACAAATTATAAAAGGTCTGTGAAAACAATTATGTAACTATTATTAACAAGGTATGTAAAACATTAATGTTTCCATACAAATCTTTAATTTCTTCAATAATTGCATCTTATGGCAAAATAATAAGACCGTTATTCTTTTGTTACCAGGACAGTGGTAAGATAACATTTTACTCATATGCCTAAATTTGATTGAACTTTTTGCAAAACTGAACGTACACAAAATAAGTCTTCCACTGAGCTACTTTAGATACAATAAGAACAGTATATTTATAGGAACTATGTCTCAGTACAGGCCTTAGAAATAGGCCTATTTCTTAGAAGAGACATAGACCTAGGCTATTGGCAACTTCTTACTATCACATATAACCTTGTTCGTTTGAAAAAGTAGTAATTAACTTGGGTACATCTCACTACAAGAACTTCAGCAAATTGAGCAATAAAACACATCGAAAAATTCAGTCTCAGTATTGGCCCAATATTTAGGCACTTTGAGTAAAATAGCCTGTAAAAGTGAAATATATGTCTAATGCCAGAAAATCGAAGTTATCATTTAAAATAACATTAAAAAAAGCATTTCCCAAGTTTTTGCACACCAATTTTGCTTTAATTCATATGATGACTTTGAAGCACGGAATGCAGAGTCCAAGGAAGCAGCAGACGGTAATCTCCCGTTGTTCGTTTTCTGGGCAATGAAGTAATCCAAACAGTCAAAATGGAGGACTGTGAGTGGAATCGCCAACCGTCAAACTACGACCAGGTCCCTGACTTTCTGTTTTATATCGCACAAAGTGCGTCTGCACAATGGTACATAGAACTTCAATTTTTGGCTAATTTGTGCCTCCTCATATACAGTAGAAGCCCGGTATAGTGAGTAAGGCTTATTGCGGGAATCGCGTTATAGCGAGTGATTGTCTTTGTACCGCCAAAAGGCCTATGTTCTACATGTAAAATAAAGCGGATATAGCGAGGCCAAAAAGTTTCTTCCACGGTATATGCTCAGTATTATGACAGATATCTCTCGAGGGCGATGCACTGCCTAGCAAAAATAAACTATTGTGTTTTGTATTATCTGCTAATTAAACTAAAAATACAAGATGTGTGCCATATCTACAACACCTAAAGCCAGTTATGTCTAAATATTAGCGGTTTACGGCCTTCAGTACGCTCTGCGCGCTCCCACTTTACGTTCTTCTTTTGTTAGGCCCAGTCATCAGTGGGAGGGGAGTGGGCGGACGACGAGCAAGATGAGAGTAGGAGAGGGAGTTACGTCTAGGCATGGGCGATAACGATAACTCATATCGTGACGATAAATATCACGAGAAACATCACGATAAATATCGTTATAATATATCATAATATCGCGACCCGATAAAATATCAAGATATCGCGCCCTGATAAAATACCACGATATATTATCATGATAAATATCGCGATAAAAGATCGTGATATTGCGCTCGTTCAAATGTAACTGTGGGATAAGGCGTTAAGAATTACACAAGCGTCCGTGCGTATTTCCTTTTATTCTCTCGTTCACTCCAAGATACACTCGCGGGTGGTTCGTTCCGGTCTGTCTGCCCGGGTGTAGCGGGAGAAAGCTTTTATACACGTCGACGAGGGTTCCACACCTCTCCGGAACTTTCTCGAAGCCCCGTCTCGAAGTTTCGAAGACGTCCAGACCGGGAGCTGGTTGAATGGTGCCTCACCAAGACGTTGAAGCCAGACCGGGAGCTGGTTGAATGGTGCCACACCAGCCCCCTGCGGAGACTGGAAGTCCGTTGTAGGCTAACAGTTATGGGAGATAGCGATCAGGAAAATGCACTCGGCGGCCGTATCGCGTCATCACCGTAGGCGGCATGTCTGGTGGTGATAAGGCGGGTGTGCATTGTTCGCGGGCTGCTTCGTCTCCGGGGTTGGGCACCGCAGGGATGTCGTCGGCCAAAATAAAGGCTGGTTTTACCCTGTCAATAGAAACAATAATATTATTGTCCTTTATACGCAGCGTGAAATTCTTGTTGTCCCGGCTGAGCACGCGGTATGGGCCGGTGTACGGAGGTCTTAAGGCGCCACGCACGGTGTCGTCTCTTAAGAAGACATGCGTGCATGTGGCAAGATCCTTAAAAATGAAGATCCCAGGTGTGGCATGGCGTGAGGCAGGAACAGGTCGCAAACGAGCTGTAATTTGCCGAAGCCGGTCCACGAATAGGGTGGTGTCCAAGGGATGCTCGGCGTTGGGAGTTGGTTGAATGAATTCCCCAGGGAGTTTTAGTGGTTCGCCGTACAGCATCTCCGCGGTCGATGCCTGAATATCCTCCTTGAAGGCGCTCCGGATTCCGAGGAGCACTATTGGCAGGGCTTCGTACCACGATGAGCCGGGGTGGCACATAATTGCTGCCTTTAATTGTCTATGTAGGCGCTCTATCATGCCGTTTGCTTGGGGGTGATAAGCTGATGATCGAGAGCGATGTGCGCCTATGTATGCTGATAAAGCGTGTAATAGCTTTGACTCGAATTGGCGGCCTTGGTCAGTTGTTATGCGTTCCGGGCAGCCGAATCTGGATATCCAGCCACGGGTGAATGCGTCTGCGACATCTTCAGCCGTGATCCGCTCCAGAGGGAAGACTTCTGGCCAGCGGGAGAAACGGTCTATTGCTGTAAGGCAGTACTGGAAGTGATTGGCCGATGGTAGTGGACCAATGATGTCCAGATGAACATGCTTAAAACGTGCGGACGGTGGTACGAAGTGTCCAAGTGGTGAAGAGACGTGCCGGGTAATTTTGGCTCGTTGGCATGGCACACAGGCTCGGCTCCAAGCGCGAGCATCTCGTTGAATAAGGGGCCAGACGAAACGCTCCGCAACAAGCCGGGCCGAGGCGTTGGGACCAGGATGACTCAGGCAGTGGAGAGATTCGAAAACCTGTCGCCTGTGTGACGCAGGGACATATGGTCTGGGGCGACCAGTGGATATATCGCAGTAAATTTCGGTATTTAATCCAGGGACATGCATGCGTTGCAAATGCAATGATGAATTTCCTTGGAGTACTTCTTGAAGTTCAGAATCTTCCAGTTGAGATTGTGCAAGAGAGGCTAGGTCAACCGGCGACGGGTTAATGGCGTCGGTGCGGGAAAGCGCGTCTGCGACGATGTTTTCTGACCCGCTAATGTGGCGGATATCGGTCGTAAATTGTGCAATGAAGGTGAGATGGTTTAGTTGGACAGGAGGAAGTTTGTCTCCCTGTTGTTGGAACGCGAAGCACAGCGGCTTATGGTCCGTGAATATTATGGCGTGCTGCGCTTCAAGGATATGTCGGAAATGTCTCACCGCCAAATAAATTGCCAGAAGTTCACGGTAATACGCTGGCCACTTCGACTGTCCGGTGGTGAGCTTCTTAGAAAAGAAAGCCAAGGGTTGCCAGTTATTGTCGACGCGTTGTTGTAAACTAGCTCCTATGGCTGTTTGGGAGGCGTCCGTAAATAAGCCGAGGATTGCTTCTGGAATTGGATGCGCCAGGAGTGTGGCATTAGAGAGGGCAGCCTTGCAGTCGGAAAAAGCCTTTTCTAAGGTCGGTGTCCATTCGACGCGCTGAGAACCGCGAAGTCCGGAGAGGGCCGTGTGGAGCGCGGCCTGGTACTCAGAGGCATGCGGCAGGTACTGACGATAGAAGTTCATGACTCCCAAAAAACGTCGAAGAGCGCGTGCATTGGTTGGTTTAGGCAATTCCTGTAAGGCGGAGACTCTCTCAGGAAGGGCTCGAATGCCCTCTGTAGTGATTTGGTGACCCAAGAAGGTCACTGATTGTGAACCGAGAACACTTTTGCCGAAATTCACCAGGATGCCGTGCTGCTCCAGTCGATGAAAGACTGCGTTAAGATGTTTCTCGTGCTCACTGGGGTTAGAACTAAATATCAGGATGTCATCCACATATGGGAAGCAGAAGTCAAGTCCTTGGAGTACCTCGTCAATAAAACGTTGGAACGTTTGGCCGGCGTTACGAAGTCCAAAGCTCATGAAAGGAAATTCGTAGAGACCAAACGGCGTGGTAATGGCTGTTTTTGGCACGTCATCAGGATACACAGGTATTTGTGAGTAGGCCTTCACGAGGTCGAGGACGGAAAAAATCGTGCTTCCGTGCAGGTTGGCTGCGAAGTCCTGCATATGGCGTATTGGATATCGGTCCGGAATGGTTCGAGCGTTGAGGGCACGATAGTCGCCGCAAGGGCGCCAACCATCATTCTTCTTTGGAACGAGATGTAATGGTGATGCCCATGGGCTCTTCGATCGACGCGCTGTTCCATTCCGGATCATCGCTTCGAACTCCGCCTTCGTGATGACTAGACGCTCTGGAGCCAGTCGGCGCGGACTGCAAGACACTGGTGGTCCAGGTGTAGTCTTAATATAATGAACGGTCTTGTGGCGAGTCTCCCGCGGGATACCAGGTGGGCGAGATAGTCCGGGAAACTTCGCGATGAGCTTCTGATAGGGTGACGGTGACAGCAAGACCTTGACACTGGGCGGACCCGGAGATGCAGGAACACCTGAGACAGCGAGTCCAGTTTTTCCGTCTATCAGGCGCCTGAAGCGACAGTCAGGCAGTAGCTGGTAGTGGGCGAGGAAGTCTGCTCCAATTATGGGGGTGGCTACGTCGGCAATGATAAAACGCCACGAAAAATCGCGGCGGAGTCCGAGATTTAATTGCAGTGGTAAGTAACCATAGGTCCGGATGATCGTCTGGTTGGCGGCGCTGAGGTCCAATCCGGTAGGAGAGAAGTGGCCATTTAATAGTCGCCGCGGGAAACAGCAGAGGTCGGAGCCAGTATCGACGAGGAATCGATGCTTGCTGACCCGGTCTGTGACGAGGAGGCGGCTTCCTGTGAGTTGGCAACCGGTTTCCGCCACTAGCGGCTGCCGTCGGAGTTTTCCGACTCGTAAGAGCAGGGCGTCGTGCTGCGTCGAGCCTGATTTCCGAATTTGCGGTGATACCAACAGACACGGTCCGACGTGGAGCTTGAGCTGGAGCGAGATGCTGGAGAGCCTGAGGGGGCGGTGGGATAGGAACGGCCGCGGGATCGAGACCGCCGGTGATTGCAGCGAGAGCACGCTTGAAGAGCGGCTACCTTCTGAGTTAAGTCCTGCAACTGTTTGGAGAGGGAAAGAATCGGATCGGTGATCGGCGTGCTGGTAGCGGCGTGAATGGCGGCGGGAACGCTCGGCGGAGAGACTTCAATGATGCGGTCCGCGAGCTTGGCGACTTCGTCCAGCGGTAGGTTCAGTTGGACTTGAAGAATAGCTTGGACGGCTGCCGGGAGACGCTGCAGCCATAGCGTCCGAAGTAGATTATCCTGGACTTGGGTGGTTCCTGCTAACGAGCGAAGATGGCGCAGGAATTGAGAGGGAGTCCGCTCACCTAGCTCTTCCTCGGTGAGAAGCTGCCTAACCCGCTTTTCTTCGGACAGCGAGAGGCGCCGAATGAGTTCCTCCTTCAGACGTTGGTACCGACCTTCACTGGGAGGATTAATAAGAATATCCTGAACCTCCGCCGCCCATCTGGCGTCGAGATGGGAGGCGACGTATCCATATCGCGTGGCGTCTTGAGTGATGTTCGACAGAGCGAATTGAGCTTCCACTTGGGCAAACCATACGACAGGATTATCAGGCCAAAACGGTGGGAGTTTCGGGGACACGCGATGAACGCCCGGAGTGTATGCAGCCTGATGTTGCGCTTCACGCTCTCCCGCGTCTGCGAGAGTCGTGAGGTGGATTCTCCGCTGCAGCTCTTCGTTTTCTTGTTTGAGTAGAGTAAGCTGCCGCTGAAGCTCCTCCATGGCGAGTACAGTGAATGAAGTGAGGAATAACGATGAGTTAACGCCCGATTAATAACGACGATCACGTCGGGGTCACCAACTGTGGGATAAGGCGTTAAGAATTACACAAGCGTCCGTGCGTATTTCCTTTTATTCTCTCGTTCACTCCAAGATACACTCGCGGGTGGTTCGTTCCGGTCTGTCTGCCCGGGTGTAGCGGGAGAAAGCTTTTATACACGTCGACGAGGGTTCCACACCTCTCCGGAACTTTCTCGAAGCCCCGTCTCGAAGTTTCGAAGACGTCCAGACCGGGAGCTGGTTGAATGGTGCCTCACCAAGACGTTGAAGCCAGACCGGGAGCTGGTTGAATGGTGCCACATAACGTAATCGCGCCCGATGAATTACCGTGATATTGCGCCGGTTAATCGTGTCGGAAAAAGACAGCCGTTGGTTTGGCCTTCGCTGAAGCTGGAGCAAGTACGTTTGAAAAATTACTATTCTGCTATCTGCTAACTCAAATTCTCAGCAGTTCTCTCACACTCTCTCTTTCAATTTCAGTGGTCTGATAGTTGAAGTACTTGCGTGGACAGATAGTGGACGTACTTCCAGCTTAAGCGAAGGCCAACCCAACGGCTGTCTCTTTCCAACACAATTAACCGGAACAATATCACGATAATTCATCGGGCGCGAATACGCGATATTTGAACGAGCACAATATCACGTTCTTTTATCGTGATATTTTATCGGGGCGCCATATCGTGATCACGATACGTATCGTGATTGCTATATTTATCGTGTATAGTTTCATGAAATATGTTGATATTCTACCAGATTGTGCCTGAAATGACTTTTTTGCTGTTTACCTTCATCAAATACCACGGAAACAAAAGAAAAACTGTAAATACGACCGACTATGAGAATTAGGTGCGTTTTTTCAACACCTTCAGATATAACGAGCGCTCGATTTAGCGAGTGATTTCCGAGGGATTAAGAGCACTCGTTATACCGAGATTACACTGTACAAGCCCTGGGAAGCACCAAGCAGCTAAAACAAATAACGGCCAACACCATTTTTCGGCACCGTGGATAGCAATGTTTTGACACATCAAGTCACTTCCATCCATTCTGAAGTTGTACTTTTCAGTGAGATGTGGTTTCTGTGCAATTGTGTCTTTTTGTGCTTTTTTAGTGTCTTTGTTCCTTACTCATTTTCATGGTCGCAAATTTTTCTCTATCGTAATGAGAGTTTAGCTTTTTTTTCCTTTTCGCCAAGTTTCATGCTAATAATCTAACCCTTTGGAGTTTGCAACACCAGAAACGTGGTCAGGGTCACATTCCTCTTTTTATTCGGCCAATTTTGCAAACTGGAATGAAGCGACAGCCCTAAAAGGACGGCCTGAGAGATTATCAGCAAATCCACCTGTATCTATCTCAGCGAATTCTTAGCCCGAAATGCTCCTTATTTCTGGATGCTTGCTGTAAAGGCGTTGTACCAGTGTCATCCTCCAAAATTTCTAAGATATTTCGAACTGTAAGATTCATGGAATAAAAATTATAAACCAAAAAAATACTTAAAATCCGGAAACCCTGATGAAACAATTGGATTTGGCAACTTGCGTGAAATGACCCCGTAACCTCCCAGCATAGCCATATGGATACGGTGGTATTTACTCTGCTACAAAAATCGTACTATGAAACAATCACTCAAAGGAAAGTGACCAGATGACGTCCCTGTTCTTTAGAACAAAGGAAACCTATTTTTAGTTCATAACCACAGATTGAACAGCAAAAAGTTACATTTTTACCTCCAGCTGGCATCCATTTTGCTACTCCAATGCGTGCACGACATATTAAATATGAACATCATGTTCACCACATGAAATAACATTATTGGCATACCTTTTATCATGAATTTAAATTTACCCCCAATTCTACCCTGAAGAAGCCTCCAGCAGCAGAGGGGATACGTAAGTGGACAACTATGGAAAAGTGGAGCAACCCAAAAAACCCCATCACTTAGACATGGACCATGAAAGTTTTTATCAATTGAATGTTGGAAATGATTTTAGATGATACCAGGATTCAGATCCACGATGAATCAAGCCCAGTGAGAAAACAATCGACTGCTATTTTTGTTCTTATGTGTCATCAAGGGCCTGATTGTCATATTGTGATACGGATTGATGAGATTGGCAAAAGAAAATGAATCGTTGACTGCTCCAGGACTAAACAGCCCTAAGGAGGGGGCAGTGTGACATAAGATGGAAAGTGTGTGGATGGGTGCATGTGACGAGTTCCGACTGCCAAATGTTTTCTATTGTAGATGCTTAGTGAGAGATAAATAAATGGAGAGGAAGGAAAGAATTAATGAAAAAAAATCATGTGTTAGCCCTACAAACAGAAGTCAAGGGGTACTTCATGTACAGTTAAAGTACACATAAATTACTTGCAATTTCTCACGTAAGAAGTGAGATAATTGAAGTACGACATTAACATTAACATAAATTTAACAGTCTTTGATCTACCAAACATAAAAGGAATTCACTAAAATACATGATGAAATCAAAAGTGCATAGAATACAGTTGAAAGATGACGTCTCAATGAAGAAAAAAAAGTAATTATCTACTACGGTATTGATTTTAATTTGGGGTTTTTGATGCCTTCCAGGGAACAAATACTGAGTTAATATTATAAAATGAACATTGGTCAAGACAGACTACGTTCATAACAACTGTTGCTAAAATTAGGTTAAAGTTGGATAACTTCATTTCTCTACTCACCTTAGACTCAACATTGAGAACCTCTGAAATGGGGTGATCATTGACATCATTGTCAGTATCCTTGTATGAACCGTAGTGTAGTTTATCCTCAACAGCAGGAATATCTTCTGACTTAATAGGAATCTGCGAGGGAATATATATAGTCAGGGAATGCAGTGATGAGGACAATGATTAATACTTCTAAATTGTAATTTTTGGCTACCTGTGACCACAAATGACACTTTACTATCTATTTCCGTCATTCCTTCTATTGACGTTCCACTGGAGATTTTCTTTTCAAACCACCTGGTACAGGTGCTTTTTCTTATCATCTCTGAATTCTCACATTCAGGCACACTACTGATTTACCTACTTCCTGACCCACTGCCTGAGAGATTCAGCCCTGCTGAAAATATACAGTGGAATCCCGGTATAACGAGTGCTCATAATCCCTCGGAAATCACTCGCTAAATCGAGCGCTCGTTATATCCGAAGGTGTTGAAAAAACCCACCTAATTCTCATAGTCGTTCGTATTTACAGTTTTTCTTTTGTTTCCGTGGTATTTGACGAAGGTAAACAGCAAAAAAGTCATTTCAGGCACAATCTGGTAGAATATCAACATATTTCATGAAAGAAACAGGACATTTTCCATTATATAAAATATTAATTCCCCTAGTTTCGATGTTTTTCTTCCAGTTCTTCTATTTTTTGATCGCCGAAGAAAGCTGTAAAGACAGCGTAACTAGTCGGAATTAAAATATTAGGTATACTGTGGAAGTTTTTGGATAATTTTGCGAATGTCATGACGATAATATCAGCTTGTCGAGTTTTCGAATGTTAGCCGGTACGTCCATCGCGATATTTATCGTGATAATATATAGTGATATTTTATCGGGGCGCGATATCATGATATTTTATCGCGATGTTTATCGTGATAGTTATCGCGATACCTACTTATAGCGATATTTATCGCACCCCGATATCTTATCGCGCCCCGATATCTTATCGCGCCCCGATATCTTATCGCGCCCCGACATCTTATCGCGCCCCGACATCTTATCGTGCCCCGACATCTTATCGTGCCCCGACATCTTATCGTGCCCCGACATCTTATCGCGCCCCGACATCTTATCGCGCCCCGACATTTTATCGTGCCCCGACATCTTATCGCGCCCCGATATCGTACCGTGCCCCGATATGTTATCGGGGCACTATAAGACGATGTTTATCGTCACGCTGAGTCATCGTTATCGCCACCTTATGATATGCTAAAATTACCGTATCCCGATATTGAATTATCAATATCGCCCATGCCTAGACCTAACTCCCTCTCCTACTCTCATCTTGCTCGTCGTCCGCCCACTCCCCTCCCACTGATGACTGGGCCTAACAAAAGAAAAACGTAAAATCGGAGTGTGCAGAGCGTACTGAAGGCCGTAAATCGTTCATGTTTGGACATAACTGGCTCTAGGTGTTGTAGATATGGCACTCACCTTGTATTTTTAGTTTAATTAGCAGATAATACAAAATCCAATAGTTTATTTTTGCTAGGCGGTGCATCGCCCTCGAGAGATATCTGTCGTAATACCGAGCGTATACCGTGGAAGGAAATTTTTGGCCTCGCTATATCCGCTTTATTTTACATGTAAAACATAGGCCTTTTGGCGGTACAAAGACAATCACTCGCTATAACGCGATTCTCGCAATAAGCCGTACTCACTATACCGGGCTTCTACTGTATATTGTATTTGGTAGGAAACACTAACCCAAATCCACATAACTCAATTTAACTATCCAAATCCTGCTTCACTCCTACTAGGTCCTACTGTTTCATTTACTACATTTATCTACTATACTCCTACTGTACTTTGATAAATCTGCTTACATGATATGTTTCCTTCAATATATGTATTTATTTGTAGCCTATATAAGAAAGAAACAGGATGAATAATGCATAAACCCTGTTGGAAGGTTTTTGTCTGGGAATAAGGGGAACTTTTGAAGAGGTAGGTGTTACGGGGGAAACTATCCCAATGAAGTTCTCCATGAAATATTGTTGACCCTGACATATAGATTAGATTCTCATGTGAAACAGAGTTTCCTTGTCACATACAGGTGATAGAATCCCAATTGCCTGGAACAGAAGTTCCCCCCCTCCCACTAGAACATATAGGTTCCACCCTGGGCATAGAGATCTCTCAAACACATTTGCATGCATTGAGAACATAACTATCTCACTGTTTTTTACACCTTAGGTGTAACTGAACATGTTGGGTTATAAATCATTAAAGTTGGTACTTCGTCCAAAGATCATCAAAACCGACAAATTTTACGCAATTATCATTTAAAAAAATATTACAATGCACTTCAAAAATTTAATTTATCCCTCAAATAAGTCATATAAAATACATAAAATTATAATTATATAAGTTTTTAGTAGGCCTTCCTGTTACCTTGTTAATTGTATCCAACTTGAGTGCACATAAATTCCGCGCCAACAGAAAGTCAGCAGCCATCAGAAAGTCAGAGAGGAGGCTCACCACAGTCTCACAATGTTTTCAATGTAATTCTAGATTCAATGGTAAGTTTTAGCAAGGCAAATTTTATTGAACACCATGTTTCGGTACCATGTTTTGGAAAGAGTAGGATCATATAATATACATCATTTGAGACAAGGTGTTTAATAAAATTTGCCTTGCTAAAACTTACCATTGAATCTAGAATTACATTGAAAACATTGTGAGACTGTGGTGAGCCTCCTCTGCAACTTAACAGCCATGTTTAAGTTCTGCATCACGAAGGGAATGAGTGCAAGAATGATTCACATACTCTCCAATATCAGTAAAATGTACATCATGATTTTTAATTATTTTTGTGACAGATGAATAGGGTAGACATACCCGTTTTGTTAGAAGTAATGGACTAATATGAATATATCGCTTCTTAAAACATAACAGAAATCCTACTTCTGACTACAAATACTCAAATCACACTCCTTTTCCCATAGTACTCACATTGAAATCAATATCATGGCCTGTTGATGACTGCAACACTTCAGTGGGATTGTTATCAGAGGGGCTATATGACCCTAAGAAAAAAGTACTATAGAACTATATATAGTGATTATAGGAATTCTATAATCACTATAGAAATTTCTATAATCACTATGGGGTAGAGTTCTATAGTCCTATAATCACTATGGGGTTATAGTTCTATAGTCCTATAATCACTATAGAAATTTCTATAATCACTATGGGGTAGAGTTCTATAGTCCTATAATCACTATGGGCTATAGTTCTATAGTCCTATAATCACTATGGGGTATAGTTCTATAGCCCTATAATCACTATGGGGTATAGTTCTATAGTCCTATAATCACTATAGGATACAGTTCTATAGTTTATACATACATAACTTACATAGACCTCTCATATACAGACATATTATCCTGGACCATGCTGTCTATAAGAGAGAGGTTTCAAATTATGTATCTTAAAAGCAAAACATTCTGAAAATTTTATTTTTTATTAATCTCATATGGAATCAAATGTCACATTCATCTTATATCCATTCAAATGGATATCTATGATTGGATGATTTTCCTCAGTCCCTCGTAGACGGTATCGGACTTAGAGAAAAATCTGGTGCGCTCGCCGGAAAACAGGTTCTCAGCATTATGGAGGAAACTCTTATTTATCTCTCCTAGAGTTCAAAGAATATCAGAGACGTATATTTATAATGGTCATGCTTATTTTTAGCCACAAAATGGTTATTAGGGAAATGCTTTAACGGTGCAAATTATCCGTGTCAATCTTAGAGTAAAGTTAATAATCACAAACGACTTAATGCCAGCCAGCAACTGTATATATATGGCCTCCCTGTCTCATTCCCATAATTGGAAAATGTGTCAGGCCGTATGTCAAAGGATGATAGGATACAAAGTAGTTTACAAAGTAGTTAAGTGTAGGTTGTAAGGTAGGTGTATAAGTAGTATGTGAGATAAAGATATTAATCATTCAGTAAGTGAGAATCACAATCCTTCATTTTCCTTTTTTTTTCAATTTGGTTCCTTTGGGGAACAGTTGGCAAAACGGATATGAATAATGGTTGGCCAACCGCTGCACCTAGAATAATAATAATATAGGAATCCTCATGACCAAACGTTGGCCCAGCCGTCTGTGCTACATGGGTATGTTCCAAATACCTTAGCCATAGTGATTATAGAAAACTATATATAATCACTATATATAGTCCTATAATCACTATATATAGTCCTATAATCACTATGTTCCAAATAACTATAGGACTATAGCCATAGTGATTATAGAAAACTATATATAATCACTATATATAGTTCCATAGTATTTTTTTCTAAGGGGAGTGCTGGACCATTGAATCCCAGTGAGAACCATCCTCTTCACACTTCACAGCGATCTATGGGGGGTAAATGATGATTACCTACATAAATATCTGCATATTGTGAACCAAAAGAAAGAGGGCACATTAAGTTGTTGATTAAAACATACCTTATATGAGCTTAAAAAGGAAAAGAGTAAGAGTAAAGAGTAAGAATCACCCACTGCACTCAAACATTGGTTTTTAGTGCTATGTGAATCATTTTCTCTGTTAATTTTCCAGCTATTCATTACAGCCTTGGTGGGATAATGAAAGTTTCCTCAAAATATTATGATGGGCCCTTGCCACCTAACATGCTGGACAGTTGATGAGCTTAACATGCTGTGTACAGATGGTAACAATTCTCTTATTCAAATCCTTTCTGTTGGGATGGATGATGAGAATTATCATCATTTAGGCACACCATGGTAAAGTTTTTAATTGTGTTATTTAAGTATATGGTGCATATTTTTCATTTGCTTTCTGTTATTTATTAAGAATAATCATTATGTAATTTTCCATAACCCAAAGTAATTTTGTTAATTTCAGCCATTGAAATCTATTTTAATCTCAGTCCAGTGATCCATAATCTAACTTCAATTTCATCAACTTGAAACTTATTCATCTTCCCTCTTCTTTTCGGAGCTTATATTTCTTTCAGGACTTCCTCGTTCACCCCACCTCTTTACCTCATTGTTTACGGAATGTTTCTTCTCATGGCCCTAGCTTAGCCAGTGGCAAGGAACTGTATCTCCATTGCCGCAAGGACCATATCTGTATTGCCTCGCCTTCAGGTTCCTATCACAACAGATGGAATGCACTCTCAGCTCAGCTCCATCAATTTAAACATTCATTATGAAAAGAATGAGGGGGCCAATAATGAACCACTCATTGTTCTTTTATGGCTGTGGTTAGCTCCTTCTCTCGATGTGTCTTGAAGGGTTCGTTTCCTTTAGTTCCAGTGAATTGTGAATTTGGTGTTGGGTTTTTCTTGCCAGAGAGTTTGCTCAACACCTATTTCTTGAATATTCAATGCAATGACATTGCATAGAAAAGTGTTTTGTGCGAGGAAGAAATAATGCTATCTCAGTGCACTGAATCTTTATCAGCTGTGCCATTTCAGTATGATGAAGATAGTGATGAGAGCAGAAGTGATTCCAATACTGTACTGAAGGTCAGAAATAGAAAATTCACTCCTCCCTTGATAAGTGAAAAAGACTCCCAACTGAGCGTAAATGAAGACAAGACCACCAGGAATCTCTACTACCGAGGAAAAAAGTAGATTTTGAGGAGATTTAGAACAATTTTTGTGCAAACCTGGAGGGAAACATGTGCCAGAAATTTCTACCAGTGTCATTTATTTAGTCTCACTCTTTATTGCCAATGACTTGTGTGAAATGATGTGATTTCAGTCAAATATTCATTACTGCCCATAACCAACATAAATGCAAAGAAATGCCAAAAAAAAAGAAAAGTGGTCTGACATAACCATTACTGAAATGAAAAAATTCTTTGCTATTTCGATTCTCATGGGGAGGGTGAAAAAAGATTCAGGTAGCAGGGGAGGGTGAGGAAAGATTCACTGAAGGAGTATTTGAGCACTTATCCTTTTATTGCAATGAATATGTTTAGAGAATGTCTGATGAGAAGCAGATTTGAACAGATTTGGAAAGCATGGCAGTTCTGTAATAATGAGAAAATTTTGATGCAACGGACAGACTATACTAAATAAGACATGTCTAGGAATACTACATTGAAAAATTTCAAAATGTATACACACCAAAGCAGAAGCTATCTCTTGATGATGCAATGATTCCATAGAGAGGAGGATTAAAAATGAAAATCTATAATCTAGCGAAAATAATTTAGTATGGCTTACTAGTCCGTATGGGTTGTGAAAGTGATTTTGGCTACATTGTTAATTTAGAAATATATTCGGCCAAGGGGAAAAAATAAGAACAAACCAGCTTTTCTCTTTTGAAGCCTGATCTCAGTCTTTGGCATCAGGTATTTCAAGATAATTACTACCACAGTGCAAAAACAGGAGAACTGCTCTTTGATTATAAAATTAGTGCTTATGGACCCATCAGACCAAATAGAAGTCTCCCTGCCACATTGAAGAGTGAGGCAAAAATGCTGAAAAAAGGAGAGTGCATGTTTTCTTGCAAAGGTGAGGTGTTACTTGTAGTGTGGAAAAACAAAAGAGAGGTGAGGATAATTAGCAGTATTCACAGTGCTACAAAGGTAATACAAACCTGAAAGATAGAATCACAGGATTTCCAATCAAAAAACCGTACTTTATTGTGAAATACAATGAGTGTATGAAAGGCTTAGACAGGGCGAATAGGTATTTGTCATATTATACAATAATGAGAAAAAAATGGAATGGTGAAAGAAAGTATTCCTGTGGATAAAAAACTGTACTCTTTTTAACACTTTTAGAGTTTATTAAACACTAAATGACTCAAATTGCATTTGATCAAAGGCTTTCTGCTCCAGACCACCAAAGAGTGGGCAGCGAGTAGAGAGGAGCCAGATGAGCCATCCTCCGAGGAGGACAGAGATACTAAGCCGACAGAGCATGTTCCTGTAAGAGATCACCCACATTGTCTCTCAAGGGACCTTCATAAAAATCATCTCGTCCCTATTGTAGGAAAGGTGAAGAAGAAATACTGCACCAGAAGATGCAAAGTGTGTGCTTACAGAAAAATTAAGTAGGAGACGATGCATGTGTGCTAAAATTGCAGTGTTCCACTCCACAAGGAAAATGTTTTATGGAGTATCACACAAAGAGGAAATACTAAGACTTTCTGTGAGTATTATTTTTCAAAACCCATTACTAAATTTCATTTTTAAATAAGTTACAGCATTTTTACTGATGCAATGCATTTTCATAAAGCGAGGTTTAATAATCTGCCAGAATGGAGAGTTAAAAAACATTTGAATACCTCAGTAAGCTACGTTATAATACATAGATGTTTCCATGTAGCATTCCAGATTTGACAATTGAAAATCGTCAATTATATCTTTGTAAAAACAAGAGTAAATACAACACCGTTTGTTGAACACAGTACCATAGCAGACAATGCACAATATGTATGGAAACAACTTAATCAGTTCTCGACTGATATTTATTAAGTTTTTACCATGCCCACATATATATGTTGTGCACTGTATTATGAGATTTGCATCACTTACAAATCAATCAATTCTTCATTCACATTATTCTTTAGAAATGAAATAAGTATAAACATTCTTGAACCACATGACTCTCCCTCAAATCAACATTTCTAGCAATTTCAATGAAAAAAACATGATTCAATTCATTTGCTTCATGCGAATCAATTGTAACTTTTGAAAGATTCATTCATTAACCACAGAGCACTACTAGATACTAGATATGTTGTTACAGAATTATTTCAGGTTCTCCAGGCCAAAATTTTCATTTTTTCAGGCTAAAATATGCTAGGGTCCAAAACCACTGTTTGAGCACAAAGAGCAATGCAAGCATAGAGAACATCAACATAGAGAAAAATTGGAAGAATAAAAGTTCTCTAAGAATAAAATTGAGATTATATTTATTGGCTTGGTGATCTGAGTTAATGTAGTCCCTAAGGACTTCTAGTGAACAATAGGAAGCAAAGATTGTGAATAAGTATTACACAATTAGGGGGTAAGGGGTCAGTGACTCCAGGGAGGGACAAGGGCAGAACATGCCTATGGACCACCAAGACCGTCATGCGTGGTGAAGAGCCACATCCTCCTCGAGGTGCCCCTGGTATCGCTGAACATGACGGATCTAGACCTGGCGGTCAATAAACAGCTCCCATCACCATGGTGCGTCTCTGTGCTAAGGGTGACCGCATCTGCGGGGCAGAGGGTAAGAAGTCACTAACAGAGAGACTCCGGATACTGGGCGACCTCCGGTTTTATTTAGCCTTACCCATGCATGCGGGGCTCTGCATGGGCGGACACCATATTTCCCTAGCTACTCGTGGGACCAAACATGGAACCCTCAAACAAAACTATGGAGGGCGCTGACAGGCGCACTCTTCACATGGACTCTTGTAGTCTGTCTTCTTTCTTGGTGGATGCGATACCGGTGGAGAGCCCCGATGGGGATCCCAGTCGGGACGCTTCTTTCTTGGGGGATGCGATACCGGTGGAGAGCCCCGATGGGGATCCTAGTCGGGACGCACCCTCTACTACCTTAACCTTGCCTGTGGGGGTTCCTTCTGGGAGACCCACACATCCCAGTTGCCCCTCATATCCTTCGTGGGGAGAGGAGGACGATATCCTTTTCAACCTCTCTGGGCCCACCTTCAAGGAGGCACCAAGCCTGGTCTCCCCCATGGGGGTAGAGTCTGACTCGGGAGCCCATGTGGGTAGTGGCCTAAGGGAAGGCTGGCATAGCCGTGCTTCAGGCCAACCTACAACACAGTAAGGCTGCCTCAGGGGTTCTGCAAAGGATACTCTCTGAAGGTATGGTCAAAATAGCTCTGATTCAGGAACCCTGGGCTTTCCAGGGAAGAGTCAGGGGCCTGAGCATGATAGGCGGAAAAATATATTACTGTACCACTGTTGATAGGCCTAGATCTTGTATCTATGTGAATGGGATAAGTGCTTTGCATCTACCGGAATTTACCACTAGGGATCAGACAGCAGTTCTGCTGACCCTGGGGGAAGGTGATAACAGGAAGAGGGTGGTCATCTGCTCCTCCTACCTGCCATACGATGCACCGGCTCCTCCACCATCAAATGAGATGGAGAGGCTGGTGAGTCACTGTAAGACCAACAAGTGGGATCTTCTGATTGGTTGTGATGCTAACTCGCACCACATTGTGTGGGGGAGTGGGAGCACCAACGGAAGGGGAGAGGCACTGTTGGAGTATCTTATGTCTACGGAGTTACAAATACTCAATAAAGGATCACAACCTACTTTTGCAAATAGCATTAGGCAGGAGGTGATAGATATTACGCTGTGCACCAGTTCTCTGCTGCACAGGATTGATGGGTGGAGAGTGTCAGGGGAGATAACTTTGTCCGACCACAGACACATACTCTTCACTCTTTTAGAATCCAATTACAGGGAAATAACCTATAGAAACCCGAGGACTACAAATTGGGGACTATATCGAGAAAGGCTGGGAGCTGCCCTAGAGGGGGCACCTCAGTGCAAGTTTAGAAATGTGGATGAGGTAGATGCTGCTGTTGATTATCTACAGAGAAGCATCATCACATCCTACGAAGACAGCTGCCCCCTAAGGACCAGGAAGGAAGGGTGTAAATTACCCTGGTGGGGAGCAGAATTAGACGGTCTCCGCAGAGAGACTAGGAAACTCTTTAATAAAGCAAAGAGGACAAGAATGCCTCGGGATTGGGAAAACTTTAAGGTTGCCCAACGGAGGTACAAAGCAGCAATCAAGCACTGTAAAAGGGACTCATGGAGGAGCTTCTGTGAGAGCGTAGAGACTGTTCCACAGATGGCAAGACTTCATAAGATCCTATCGAAAGACTCAGAAGCGGGGGTGGGTTCTCTGCTGCTTCCCTCGAGAGACTTCACGTCTTCCGACAAGGAAGCACTAAAGCTAATGCTGGAGACCCACTTTCCAGGCTCCAGGGAGTTGAGGGAGATGCATCATGGGAGGAATCCCATCCGTCCGGCTCGGACGGAATGGAGACTTTCCTCCAGCATCGTGACGTACACAGTTACAAAATGGGCAATCATGAGTTTTAGCCCCTTTAAGGCTGCTGGGGAGGATGGGGTATTTCCTGCACTCCTTCAGGAAGGGCAGGATCTGCTCCTCCTTCCAATGGTAAGAATATTTCGCTCCTGCCTGGCTTATGGATATGTTCCGAAAGCCTGGAGGGTCACCAAGGTGGTTTTCATACCTAAACCAGGTAAGACTGACTACACAAGAGCAGACTCCTTTCGAGGAATCAGTCTGATGTCTTTTCTACTGAAGACACTAGAAAAGATAGTGGATAGATACATAAGGGATGGGCCATTAAGAGATCACCCCCTGCACCTGTATCAACATGCCTACCAGAAGGGAAAATCCGTGGAGACAGCGCTCCACAATCTTGTTAGCTGGATTGAGGGAGTGCTGGAACACGGAATGTACGGACTGGGGGCATTTCTTGATCTCGAGGGAGCATTTAATAACACGTCCTTCGATCAAATATGCATTGCTGCAGGAAGACATGGTATCCATGCTCACATTGTGAGCTGGATTAGATACATGTTGGAACAAAGAACTGTAAAAGTAGTATTGAGAGACAGTTCAATGAAGGTAGCTGTGACTCGAGGCTGCCCTCAGGGAGGAGTGTTATCTCCACTCCTCTGGAATATGGTAGTCGACAGTCTTATTTTAGAATTGAATAGGACTGGAGCATACACTCAAGGGTCGGCAGTCATTAAACCTAGTTTCTTGTACTGCTCTATAGTTTGGTGGAAGAGAGTCCGGCTCAAAACTGCTGGGAACAAACTGAACCACCTTCAAAGATTGGCCTGTATGGGCATTTCAGGGGCTATGAGAACAACCCCAACTCTGGCGCTGGAAACGCTGCTGAACCTCGCTCCACTCCATGTGGAAGCTGAGGTGCAGGCAAAGACAGCGGCTTATCGTCTCAAATGTATGGGACAGTGGTATGACAAAGGAAGTTCCTATGGTCACAGACAAGTTTGGACAGAGCTCATGAAGTCGAGTCCCATTCTTGGGATGGGCAGTGATGGAATGATAGCCAGGTTCAACCAAACACCCTCCTACTTCAAAACCCACTTCCCGGATAGGGAACAGTGGGCTAGAGGAAAGGGGAAAAAACTTCATTCTGGGGCCGAGGTATGGTATACGGACGGCTCTAGGAAAGAAGGAAGAGCGGGAGCAGGGGTCTACAATTGTAGCACACCAAGGAAGCTCTCAATCCCTTTGGGAAAATATGCTACGGTATATGCACTTCTGACCTGCGCGTATGCTATTCAGGAAATCGGGATGTTTAACAGACCGATACACATATGCACGGATAGTCAGGCAGCTTTAAAGGCGCTGACATCACCATGGTGCAAATCACAGCTGCTGCAGGAGTGTCGTGAGGCGCTCAATGATATAGGCAGATGCGGCAAGGTGGAACTTTTCTGGGTGCCTGGTCATGCAGGCATATCTGGATATGAGATGGCTGATGAGCTGGCAAGGGCCGGTTCCAGCCGAGATCCGATTGGTCCAGAGCCAATCATACCTATTGCCTCGTCGGTAGGGATGGCAGAAATTAGAATGTGGGGGCTAACCCGACATTCTGAGATCTGGCGAGCTGCACCAGGCCTTAGACAGGCCAAACTACACATTGAAGAGCCTAGGCCTGGGCTTGCCAAAAGACTCCTGTCACTAAACAGGGGTCAACTACGAACGGTAGTGGGACTCCTCACGGGGCACTACCAGGTGATGAGGCACCTGCACCTCCTGGGAATCGTAGATTCCCCTAGATGTAGGTGGTGCGAAGAAGAGGATGAAACCACATCCCACATGTTATGCGAGTGCCCTGCGGTGATGAGGACTCGAAACAGGTACCTGGGTTCCCCATTTTTGGAACCCAGGGAGGTAAGGGAAATCCCCATCGGGGACTTGTTGGCCTTTAGCAGGGCGATCGGCCTTTATGGGTGACTTCTTCAAAAGGGTGGTTAGCACAATGGACCAATGGGTCTAAGTGCCTCAGGGCCTCTGTTGTGAGGAACTCCACCTCTATTACAATCTATCTATCTATTACACAATTAAGTTATGTTACATAAATATGAATTATTTAAATTCAGTCCTCACCTTAGAATCAAGTCTGACGTCCTCTGTAACAAGCTGATTATTGTGGTCACTGTCAATATTCTTGCATTCACCATGGTTCAGTTGCTCCTCAACAGCATTATCTTCTTCTGACTTAACAGGAATCTGAATGGGATTGAAAGAAATAAGGAGCATTAAAACTCACTTAAAAAAGTAAAAAAAAAACATCTTAAAGGTTCTATCACACTTACTGTTGCCGGTGGTAAAGCTGAACAATTAGCGCCAACCATCTCTCAATGGTTAATTAATAGGAGTATGTGTATTTACAACAGGCTAGCGATCTGGCGAACTACACCAAGTCTTAGACAGGCCAAACTACACATACGAGAACCTAGGCCTGGGCTTGCCAAAAGAGTCCTGTCACTAAACAGGGGTCAATTACGAACAGTAGTGGGACTCCTCACGGGGCACTACCAGGTGATGAGGCACCTGCACCTCCTGTGAATTGTAAATTCACCTAGATGCAGGTGGTGCGAAGAAGGGGATGAAACTACATTTCACATATTATGTGAGTACCCTGCTGTAATGAGCACTCGAAATAGGTACCTGGGGTCTCCATTTTTGGAACCCAGGGAGGTAAAGGAAATCCCCATAGGGCACCTGTTGGCCTTTAGTAAGGCGATTGGCCTTTATGGGTGATTTCCTTAGAAGGGTGGTTGGCACAATGGGCCAATAGGTCTGAGTGCCTCAGGGCCTCCTTGGAGGAACTGGCTGGTAGTCAACTCTATGGCCAGTAGCAGCTCGCGTCGTGGTCACGTGTTGTTTGTATTTACTCGGGTGAGTCAAATGAAAACCATAAAAACCTAATGATTACACATTATGAAAATAATTAAACAGTGGTGAACTGGTGTTGAAATTTTGAGATATAGTATCATTCAATATGTGGATGCTAGCCCAGTACAAAATGGTGAAGCAACGTAGCAATAACAATGAAAAAGTCCTAGAGATGTAAAGTTAACAGCAAAGCATTGACAAATGTGGAGAAAATTTATTGTCAAGTGAGAAAGAAGTTCCTGCAATTGTGTGGGCTGGTAAAATACTTCACCATTATCTTTAGTGGAGAAAGCTTCATCCATACACTGAAGAATTAAGAATTCCTGACCTGATCAAACATTTTTTCTGTTGAATTAAGCAGTTGTTGATTAGAATAACAAGGATAGCATAACTAAAGCTGATTCAGGGGAAGGCAATGCTGAAAGGTCATGAAGGAAGGCCTCATGGGAGCCCAGATAACATGCAAGTTTGTACTAGGTTAGATTTTCACTTCCTAGACTTTCCTTACTTTGATAGTGAGCTGCAAGTACGCTGCAAGCCACCATGCATGTCTGCTTTGCAATTTTGCTATAGACTTGATTTATATTTGCCTTGATTGGGTGCTACAAGTTTGCTGCAGGGCACCATGCACGTCTGCTTTGCAAGTTTGCACTAGACATGATTTCCACTTGCGTTGATATAGTGCTTAAGGTTTGCTACAAGTGAGTAACGTTAACTATGGACAATACATTAAGTGTATATTGTATGTATTCTGGAATAATCATAAAGTAAGCAAGATAAATTTCTTTAGCCGATCCTGAACATCAAGTTATTTTTGCAGCACAGCTGAAGGAGGTTGCTCATCAATGATTAGGATCTAATTTTCAACAATCCATAGAGCAGTTTTGATGCCCTCCTGCTCTTTGGGCATCCAACATATTCCTAACACCCCACAAACGTTCAGGAAAGATGGCAACTTCATATGTATTTTCCTATCCAATGTAGATATTGTAGAACTTGTAAATGCCCTTGTAAATTGTAAATAACCTTGCTTTATGCACTTAACCAATGCATAATAGTGCAGACTGTTGGAGAAATAAATATCCTTTTTAGTGCCAAATGTATAAATATGTATGCATACTTATAAGTATACATAATATGTGAAATAAGTATACATACTTTCCATAGAGTACCCTATATGCTGCAGACTGTGGCAGACTTATTGTTTACTCTTGCAGAACACTTCCTGCAAGTGCACTAAGTGGAAACTAGAAAATTAGATACAAACTTGCTTCAAACCAGCAGGTATGCTTTACACGTTTGCAGCAAGTCTCTAAGACTTCCTTGGCAAACCTGCTGCATGTTTTCAGCAATTATACTATATCTGGGAGTGGAAGCATGAAACACGCTTTAAAAACCCCAATTTGGATGAAAAATTAAATAGAATGTAAAGGCCTAGTTACACGATACAACCTTAGCCATTTGGAAAGGGTTTCCTGGCCCCTTCAAATGCACAACGGCTAACGTCTTCCACCTGAAATTCAAATCGGCCCAACAATGGGGCAACGGACATGGATGCTCCTACATAAGAATGAGACAAAGCCGATATACACTCAGTCCCTTGATAATGCTCCCAGTAGGAGTGAAACGTTGAGTCATAAAATGAATTACATGCAGAATTTTCCGAAAGGAACAGCTACAGCTATAAAATTGAAAGCATCAACAATCGCAAATGCACACCCAGAAAAATTTGTGTGAGTGCATGAACATCTACATCTATCTATATCTACATAATACCTGCACGCCACCATAAAGATGGCTTGCAGGGTATTGAAGCCAAGAGGGCAGTTGGGTGAATTATCACCAAACATGCACTACATATCATGCATAAAAAAGGATTGGTATTAATATACAAGTCTAAACTTCACTATTTAAAAAAGATTGAAAAACATGCAAAAACACCCTGTTAGTTAGTAGTGAAGAACACTGGTAGTGTGCCGATTATTCACTTTGGCACTCAAGAGCACCATTGAGAAGGAAAGAAAATTCAGTATACCATGTCTTCGTCACTGAAAACACCTAAACATTAGTGTGTATAAAGTATCTATTCGGATAGGATCTATATTCGGATAAAGTATCTATCGTTTGGAAGATAAGGTGAAAAGAATTATTATACTGTTGCAGCAGATATATTCCGCAAACCCATTAACTGTAGGCAATGGGAATACAAAATCTCATGTTTTGACTACTAGGTATGGCTATTATGTTTGCATACCGCAAGGTAAAAGTGACAAGGCACAAGAGTTAGCAGAAGTGGGGAGGCATCAATGAAAGGTTAGGGTTTCAACAAGGTGACTTGGAAGTCAATTGAGGCATGTATGAGCAAAGGAATATGCCGTAAAAATGTTACAATGTAAGCATTCATCAGGAAAAATATTGAATAAATGAGTAAACGTGAATGAAATGGTAATCCGTCATGGAAGTCCCATATGAGGTGGACCACCATGGGACCGGCCCGGCAACAGAAGGCCAACAGTTACCATGGTTGCCATGGTGGTCCCTTGGGACCGCTACATAAAAATTCAGGATTTTTAGAAAAAAACGCAAATAATAACATATATAAGAATTTAATATATTTCTTAATGTTATTCTAACTCATAACACTTAAAAAAATTGGCCCAGATGGCATTTTTTGAAAATTCATGACGGTGCTAAACGAGTTAAGTCCTCATACCAACATGCAGCTACCAATGCTATCCATTCTGTCACTCGTATTGGATATATTTACCATTATTCATCTCCCTAATTGTACAAGGAAACAAAGACATTTTGAATCTGCCAGATCGGCAATCAAGTTCTCTAATTTTGTGATTATGGTCAGGTCTACCAAAGTAAGTTGTGGTTCGCAAAATGTTTTTAACATCATCACTGAAAATATTACCTTGGAATTTATTTAGGAGATTAAGTCTAAATTTCAACCAGCGATCTGACAATAATTCCCATTTCAATTCATTTGATAGACTGGTTACGCCAATACAATTATCGTATCGTCCCTTTACAAATATTGCCGATCTTCACTGCACACGTTTACGTTCATTATTTAGGCCAATTTTGTAGGGATCCCTTACACTGGCAGCATATTCCAAATGAGGTCTAACAAGGGAAAAGTAGCTGATTTCTCTTACATGATCATCACATTTACCAAACTTTCGATGAATCCCAGCATACAATTAGCTGGACCCATAATTTCACATAAATATTTACCCCAGGAAAGATCATATGTCAGCTTTATTCCAAGATATTTAATGGATTCCACATTTGTTAACTAGTTACTACTTATTTTGTGAATGCTAGGAGAAGAAATATTCTTTTTCCAAAAATTCATTGCTAGAAATTATTTAAAATTTAATTCTAACTGCCATGAATCACTCCAATTTTCAATTGCTTGTGGGTCATCATTTAAATATCTTTTATCGTTAAGGCATAGAATTTTCCTGTACAATACTGCGTCATCGGCAAATAAATGAAGCTTACTTTTGACCACCTCATTGATATCATTTATGTACAGAAGAAATAGGAGTGGACTTATCACACAGCCTTGTGGGACACCCGAAGTAACTTCAATTGCCGGTGAGGTAACACCGTCCAAAACAACCCTTTGTACCTGAACATGTAGAAAATCATTTATCCATGATATGATGTTATTGTCTAACACGTAAGATGTATGGTTCCATGCACCGTGTAACCAATGATTCATCAATTTGTTAATGCAAAGGCACATGTATCGATTCACGCAAATATACATGGACTTGAACACATTAATGTTTCATGTTACCTTTAAAGGATTCTTACTTAGTATGCAATGGCTATCACTCATTGGCTAGGTATGACCCACCAGAACCAGTGGTATAACCAGATTCAGAAACAACAAACCAAATCCATGGGAAGAAAAAGTGCAGATATTTTGTGCTTTCTGAAAACAAACTGTGATGAGTACTTAATTTGCACATTTGTCAACTAGAAGAAAAAGTAATGAAGTCCGAAACTGCTGAAAACCTGTTTTATAAGTAAACATTTAATGTTGCTAAAACTGTAGGACAATAGGCTTCAAAGAAAAATAGTTAAAAAATTTATGATGGATTTCTAGGGGATTCATTATTTTTCGACAACCCATTGGTATCACAGAAATGGAACAATAAATCAAAAAATTACATCACAATGAAAATATAAATAATTGTCAGAGAAACTACAAAATCGACAAGTGGATCATTCAAACCACTTGCACAGGATAATAACAATTTGCCTCTGGGAAAGAGACAAACAATCTATCGCTTGTAATTTATTAAGGTGACCTAAATTTGCATAATTAACTAAGTTTTATCATATACATTTCACATCCTCAGGAAACACGTCCAATTTAAATTCCTCCTTAAAATGTAAATGGCATCATAACCTACAATGTGTTTGTTATTTTCAATACATTTCTTTAAATTACCGGAAACCACTATGCATAATCTTTCAACGTATTGTTACACCTATTAACAATACTAGATGCTCCTTGCTGAATCCAACCTTATTAGAGCAGAACACCTAATTATCAATTAAGTATAATTAACAAGCATACCACACTTACACACGATGTAAATTGTAAGAGGGGATCAAGATAAATGAATATATAAAATAACTAGGTAAATACTTACATCATCACATTCTGTATTCCTAACTTCCCACATGGCAAAGCAAGCTTGCTGCAACCTTGCAGCAAGCTTGTCATTGCAAGATAGCAACCTTGCAGCAAGCTTGCATCGGCAAGGTTTAAGCTTGCAGCAAGCTTGCTGCAATCTGACTACTGCACCAGTTACAAGCTTGCTGCAAGGTTGCACTGCAAGCTTGCAGCAAGTTTCATGCAAGCTTCACGCAACTCCTGTGCAAGCTTCACACAAGTCCTGTGCAAGTTTCAACCCAGATAAAATAGAGGGTACGCCGGGGGTAGGAAAGCATTCATGAACCACACACTAAAACATTGCCTATGGAATGCAATTGTGCAAAGGAGCTGTAACAATGTTCATAGCGAAACGAATTAGTAAGTTATTACAAAAAAATCACTACTTGCATGAGTACCCCTATAGTTTCAAATATTAAAAAGAAAATGACTCTCCCGCATTTGTAAACGCGAAAGATATAATTCTTAACAGTACATACCTGACCTACGTGTCCTATACCCTTATCCTAAACGACCTCACGAATTGCAAATCACGATGGCTATCTAGCGCTTCTTCGCTAACAAATGACTGTTGGGAGGCCGTGTATATACAGCTGCTGGCTTGCATGAATTCGTTAGTGATAACTAACTTTACAACATATGGACACGGGTATTTGAATCATTAAAACATTTCCCCAATGACCATTTTGTGGCTAAAAGTAAGCATGACCGTTATGAATATGCATAACGGATATTCTTTCAACTCCAGGAGGGTTATTACGTAAAATCCCGTGCTTCATAACGTCGCGCTCTGTAACGTCCAAAAACTTCGCCCCCAGCGATTACGTATCTCTAGGCGAAGTTCTCAACGTCGGCGAAATCGAGGCGCTACCGAGAGTATGAGAAATTTATGCACGCGTCATTATTCCATTCTGTTTCCCTGCAGTCCGTCCCGTCCGTTCCCTGCACGAATCTTTCCATCCAATCCAAGGCCAGAAAGCGGTCACGTGATCGATTTTCGGTAGCAGACGAACTGAAGGGCTAACGATGATAAAGAATTCATTAATGGTTAAAGAATGCGTGATATTAAATAAATGGTGGCCAGCACAATGTGAATTCTATGCCTACATATTGTGAAAGGATTACACGAAGTATTCAATGTTTATTATGTTCCTATTGGATACTGCTTTACGTCCACCTTGAATACCAGTGGACCTAGGGTGTATACAATACATATTAGGATACGTATTCGATACCTAGGTAGGCTCTCATACCTAATTGATACGTATTGAATACACGAGGATAAATTCAGTATGTATTTGAATACGTATTAAATGATTTAACACAACTGCAGTTGGGTCTTAATGGGAATGTATTCAACCATTCCGTACGTAAAAACGTTGACAAGAGCTCACTACAGAGGAGCCGTACCCACGTAGGCAAACGAACTAGGTGACAACAAAAAAAACATTTTAGAATACGTGAATGGGTGAACCTCGTACCAAAATTGAAAAAAATATAAATGCGAATACTAGATGTTGCATACTTATTCTATATATGATTCCATGCAATGCACAAGTCATACTTCTCATTCTTGTACACGATATAATTACCTACACACTCTATTATAGTCCTCACTACAACCTATAACCACCTACTTAATGAACGCCCTAACATCTAACTGATTTAGATATGATGACTACAGTTCATTCACAGTTGAAAAGCCCTGTAGAAATAATGTTTCCAGCCTTTATAAAGAAATCATGTTAAACCTTGAAACAAAAATACCGCTGCAGCGAGATAGCAATTAGGATTATTGCATTTTCATGTCATGTGTAGATAGCTCTAGTGGCCGACTACGATCGTACATCGATGTATTAAGGGACGAGATTATGCTGTGTTACATTGCATATGAATTTATTTGATAGAGATGCCGATATTTTTATGTAAGCTTACTTCTTAAAGGAATGAATGCGTTTTGGCTTTCACATATTGGATTGTTGGGTGATTGGACGTTATAGCATAATATTATATACTCAAAGAGTTAGGGCCGACGATATTAATTCCGAGCCGACCAGCCGACAACTCTGACAAGCCGAGCCGACAACTGTGACAAACATTAATTTAAATCCAAAGAAATTTATGCCTTTCGTAACCACTTCAATTTTCTATTCCAAGGGCCCAACACCCTATAGAGTATACTCAGCATCTTGAATTAATAGTATAAAATACTATAAATACAGCAGGCGCTATGAAAGACCGACTTTTGAACGGATGTTATGGAGCGCCCCGGTTTTGACGTTCTACAGCGTCTCTTGCGGTTCCGTGATCGCTCCGGGCGTTGCACTTCACGGCGGACGTTATGCAGCGACGGTGAAGTGAAAACATCCGATACATAATCGCGACGGGCGCAGAGGTTCTCAACTGGCGTTCTGTAACGTCGAAATGGGGACGTTATGAGTTACGTGATTACCCTACAGGAGAGATAAATAAGAGTTTCCTCTGTAATATGGCAATCGCCATCTTCATCCGACGGGCCGCGGGATCCTTGGTAGAAACCCTGACGTCAATACCACTGTTTTCTGTACTCAATCAAACTGTATTCACAATTAATCTGTATTCACGACTTTACAAACTTGTTCTTCTTTGTCAGTTAATTTATCGTTACGCATGCTTAAGTTAATTTCGCGCAAAATTTTCCTATTAACTCGCTCTTCTTCAATTTAGCTCGAATTGTTTTTCTTCCACGGGAAATAAGCCGTGCGCGTTCAAGCCAAGGTCACTCTACTCCTCCCTTAGTAGGAACCGTATAGTTGCAATTGCCTTGGGCCTTGCACTATTGCTACCAATGTTGCCAGAGTCCTGCAGCAAAGTTGCCAAGGTTGGCACACTTCATGCAAATTGAGCGTAACTTGCACGGAACGTGTCAATATTGGCAAAATTGTAGCAAGCTTGCATCTAGATTGCCAATCTTGGCAAGCCAAATGCCAGCCTCAACCAAACTTGCTGAAATCTTGCATGCTATGTGGGTTGGTTTACCGGCCAGATATTCCCTCTGATGCGCCTGTCATATACTTCTTGGTTCTCCACGCAGCGTCGCTTGAAAAAATAGAACTCCCTCAACTTTTCCAAGCAAATGGGACAAACCAGCCAAGGATATAACGTTTCCCCAACAACCTGAGAAATTTCAAATAAGCAATGGTTTATTGAATAACAACATAAAGATTCACAAGTCAACCACCCAAACAATACAAGTGCGGAAGAGGAAAGCACAAAATATAGTCACAGGTACAGGTGAAGGACTGGGATGAAATTATATGCTATACACTCACCACTAACCGCAGCAGATCTTCTACTGCTAGTTTCATCACGAATTCGTCGTCCCTATTTTCTTCTAGTATGTCAACTAAATGACAGCCGGTACTAAGGCACAACCTACAAATACGATGCTCACGTAATCCACGCATAGTGACACTTTCCAATAGCTAGCGATGAATACTATATTTACATCAACGAACTAACAAACGAGAAAAATACAATATATTATTCTCCTAATGGATATGAGGATCGAAATAACTTTCATGAAATCAAAATCTTTCGAAAATTTGAATCCTAGACGAGAAATTAGGAAATACGACGTTAAATGTTCGACAGGAATGACCGCACGAAATACTCAACTTAATGTAAACAAACGTCAGCTTAACCCAAAGAAAGAAAATGACATTCGTTCGGCCACCATCTGCCTAATATTATATTACAAATTCACATATAATTTTTTGGATCAATTGGTGCGAATAATATCCCGGATAGATTTTTAAAACTTAAGATAATGAACATTATTGCATGAAATGGTATCGCATAGCCAAAGAAAATACTGTCCTCCCATGCCCGCCTAATCAATATTTCGTATACCCCAACCTTTTTTCGTATACGTAATGCAAAAAACGGAACGAAGCATGTAGATATTACAGTGGTACTTATTTTATCCGGCTGGAAATCCCACATATAATATTTTCATTTAATGTTGCGATGACAAAAAACATATATAGGTAAGTTAATCCTAAGCCATTCACAATGCAAATTTAAAACCCAGTTTTATGAATGGGAAAATTCGGTACACACTATCAGAAAATGAATAGTTCTTATTTTTCGCAGAGTAAGTCTAGATGGATATGTAAGTCAATTCATAAATTAGAAAGAAAAAATTGAATAAAATCCTTTCAAATGATCTTTGGGTTGATAAGCAAGCTTCTCATTCTGCGAGAAAAGGGTACAATCTAACCAATTAAACAGTTGTGGTAATCTGAATGGTGATAAAGCCCAGTTTTTTAAAATTGAAATACCTAGTCATTCCCATGATTTTCCTACCATAAAAGAACTTTAATGTCACTAAGCAATATTTAATTCAGCCTTTTTTGGTAGAATTTTAGAGAATGGAGAGATGGCTAACATTTTGGCATACCCGATACCAGCACCACAATGAGGACTAGAGGAACTACCAATGTCAACGAAAAAGTTCATGCAGAAAGACAACGTTCTTTATATTGTATACGAGCCAGCGATCGTGATGATTTACGAAAAACTAAGACCAAACGCCAGTCCAAGTGCACCTCAGTTTTTTCGCTGAAATAAACAAACACGTTATTTGTGTAATGTAGCTATATTTGATAATGGTTGTGTTATATGTTGAACGAGTGCATTTTATAGTTAGTTACTGGTGAATAATACACTGTTTTGTGAGTACCTATAAGGAAGAAATTGATTCAAGATATTTATTCTGAAACGAAGGGAATGCGTTGTGAGTTAACGTGTTATACTTTTTACTCTTAAGTTGTTCTCATGGGAGGAGTATCTATGCAATGTAGACTACTAGTAAGTGAAGCAATCCTGAACAGTTACGTTGGAAAATGCTCGAGGAGGATTTCAACCGTATGTGTCGACTCTGTCTAGACTCCGGTGACTGGGCAATTGATATTTTTGACCCAAAAGGAACGAAAGGCTTTCTATTGTGGATTATAATGAAGGAACTAGTAGAAATTCAGGTAGGTTCATCTCATGGGCTTAGTACTTGCACGAGAAAATGGATATAACATAAGGGGATTCACTTGAAAAAATATTATATAAGTGGAAATACTCATAAGAATTTCGCCAATAAAACTGAACTCTGCATTTTTTTCTCCTGTTAGCGGTGACATCTTGACCTGCTGATTTTATATACGCGGCATAAATGATTTATCAGATTGATATATTTGAATGATCCATCTATCTAATGTATTTTTATTGTTGCTCGCCATATCACTATTTTGATCCTATCATGCATTTGTGAACCGTGATGTATATTCAATACTTGGTTATGTAATCATTTTCAATTTCGTAGCTATAAGAAAGAAGGCTTCCAAGTTTAGTTAAGTTGCATTTCAATGTTAAGAAAGTGCAAATGAAGGTGATATAAGAGTTAGTGGGAAACAAATTAAAGGAAGATACCTAATCATTTCTCATTGAAAACTGATTTCAGCTAAGCTTATTGGATGTATTAATGTTAGCATAACATGTTTCCGTTACTTACAGGCTTCTCGAGGCGATGGGTTGCCGCACACCATCTGTGATAAATGCACGAAAAAACGGTTGGACACTAAACACTTCAAGGCGATGTGCATTAATTCAAGAATTGAGTTCTTTAAACTTCAGATAAACTCAGGTCTAGTTGTAAGTAGTAGTTGTACTTGGTGTTGGATTGTTAGTGTAGTGTTAGTGCAACGGGCAAAGTGGAGTGGAGGAGGTGGTGGCGACGGGATCGGCCTATACCTCGTATACGCGATATCCTGCGAGCCACCACGAGGGTATGTGGCAGGGGGTGATTGCTCACCAAACATGCACTACATATCATGCATAAAAAAGGAAAAGTATTAATGTAGTAGTCAGAACTACACTATTAAAAAAAGATAGAAATTGACTTCAGACCTATTTCTATTCTCAGTGCTCTATCGAAAGTATTGGAAAGGATTGTTCACTCTCAACTTACTGATTTCCTTATATCATCTGGTAAACTTGATCCTTACCAATCGGGTTTCCGTAAGGGATTCAGTACCCAGACTGCCCTTCTTAAGGTTACAAATGATATTCGTCTAGCCACTGATAAAAAATTGGTAACAATAATGGTTTTATTCGATTTTAGTAAGGCCTTTAATCGTGTCAATCATACATTACTCTTACGCAAACTGAAATCCCTGAATCTTTCCAGCTCCGCCTTAAATTTGTTTAATTCATATTTGACCTTATACATCTACATCTACATCTACACGATACCCTGCAAGCCACCGCGAGGGTGTGTGGCAGGGGGTGAAGATCACCAAGCATACACTACTAACATGCAAGCAAGCAACTAAAGGGTCTCATGCAACTAGATTGTTAGTATCTATAGTATTTGAGGGGTTAATACATGCATCATGCACTACAGAATACTCTAAAATATTTCCTCTACCTATCCCTTTCCTATGCTGCCTATTCTGTTCTCTTATAGTACGGGGGAAAAATGCCATTTTGAATCTATCTGTACGACAATCTATCTCTCTAATCTTATTATTCTGGTCGAATCTAGCATAATACGCTGGTGTTTTTAGTATGTGCCTAACATCTTCAGTAAAGCTATCCGATTGAAATTTCTCCAATAGATTTAATCTGGACTTTAACCTACGCTCTGATAATGATTCCCACCCTAATTCTTGTATTAATTCTGATACACTACTCAACCTATCGTAACACCTTTTGACGAACCTAGCTGCTCTACCCTGCACACTGTCTAGTTCTCTCATCAAACCTAATTCATTAGGATCCCATACACTGGCTGCATACTCAAGGTGGGGCCTAACTAGTGAAAAGTAGCATCGCTCTTTTGTCTTCTCATCACATTTCCCAAGTACTCTTTTTATAAATCCTAGCTTTCTCTTCGTTCGGCCGCATATTTCCCTTATGTGTCTTCCCCACGATAAATCTTTAGTGATTGTTACACCTAAATATCTTACGGTTTCAACGTTTTCGATCATCGTGTTATTAATTCTATAGGATCGCTCTATCGAATTATTCCTCCTCCAAAAATTGATAGCTACACACTTTTTAAGGTTGAGTTCTAACTGCCATTTGTCGCACCACTCTTGAATTGCATCTAAAGCCCTGGTGGCGGCGATTGAAGCCCTGGTGGCGGCGGGGTAGATCCCTCGCCGTTCAGTCCTCGGGTCGCGGGTTCGAATCCCGCCTGGGGAGGATTTTCACTCTACGGGGCGTGGATGTTTGTGACGTCTACCCTGTTAAATGGAAGGGAGGACGGGGGCCTAAATTCGCAGGTTAAATAAGGACAAATAAATCTTTCCATTACGTTCTAAGGTTTTTACCCACCTTCCGGGGATTCAACTGTCGTGTTACCTGACCTCTTTCAGCGGTTGATGCAAGCAATTGACATTTCCTGTAATGGTATTGAAAAATTACTTAAAGATATAAGCCCCAACAAATCTCCTGGCCCTGATCAAATTCCCTCCCGCGTATATAGAGAGTTAGCATCCGAAATTTCCCCCTACCTTGAAATAGTATTTAATAAATCCCTGACCGAACACGTCGTACCGATGGACTGGAAAGCAGCCGATGTAACACCCATTTTTAAAAGTGGCGATAGGGAGCAGCCATCTAACTACAGACCTATATCCCTCACATCCATTTCATGCAAGCTCCTAGAACATATAATTGTCAGTTCAGTCATGGGACACCTAGATAGCCAGAATTTATTGTCCAATGTCCAGCATGGCTTCCGAAAGAGCAGATCGTGTGAAACCCAACTTGCTCTCTTTTCCCACGATATTTTAGTTTCTGGCGAAAATAATATTCCAGTGGATGCTATATTTCTCGACTTCAAGAAGGCTTTTGACAAGGTTTCTCACAGCAAACTAATTTTGAAGTTAAAATCTTATGGGTTAGACAGTAACATTATATCATGGATTAATGATTTTCTGCATGATCGGGTTCAAAGGGTTGTTATGGACGGTGTTTCCTCACCGGCAATTAAAGTCACTTCGGGTGTCCCACAAGGTAGTGTGATAGGTCCACTCCTATTCCTTTTGTATATTAATGATATCCAAAAGGTGGTAAAAAGTAAGCTTCGTCTATTTGCCGATGACGCAGTAGTGTACAGGGAAATTCTATGCCCGAACGATAAAGAATATATAAATATTGACCTACAAGCAATTGAAACTTGGTGTGATACATGGCAGTTAGAATTAAACTTTAAGAAATGTCTTGTAATGAATTTTTGGAAAAAGAATAGCTCTCCTCCTACCACTTACAAAATAAGTAATAATGAATTAACTAACGTGGAATCCATTAAATATCTTGGAATAAGACTGACAAATGATCTTTCCTGGGGTAAACACATTCGTGAAATAATTGGTCAAGCGAATCGCAAACTGGGTTTCATTAAAAGAGTATTGGGTAAATGTGACGATCATGTACGAGAAATCAGCTACTTTTCCCTTGTTAGACCTCATTTGGAATATGCTGCCAGTGTATGGTATCCCTACGAAATCGGTCTAAGTAATGAACTTGAACGTGTGCAGCGAAGATCGGCAAGATTTGTAAAGGGACGATACGATAATTATATTAGCGTAACCAGTCTATTAAATGAATTGAAATGGGAATCATTGTCAGATCGCAGGTTGAAATTTAGACTTAATCTCTTCCACAAATTCCAAGGCAATATTTTCAGTGATGATGTTAAAAATATTTTACGAACCCCAACTTACTATGGCAGACTGGACCATAATCATAAAGTTAGAGAAATTGATTGCCGAACTGACCGATTCAAAATGTCCTTTTTCCCTCGCACAATAAGAGATACGAATAACGGTAAATATGTCCTATCGGAGAGTAGCAATGAATAGCATTGGTAGCTGCATGTTGGTATGAGTACTTAAAGCTAACCCTACTAACAGAATGTTTCTGCATGTTTGCTTTGCAATTTCTATCTTTTTTAAATAGTGTAGTTCTGACTACTATATTAATACTATTCCTTTTTAATGCATGATATGTAGTGCATGTTTGGTGAGCAATCACCCCCTGCCACACACCCTTGTGTGGCACCCATCAATATGTTTTTCCTTCTTGTGTGTTTTATTCCGTTCCGCTGAACCTACACTGTGTTGTCTGATGAACTCAATATTCTTTGCTATCTTGGTGAATGGTAAGTTATTTAATGGACCACTATTAGACGTACTCATTGCCCTACTCTATATTCTTAAAAACGATTCCCTTTGGCAACAGAATATCATCATCTTCACTGTCTTTTCGAATTTTTTTTAGATTAGACATGTCTTCTCCTTCATCATATACAACTTTTTCTGTCTTGGCAAATATTTCGTACTGATCTGCAAACTCTTTCAGTTCTATAAGTAAAGAATTTCTTTCTACTTCACACAAATTCAGAATAGCGAATATTATGTCGGAAGGAAAAGTATCTACCTATGCTAATTCGGGAAATTTTTTTCGGATTCATCCAAGAGAACTCTTTTAAAATGTCTCGTTTGGGTACGAATTTCTCTTTAATACTTGTTCTGGTGCGATCATAAATGTTAAAGTAGATCAATATGTACTTGTGAGTGGAAACAATTTCAGCTGCTTTTTCTCCTGACATAGTTTTCTTTCTTGACGTCATCTACATCTACATCTACATAATACCCTGCAAGCCACCACGAGGGTGTGTGGCAGGGGGTGATTTCTCACCAAACATGCACTACATATCATGCATTAAAAAGGAATAATATTAATATAGTAGTCAGAACAACACTATTTAAAAAAAATATACAAATTGCTAAGCAAACATGCAAAAACATTCTGTTAGTAAGGTTAGCTTTGAGTACTCATACCAACATGCAGCTACCAATGCTATCCATTGCTACTCTCCGATGGGACATATTTACCGTTATTCGTATCTCTAATTGTTCGAGGGAAAAAGGACATTTTGAATCTATCAATTCGGCAACCAATTTTTCTAATTTTATGATTATGGTCCAGTCTACCATAGTAAGTTGGGGTCCGCAAAATATTTTTAACATCATAACTGAAAATATTGCCTTGGAATTTGTTTAAGAGATTAAGTCTAAATTTCAACCAGCGATCTGACAATGATTCCCATTTCAAATCATTTAATAAACTGGTTACGCTAACATAATTATCGTATCGTCCCTTTACAAATCTTGCCGATCTTCGCTGCACACGTTTGAGTTCATTACTTAGACCGATTTCGTAGGGATCCCATACACTGGCAGCATATTCCAAATGAGGTCTAACTAGGGAAAAGTAGCTGATTTCTCGTACATGATCGTCACATTTACCCAATACTCTTTTGATGAAACCCAGTTTACGATTAGCTTGACCCATTATTTCACGAATGTGTTTACCCCAGGAAAGATCATTTGTCAGTGTGTGGACGTCGTGTGTGTTTTAAAATCCAGTTCCACTTCCACGTCAATTGAGTCGCCTAGATCACTTCTAATATTTTCCAGCATACTTCTCGTTCTTTCGTAATGCAATGTAAGTGCTCATCACATCTTTTAGAATTGGGTTGCTGTAACAAACAAACCACCATATTCCAGGCTGTAGCGCTCCCATTATTCTTACTCTGAAGGTATTTAGACTCACGAGAGGCAAAAAAAATATATTAAAAAAGAACAAGAGACTGAAACATGTTTTCAAATGCTCTACATTGGCTTAATTTATATATGGTCGAGAATTTTGATTTGTTTAAAAATTTGCAGTGGATATATCCCACAACACACTGATTAGATTGGTTAATTTCCCTGAGTAACCAATTTTAAATATTCTCCATCTTCAATCGATGAATGTGCCCTATGCTTAATCCACCACCTTGTAGCACTAATCTTTTGGATTCTGCAGAGAGTGCGATGTTAGACTAACTTCTGTGCTTGCTAATATTGTATGCACCTCCAGACCCCTCGCACGGGCCCCTCGCACCCCCTAAGCCGCCTCGGGCGGGGGGCCCTCGGCGATCGCTGACCTGAAGACCGAGCCAGACCGCTCCTGGATGTAATGTGATATTCCTGCATATGAGTCAGACACTGAGATATCAAATTACCGAATGACATAGCAGTTTTGCTCACAAAGCCTCTACGCTCTGAGACGTTGAAATCTTCCGATATCTTTCGTTAGTGGTCACAGGTGCAGAGGCAGACAGAGGGGTCGCTGTCCCACGCGGATCATTTTACCGAGACTACATATAGATTCATTGTTATTGAATGCCTTGAAAAGAAATATCCCCCCAACCACTCAGAAATCGGACCCTTCTTTGTTCGTAAAGGATGTTGATCGAGGTGGTCGTCTTTGAGTACGTAGTTATTTACTTAGGACGGTATTGTTCCCGATGTATCCGAAAATGCAATATTATATGAAGATATCCACATACGTATAACCTGCCGAATGAAACCTTGTGCATTCCAAGTACGAGACAAAAAGCCGTTCGATTAGTGGTTCAAAGTATATACAGCGTATGCAAATCAACTTGGAAGAATCAGGACGAATTAAAAAAATTAATAATGCGAACTGGAAACAATTGACCTATATTTTAGGGGAAGGTGTAGGTATATTAAATCCCAAACGGATTGATACAAGTGTATATATTCTTAGCTTTTATCTGGAATCACGTTTGGTTTCAGCCCACTTCAAAACTTTACTGCGATAAAAATTTTTGCATATGGATAAACGGACTAAACTCACTTCGATGAATACCAGAGTAAAATTTACCAACCAAACTCAATTATAATGCACAGAGCATTAAACACTTTTTTTCCGCATTAATGAATTACTTCGAGTAAAATCCCCCACCTCCTCCTCTGAACCAACAAAACTAATATTTTTATCGCACATTTCGGCGTCTATCACGTAGAAATATTTTCAGTTACTTTCATTGAATTACTTGTATGCGACGTATTACTTAAAAACGTATGTATAACTTATACAGTCATAACGACCTCTAATGTATGCATTATTGGCAACTTTTCTCCATGACCCCATCTTCAATCGACGTATCATTATTTTCCACTCATATTTATTGAATTTTCAATTTCATTTTATAGGATTGCAAAACCTTTAAAACAGTATCTGTGAAGTAAGTTCTATTGCAAAGCGGGTGTATTAATTAAGTACATTTTTCTCGGGCCAGGAAAAGCTGTGCTAACGCATATTCAACGATACTCCAAAATATACAATTCAAAAAAATGCAAGAGCGACGTGGGGTGGGCTCGATGTCCATATCTGAGATGGCTGAGATTAGGCAGGGGTTAAAAACAACAGAGATAAAAAACGCTATATATAGTATACATATTCCTACAAAACGTTATAACTCCGTCAACTTCATGTTTCTCATCACTGGCAGGTTGCGTTCATAGTCGATCTACTCCATGCACGAAGTCCTTTCCGCTCATTAATAGACAAATAAAATAAAGAGCGCTTTCAACTATCTTCCGTTTTCTCCTGAACCCTATGGCTCTCAAGGTTCCGAGTGATTTTGTTGATGTGCTCAGGGTGTCGATATATCGGCTCTTGATAAAACTATTTTTTTAAAGCATGGGTTATTAAAAAATGTCTAATTGACCCATGGAAAAATATATATAATTAAGGTAAAATACGCCTAAAATATATGCTTAAAATTTCCAACTTCAGGGCCAATGTTAGGTTTTCAAAAATGTTTTTAAAAGAAATAGATCTTTTCAAGTTTAAGCCGTGATCTTTTTGGGAGGGCTAAATATATATGCCATGAGAGCAAAAGAGTTAATTGAATGGTACCACATCCTTGGCTGTTATCTGAAATATTTTTATTTCCAAATACGGCGAATAAGATCACGTGAGTATGAGCATACAAGCCATTTCCTATTATCCCATACTATTCAAGTCTCGAAAAGTATTAATTATGTTTTACTGTTTAGGCACGCACCATTGTAATGCTCAACGTAATGTGTCGGGAAAGAATGATTCTAGAGGCAAATTTGATCGAAAATATGCGAGTGATACTCAAGCAGAAATTTAGGAATATTCGTATTTTTTTAACACAGGAATTATTGTCATCAATTCTTTTCCAGGATTTCGTTTTGTTTTACCATGCAGTTGATATCCACCGCCCACTACATTAATGCCATAGAATTCACCCTTCTCATTCGCAGTTCTCTAAGACGCCCAGATGTTCGCGGCTTCCTTCCACCGTGATCCGATGTGGCATAGACAGAAAGATGAAACTCGACTCTATCTGTGAATGCCTCGCTATCAATGATTCAGCTGCTTGAGAGTCCCACCATCGAGGGCCAGATTTCCTCTCCTGAGTTTCGTAAACAAAGCGGCGTGCGAGCCGCTAGGGCTCAGTTATTTTTCCGTGTCACAACGACGATAGAAATAATTTATCAGCCCTAATGCCTTTAAAATTAGGCCTAGAAAAAAAGCTAAATTTCAAGGGGAAACTGATATCAACGCCTTTACGTTTTTACCGTCTGCTGCATACATTTGTACTAGAGATTTAAATAGATTTAAGTATTACTCTCCAAAAACACAGCAGTAACTTAAATACGTTTATAGCTATCTTACTATCTGCTGTGATTTAAAAACTGAAATAGTGCTTCACCCACCAATGAGAATATTCCCTGCCTTGTTCCTGAAATTCTTGATATCGTAAAGCTTACTTTTAGTCGCCTTAGTAAACTTTACTTAAACTTTGTTAACCATTTTTTTCCGTATTTATCCTTGTGGTTTGCACGACAATCGTCCTGAAAAAAATATCCTCTTCCATATCAGCGACTGGGAAAGCAAGAACAATACAGTTTTACGTTTCGCATCGATAATTTCTTGGGGAGAACTTTTTCATCCTTCTAATCTCCTGCGACACAATGAAGGCTCAACTCAACATCTCTGCTCAAGACTGTATGTACCACTGTACCCTGACAGAAAAAGTAACCTTCAGCGCCGCACATCCTGGCGCCTGGTAATGGTAGAAAGAACAAATATGTAGTGTAGTGGATGAACGCTAGCGCGCACTACGCTAGGCCCCACCACCGAGACTCACTCCGACGAGAGTTCCTAAGAGACTTCAAACGAGAAATCCCTCGAGCGAGGTAGAGCGACGTTGCCAGGCTGTGGGCACTAGATACGCCACGATGTGTACGGTGATATTTAGGGACACATTATACGGACTGGTCAGCGCCATTCCGGCCGGGAAAAAACTGAACTAAAAATATACATTTTTCTGATATTTTGCCATCAAAATGGCATCCATACAACTTAGCGTAATTAGGGTCTACATGAAGTAAGCAACCGATTTCAGTGCTTTAATGAAGTTTGTAATCCGGCGTCCGATATACGAACGCCAGATTGCAGACGGACGCCAGATTAAATGCAAATCGCCTATCAACGGTAGCCAAAATGATACCAGGATTTATATATATATATATATATATAATATAATATGGCGATTATATATATATATATATATATATATATATATATATATATATATATATATATATATATATATATATATATATATATATATATATATATAATCGCCAGAAAAGCGCACTACGCAGTCATGATAAATACAAAATAAAACAAAATAAAACAGTCGACGAAAACATAGAAACACGCAAAAGAGACACTCACAAAATTTTGGACGTTTCCGCGGTCATGCCGCCTTTTTCAACGGAAGAAGGTTGACTGCCGATGACTGCTGGCTGAGTCCTCTTCGTGAGTGAAAGAGTGGGGGGGGGAGGGTAAGAACGAGTGGGGCGGGAGACAGTGGAGGAGGTAAGGAAGTGGTGATCTGTGAAGTGGTGAAGTTCTGAGTCGTAATAATCAAGCCCGCCCCTTTCCGGTATGAGAACCGTAAAGATAAGGTACAGAAGGCATCATACGCATGCAGTGTACAGGTGAATAGGAAGCCAGAATTAGTTCTCGCCTCCCTGACAAAGCGATTCGTTCTTTTTGGCATCTTGTGGTGTCCACATGCGTGCCCGAAATTCATCGGCTGTGGCGTCATAACTTTCTTCATATAGAATATTTTACGAATGCATTAATGCTTTTTATTCCGTTAGGAGTTATTTCTTTTCAATAGGCTTGTACAAAATAAAACGTTTTAAACTACATGCAATGCGTTCGGTTGCTTATTTGCACCCATTTCACTGTTCATTTGACGGACTTTTGAAGTACAATTCATTTTTCACCATACCATTATTCTTGGTGGGTTTCTTCGTATTTCTCTGAATTTGCGCTTATTCGAGCATTTCATTATTAATAACCTTAGTTTTACCGAATGTAAAAATCCTTGATCCGTGAGTAATGCGAGCAGTAAGGTTTTCATCAACATATACATCTACGTAATACCCTGCCAGCCTCCGCGAGGGTAAATGGTAGGGGGTAAAAAATAGGGGGTTGAAAAAATTAAAATTAAAATCCATAACGACGAATACATATCTCTCTAATCTTATTCATCGGGTCAAATCTTGAAAAATACGCTAGACTTGTTAATATTTATCTCACATATTTATTGAATCAGTCCTATTAAAATTTCATCAGGAGATTCGGTAGCCATGGTAGCCATCCGGTAGCCATGGCAACGAGTGTTGTAAACGACTTTTTCGGCAACGAAGAGCTTCTTTTCGCCGGCGTAGTCACTGGGACCCTTGAACAACACAAGGACCTGCTGAACTCCTTGGAAGACGTGGATGTGAGGGGAGTGAAGCAGAGAACCCTCCTTTACGTTGCGGTGGGGTTGGGGAAGGTTGATTGGGTAGAGGGATTGCTGGAAAAGGGTGCGAACCCAGGACTAAGGGACGTAGAAGGGGTTAGCGTGAGTGAGCTGGCCAAGGGTATGGGGGAGAAGTACCCTGAGGACGAAGGCCGCCTGTCGATTAGCAAATTGGTTCGTCTGGTATTGGTAGGAAGGGACAGTGTAGCACAAGGGGGCTGTAATACTACATCTACAAGTCAGGATGCAGGAATGGAGGCCACGGGACAGAACGCGATATCTGGTCTGATGACAATTGATACTCAGAGGGATGAAATTACGACCATTCGCGATTTAATTAATGACGTCAAAACAGAAATGGCGACTATTAATACCCATATGATGCAAGAAATATCGACCATTCGCAACTTAATTAATGAAGAAATTACGACCAATCGCGATTTAATTAATGACGTCAAAACAGGAATTACGACTATTAATACCCAGTTGCAAGAAATGTCGACCATTCGCAATTCTATTGATGACGTCAAAGCTGGATTGGCGGCCCGTGACGTTCTTTTGTCGGCCCTCGAGTCCTCCGTGACGTCACTGGCGAATAGGGAGAGGCCTGTAGGAATGACACCTGACACTTCGACTGTCCCTGAGGAAGTATTGCCGTCGACTCCTCGAACGGAAGAAGACATAAGGAGAGAATGCGTGGAGGCGATGATGCGAAAGACTCGCATCTTGAGGAGTGATGAAGGGAAAGTAACAAAGGCGAGGGGATGGTACGAGAAACTGCATTCTGAAGGCGATGAGACGGCTTGCCTGTTGAAATTCCTCAAAAGCCATGACGACGTGTCTATTGTGATCGATTTCGACTCATGTACAATCGGAGGAATGAAATCGAGAGTAAGAGACCACGACGGAGTGGAGAGTGATGGCAGTGGTTATTTCTATTTCGCCGACTTCGAAGAGAAGAAGGTTTACCTGGGAGGAGGATATGAAGATGAAGATTGGACCATTGGTTGTTTAGCAGGTGCACTGGCGCAGATGTCAGTGTGTCTGGCTTTCAACAACGGAGGGAGGCCGTACGCGGCGGGAGATGACGTCACGGAGCGACAGATGAAGAACGCGTTAAAGGAGGCGGAGGAGGAGGAGTGGAGGAATATATGGGGATTAGATTGGTTTATTCACCATGCATTGGCAAAGGAGACTCAGCGAGGGAAGGAAGTGTATTTAACATCAGCTGTTCCTCTCATTATCGCAAGACTTGGATCGACGGAGGGAACGTCTCAACTGCAGCGACAAGTTCCTCTTCTGCTGGAGTTGTTCCGTGACAGCGTGATGCCGGCACTCCTCTCCAAGGCACAGGTATGTGTTGCCATGACAACGCCACTAGAATACGCATCCGTCGCCTATTAATTTAAACATCGCTTCGATTGTTTAATTTAAATTATGGTTTAATTATTATATTTTCACTTTGTGGCAAGTAGAGTAAAATAGAGGCTTCTGCTTGAGTAAAAAAAGAGGCATCTAGTAGAGTAAAATAGTAGCTTCTGGAACAGTTTATCTATTAGTACGCTTCATTATGGGAGCCAACACAAAGGGAGTTTGGCAGGGGGTAAATATCATGAAACATGCGCAAATTACATGTCACTAATTGCTTTAATGCTATTACTAAAAGAACATTGTTAGATCGCGTTCGTACCCCCGGATTTTCAATAATTAATGTGTTGCCTACCGTAATTTAAACTGTGTCCGTTTTTTGATAAATCTAATGGACTTACCCGATAATACTTTCATTTTGTATATATTGTTGGTGAAAGATTATTGCCGTAGAATATGAGGACATGTTACCTGGAGTGCAGTCAACTTGAAACCCTTAGCAGCCTTAGATGCAGCAACAATACCCTTACAATAGAAGCAGTAGAAATTGCTTTGAGCAGTTACGTTTAAAAGTGAATTTTTTACTCTGTGGGCATTGGTTTCTTTATCGGAGATTTATATAACCGTTCAATGTAATATTGCGCTCTCATGATATGTCACCGGCTGTGCATGTCCACACCGTATGGCCTATTGTTGGTCATATCTGCTGTTTTATTTCATCTTACATTCCTTATCATTTGCTGCCAAGTTTTATGTGAAACGTTTGTATAACAATACCAGTGACAACACTCATGCACAGTCATTTGTTTAATGTGTCCTCAATATATACAAATAAGATTTTTTTCTGTTCCTTGTAGAATTATTATTCATTTTCATTCGTTACTTGCAGGTGTGACCTCTATCATCCTCATTGAAGCAGCGTTTGATGACATCGGCAGGTTTACACTTTTAAAGGCAGGAGACATTGTGTTGAACAGTCATGTGGAGTGTAGTTAATGGACTGCTATCCTGTTTCTGCGTGGATGAATGATTTTCTTATCCATCTGTGACCGCCGTGATTTTATTGTTTCTGGTTAAACTAGATTTACAATACTGCATTCTCAAGTTATGGAAAGAAGATATTTTTCCCTTAGCCTTAATTTTTATTTTATTATTTTTTATTCTTTTAATTAGCATTTTAAATGTTGTATACTATATTTCTTAATTTTGAATCAGTTCCTAATTGCTTCTAACTTTTTTGGGGGTGCATTAATTATTGGCTATTGCTTGGGCAATTTTCAGTGTCAATATTAGAGAGTAAAAATTAAATCTTTTAGCACTTTTCCAAAATCATTTTCAAAGCGAGTCTTTATTAGTTTTACTATATTGTAGAATGGTAGATATAAAGTTGCCCAATTGAAATGTTTAAGAATTATCTTGAGTATTGCTCATCAGATATATTTTGAGTATTCTCATATTCGGTAAATTTATAGATATGTATTTCATGTTGGTTTTGGTGTGCAGTGTATTTTATTGATTTCAAACCTGATTAATGTTAGTGTCTTTAAAATCTCAATTTTTGATACTAAATTGCACATTGTCCTGTGTCTATGAATATATGTCTACTTCATTTTCTTTCATTTTTTGTGACCTTGTGAATGTCGAAGTAAATTTAAATAATACCGTTTTATGGAAAATAGGATGAAATGCACCTCTCTCATTAACTGATTCCATGTCCTGAGTAAATTATTATATTACTGATACTGATATCTGTAGCACTAATTAAATCTTTCGACATTCATTACATAATGTAAGTCAATTCTGGATATTGACCATGAAGAATTCCATCATGTGTAAATATGGTGTAGGTTTTGTACATTTTATTTATTAATTTCTTGGTAGTCAGGATTACGATAGTCCAATTTTGCTGAGACAATTTTAAATTCTTAACGTGTGTTTTTTCAGGGTTTTTCATTTATATCTAGTTCAATTCCATACTGTATGGAGGTGCCTTCATTATAAAACCCATCATTATATATATGTATAAATGATTGAAAAAGGCAATCTTTTGAATTGTGTAGTTCTGTAAATTGGTGAATAATAAAACGGCTCCCGTTGGATTCAGATTGCAATGAACTGTCATTTCCCCCTGTCCAAATTCTTCAAATTATTATGCGAAGCAAGGTACATGCCACAAAATAACATCACGTTGACTAATATTTGAATTCTTTTTTAAGTGCCTTTGAATAACACCCTTTTTATTATACCAAGGATGAGCCGATGCCAAAAATCCAATGCCTAATTTCTCAATATGAAAATTTAAAAGCTACAATTATTTTTTCCGACTCGTTCCTCTAATACCACAATTTAATATCGACTCATTGATTACCGTATTGACATTTTTACGCTCTGCAAAAGTATATCAGCTATTCTTATGTGTATTCATAAAAAGAGAAACCTCCATTTTGGGATTCGATAGGCCATCCATGCCTAATTGCAAGTAAAATAAAATTACAATCTTTGCACGGGTCATTTTTTTTTTAAATATTTTTTTAATAGATGGGGGCCTAAGCAGTGTAAAATAAAAGAAAATTTGATGATGAATATGGTATTCTAAAATTTATTTCCATTCTCCTATTACATGCATGCTAGTTGAAGAATCAAAAATCGTCTAATTCAGCCGATACTCGATACATTGAATGCCACCCAGAATCGAGTGGTATCCAATCCCATCCCTATTTGATACTAAATCGAGTTGACGTGCCAGCGCTTAGAGATTCCTGGTCTCCTTAGCTAAACCTGGAATGTACATCCAGAATATCTCTTCCAGTATTAGTCTACCTAGCCGTACTAAGTAAAGATGGTCTTCCCTGAATTTTTGGTCAAGAGACTTAAATGTTCATTTTTTTGCTCAAATTACATCCCTGAAAATATTTGTCATAAACCAGGGCTGTATTGTTCTTGAATGAGCATTTATTATATTTAGCATGGAGATTGATTGGTCTCATAAAAATATACGAGAGATCATATTCATTGATGTGTTTCATTCCCAAATATGCAGCGACAGAATCCCTGCAAGCCACTGCAGAAGTGTGTGGCACGGGGTGAACTGTCAATAGTTATTCATTAGCTATCAGAGAATATAACTTCCGCCAAAAATCATGATGAAATTTATTTTCCGTTTACACACTACTTCTCTGAGACCTGGAGTAACAATGTTGCCACCCTGAGGATATTCCATTCATGCCTTAGTAGACTCGTGAAATGTTGGTTATAAAAGACACCAAGTTGTTAGTTAATACATGTTAATCTTGTACTGGTTTTTGTATAGACATTAATTTTTTAGTCCCGTCGATGGCGGAAAATTAAACTAAACTGAAGTTCCTTAAAGTTTTTCATTCTAGTAAAATCTCTAGTTAAATACTCCGGCCGTCGGATGAGATACGAACGTGGAATTCTAGCATCCTTTCATTGGAAGCAGACACAATTAGGCCGATTTATTACCTCTATAACTGGAAAATTTGGTGATAAAAATGGCAGATCGTCGGTTGAACTTAAGACTTAAGGTCTAAACTAATTTCAAAGACAATACTTTTATTGATTACATTAAAAAAATTGACTATGTTTCAGTGGATTATGAGCTTATGCAACTAACAGCATCATATTGCATGGTTGCTTTGCTATTTCTATCTCTTTTAAATTTGGAAGATCAGTCTAGTATATTAATACTAATTGTTTTTTATTCATGATATGTAGTACATATTTGGTGTGATTTCACCACCTGCCACACACCTTTATGGTGGCTTACAGGGTATTATGTAGATGTATTTTTAGGTGAAAATATTCAATATGGAATATATTATGCTTGTTCAAGTTATGTCATGATAAAATTTTGCATGAAAATAGCAGGTATTTATTATTCATGGGTAATCAGTCATTGCCTACGTTTTCGTTCTTAACTATGATCTCAGCCCCTGGGAAACCTGTTGTCAGACCAAGCCTGTAGGGATCCCAGAGTGTTATAGAACATCAGAACCGTCCTTAATGCAAAAAAAATAGATTTTCTCCTTCAGAAGACTATTATCACTGGGCTATCCTGAGGAAGCGAATAAATTACTGCCATAAGAAAGAGCGCTCATGTGAGAAAAATAGAATCCTTTGATAGGATTTTTCATGCAGTGACCATAGAAACGATGCAACGCCTTTTAAAATGCCCCTATGTTTTGGTCGAATGAGCAGTTGTTTTGCCGTTAATCCTATTTTTTTTATCATACATTGCCTGCCTTTGTAATAATAAATAATAGCTGTAAAACGTAGTGAAGCATTAACATAGTTCAATATTACATAGCCGATAGTTTCTTAAGTGATTTGAATTTAGTTATCCATAAGATGCCGCTCCGGTATGCTTTCACCTAGTTTCTTTGTTGCGTACCTAGCTGGATGTTGATCACGATGTCAGGCTAAGTGTTACCATAGGTGCTGTTATGGAGATAGCGGATGTCTTCCTCTCATCTCATTGGCAATGGAGGCAGTTACAGGAGGCAATGGAATATTTTTTATACCGCCTCCTTTTATAAAATGTATTTATGGGCTAAAGCATGAATGTACCGATGTAGTCATACTAAAATTCTTCGAAGCAGCATCAGTTGGTATTCTTAAGGCGATGTAAGGTAGGTATTATAACATTTATTTCTACTTGGTGGTGAATTTTATTGCTACACCTGATTAGAATGTGAACTGTATATTTGGTTATAACATAACATAGCAGTTTGAACCACATGTTGGCGTACTGTTTGCGTTAGCTCATTGCACTTTCTTGTGTTTTTTGGCATGTCCTAAAGATGAATTCCCTTTCTCTATCTTGTGGCGGCAATGTGTACCGCAAGAGAAACAACTTCTTCCATGTGAGCACCATTCCGTTTTACACATACACCTTACGAAATACCCTGCAAGTCACCCCGAAGGTGTGTGGCACGGGATGAAGATCACCAAACATGCACTATTGACATGCAACTAGGCAACTACATGGAAACATGCTACAGAATAGCGTCACATGCAGCTATTTGTTCAGTATCTACATAGTAATAAAGGTATTGGTTTTTAATACATAAATCATGCACTACAGACCACTCTAACAATCTTTCACCAACTATCCCATTGCTATGCTCCCTATTGTGTTCTCTTATGTTACGGGGGAGAAATTGAATTTTTAATCCATAGGTACGAAAATCTAACTCACTGTTCTTATTTATCCGGTGTAATCTAGCGTAATACGCTGGGTTTAAAAAAAAATATATCTCACATCTTTACAAAAGTTATTGGTTTTAAATTTCTGCAATAGGAGACGCTCTTCGAGGATTGTAAGAAATTACTAGGAAGGAGGTAGATGGAGAGAACTGCTAGGGTACACAAGATGTTATGCTATACCAGTAGCCAGAGAAGGATATTTTATGTAAGAACCAGAAGAAGTAAAGAGGAGTTGGATGGATTACGTAGACCGACTTTAAGGTAAAGACACTGCTCCACTCAAGACACATTCTATGAGGAATGTAAGGAAAAAATGGTAGGTAGACTGAGATCTGTATCTACTAAGATGGCAGCTGGCTTCACAAAAGCTGTGACGCCTCCTCAATTATATTTTATATCCTACTTTCATATCCGGTGACGATGACCAGGGTGGAAGGGAGGTTGTCAAGGGGACGAGTCCATGGGAGGTTCATTGCAAGGAAATTGCTCTCGGGTGTTAAGATGACGAGGACAGCGTCAAGATCTTCGAAGGGATACGAATGGACCCGAAGCCAGTCCTTGGCAATCACTAGTAGTTCAGTTTCAAATCAGTAGTTCATGTTTCGTGGTACTCACCACCTGCCACATACCCTAACGGTGAATCACGGGGCATTATTTATGCGTGATTTGCTTGAGTTGGGAGAGAGAAGAGATTTCAGTAGCAGGTCTGTTGTAAAAGCAAACAAACTACTGTTCTCGCTTTTATATCGATAGTCACTTGGAAAGTATCGATAGTTCAAGTTACCGGCGCTCTTGGCGGCAATGCCGCATCTGTTGGTATTCTTAAGGCGATGTAAGGAAGGTATTATAACATTTATTTCTACTTGGTGGTGACTTTTATTGCTACACCTGGTTCGAATGTGAACTGAATATTTGGTTATAACATAGCATACCAGTTCTCACTACACATTGGCGGACTCGTTGCAATTTCTTATGTTTTTTGGCATGTCCTAAAGATGAATTCCCTTTCTCTATCTTGTGGCGGCAATGTGTTCCGCAAGAGAAACAACTTCTTCCATGTGAGCATCATTGCGTTTTACTCATACACCTACGAAATACCCTGCAAGTCACCCCGAAGGTGTGTGGCACGGGATGAAGATCACCAAACATGCACTATTGACATGCAACTAGGCCACTACATGGAAACATACTACAGAATTGCGTTGCATGTAGCTATTTGATCAGGATCTACATAGTAATAAAGATATCGGTTGTAAATCCATAAATCATGCACTACAGACCACTTTTAACAACCTTTCAGCAACTATCCCATTGCTATGATCCCTATTGTGTTCTCTTATGTTACGGGGGAAATATTAAATTTTTGATCCATAGGTACGAAAATCTAACTCGCTGTTCTTATTTATCCGGTGTAATCTAGCATAATACGTAGGGTTTTTTTAAAACATATATCTCACATCTTTACAAAAGTTATTGGTTTTAAATTTATGCAATAGGAGACGCTCTTCGAGGATTGTAAGAAATTACAAGTAAGGAGGTAGAAGGAGAAAACTGCCAGGGTACACAAGATGTTATGCTATACCAGTCGCCACAAAAGGATATTTTATGAAAGAACCAGGAGAAATAAAGAGGAGTTGGATGGAATACGTAGACCGACTTTAACCCTCTCCCTATCGAAGTTTAAATGCCTCATTCTGCGCTCCGTCACAAGCCACCCAGAACCGCCCGGCCGTTTGAAACGCCCTCCTGCATAACCCGCCCGAAACCGCCCGACCTGCAGAGCTGTGTTCCGAGGGTTCTTTGGAGCCTCATAGGCGTCTGCTTCATCTTGAGGGTGTTTATCCTCGCTAGCGCACACATTTTCTTATCTTCTCTCTCACGCAGATGAAACAGAACCCCATAAATCTGTCACAATACGCCTAATTGCTCGAAGGGTCGAATGGTCTAGCTTGGGCCTCTCGGACGGCATGTCATCTTTGGGGAAGTGATGAAAGAATGGTCTCTGGCCGAGGGTCCTTTTAGGGTGGCCCATGTTCGAAGATATGCGATGAATGAGGCATATTATAGTCTTCGCCCTCCGCAGGACGCAACTGAGAGCTGAAATCTCCAGACGTCTTTTTCGCTCGTATAGGGTTGGCTTCAGTATCACAGAATAATATTTCTCCTTGTGTGGCCACGGGCACTAACTGATACAACATATCTTATCCCATATGGTGAGAAGCTGAGTCAGAGACCAAGCGAAAAAGAAAAATATTTTCCCATACGCCGCCCAGTTCTAACCATGACTTCTTTGAGTGAGGGTGCCATAGCAGAGGAAGTGATCAGAGATTTGTCTAGTGATTCAGATAGCTCTAGTTCCATAAGTGCAGGCGGAGAAGGAAGTGTTAGTGATAAGTCGAGTGAATTCGGTTTAGAAGATGAAATTGCTCCAACTGCAAGTAATTTCCCAGCTACTTCACAGTTGCAAGACACATGGAGGGATACACTAATTTATTCAGCATCAGAGGATTTCAAAGAAGATAGTGGACCTATACATAACTTGGCGGTAGGCGACGACGAATTTTCCTTCCTAAAATACATGCTAGGAGGTGAAACTTTTTTGAGCGTATTGTAGAGAATACAAATAAATACGCAGAATATATCCAACTTTCCACAAGGAAGGTCGATAAAGACTGGGTAGATGTCACCTATAGCGAAGTTGTAGCATACATCGGAGTACTCATATGCATGGGTATTTTTGATTTACCTGAAAGTAGGGGTTATTGGCATAGTCAAGATATTGATTGTTCAATAGTTCGCAATTGCATGACATTGGGAAGGTATTCAAAAATATCGAAATATTTTCACATAAGTGACATAACGCAGGAGAAAAAGCAGGGAGGGTTTTGATGTGCTGCAGAAAATAAGAATGGCTCTTGATGTAATGGATACATTCCATACAAAGTATCGACTAGGACGGGATTTAAGTGTTGACGAGGCAATGGTTGCTTTTAAAGGGCGTCATTTCATAAAACAATATATCCGAGGAAAGCCAACGAAGTGGGGTTTTTAAATTTGGGTGTTGGCGAGCTCCCATGGTTATGTCCTTCGTGGAAAAGTATACTTAGGAAAAGAGGATAAAAGAAACTGTGAAATGTTACTTGGAACGCAAGTAGTTATGAATTTGCTAGGAAACTATTTAGGTAAAAAACATCACGTGTACTTCGATAGCTTTTTTTTCAAGTTTTACACTCATGAATTTGTTACTGGTGAATAACATTTACAAATGCGCTACAACTAGAACTTATCGTAGGGAATGGCGTGCGGAGTTGAAAAATCCAAAGAAACTTAAACTCAAAAGAGGTGAAAGTAAAAGCTGACATGTGGTAAGGTGACAGAAACAGTTTGGCACGATAATCGTGATATATGTATTCTGCAAACGAATTCCGACCCAAGAAGGTACATGAATGTCCCAATAAAAACAGTGATAGGGAACAAGGAAATTATGGTCTCCTGTCCTGAGTCAATTGCTTTATATACTAAATATATGGGTGGCGTTGACAGAGCTGATCAGAGAAGGCTCTACTACGACTTAGGGAGGAAAACGAAAAAGTGGTGGAAGTACGTATTTGCCTTTGTTGTTAATACGGCCATAGTTAACAGCTTTATTCTGTATAAAGAAACTAATCCTCCACCAAAAACTAAGCACGGGGTAACGCAAAAGGACTTCCGTTTAGCCCTCTATAGGCAGATGATCGGTAATTTCACCTCCCGCACAGTGACAGGCCGTAAACGAAATTTACCCGTGGCCGCTAGTCCACATAGAGCGCTACATTGTTTAGCCAAGATTGACGGAAGAAAGGTGTGCGCTTACTGCAGCTCAAACAAAAGAAGAACCACTGCTGGGCGGAGAATAGGAACTACCTTCAAGTGCAACAGCTTCAATTTATCACTATGCAGAGTGGGATGTTTTCTCCAATATCACCAAGAAAGGGGAGTGGAAGTAGGAAATTAAATACACAGAAAGGTAAGACGATTTATTTTCACAGTATTGACATTTGATTAAAATATTTTCAAAATTTGAAACAAAGTACTCAATTACATACATAGTTATTCAAAGTTAAATGAAGCAATGTCCGCATGCCTCTCATCTCGCAAAAAAATAGGTCTACCACTGGGGATAGAGGGTATTTAAATTTCGTTCGTAGCGGAGACTTCTTCGCCGGGCGGTTTTGGGCGGTTTATGACGGAGAGGGTTAAGGTAAAGACAATGCTCCACTCAAGACACATTCTATGAGGAATGTAAGGAAGAAAATGGTAGGTATACTGGGATCCGTACCTACTAAGATGGCAGCTGGCTTCACAAATCCGCTGTGATGCCTCCTCAATTACATTTTATATCCTACTATCATATCCGGTGACGATGACCAGGGTGGAAGGGAGGTTGTCAAGGGGACGAGTGCTTGGGAGGTTCATTGCAAGGAAGTTGCTCTCGGGTGTGAAACTAACGAGGACAGCGTCAGGATCTTCGAAGAGATATGAATGGAGCCGAAGCCACTCCGTGGCAATTAGTAGTAGTTCAGTTTCAAATCAGTACTTCATGTTTTGTGATACTCACCACCTGCCACACACCGTAACGGTGAATCGCGAGGCATTATTTATGCGTGATTTGCTTGAGTCGTGAGAGGGAAGAGATTTCAGAAGCAGGCCTTTCTGAGAATGCACTGTTTCATCTACAATAACGCAACACCCTGTAAGCAGCCATATAGGAGTGTGGCAGGTGGTGAAATCACAAAAAACATGCAATACATATAATGAAAGTACATCTGAAAAAAGGTTTCAACCACGAATCACGATCTTTATGAGCGATTGAACATTGGTCCACGGATGATGTTTCTCAGTCTCTCGTAGACGGTATCGGACTTAGAGAAAGTACTGGTGCGCTCGCCGGGAAACAGATTCTCAGCATTATGGAGGAAACTCTTATTTATCTCTCCTGTAGTTGAAAGAATATACGTTACGTATATTTATAATGGTCATGCTTATTTTTAACCACAAAATGAATATTAGGGAAATCTTTTAACGGTGCAAATTAGCCGTCAATCTTTTAGTAAAGTGAATAATCACAAACTACTTAATGCCAGCAAGCAGCTGATATATATGACCTCCAAGTCACTTACCCATAATCGGAAAATGTGTCAGGTCGTATATCAAAGGATGATACGATAGGCAGAAATTCAGCGCAGGTTTTTAGGTAGGCGTATCTGTAGTATGCGAGGCACTGCACGCACCCTGCGACGCCATTTCACGTGAAGTCGAGTTTACTTTCGCCAGCCTTTTTTTCCGTGAGACGTCACAGAAAACGTCATCGTTGGTATGAGAAATTTCTGTGAACGTCGCGACGATTGTTCGAGGCTCCTAGGAGCTACGATAGTTGTCGGACTGTGCAACGCGATGGAGGTGCCCTCTCCTGCTCTACGAGGAGGAGACGGAGAACGAGGAGGAGGTTCGTCTTTGCATACGGCCCCAAGTCAACGTCTTCCATTTATTTCACTTTTGGAGTCTTCTGGTATGTAGATAGCAAATGCGTCTGGGCAGAAAATATACTGTGTTAAAATACCCTCAGGGTCCACAAAAGCCCTGAATGGTCCCTTAGATGGATCCTGGTGGTCCCTGGCATTGAGTTCGGTGGAGTGGTCTCATTTTTTGCTTATTTAAAGTACTTTCAATAAAGAAAGAGGTCTGAAAATTTTTTATGGGATTGCTGAATAAATGAAGTTTCTAATTCTTTCAATCAATTTTGTATTACTCTTAGTATTTGTCTAAAAATCATATTTTTAGCTGAAAAATCTCACATTTTTCTCTGAAATCAACAATAGCATATGTCCTTCACAGCCAGAGATCGGTGTGAATGTCTTTTGATTTGCAAAGGACATTCAAGCCTCTAGCATTTAAATATCACGATTTTCTGCAGGCCCATGATAACAAGTAGAAATAAATTCTATAAAAAAGGGGCCCAGAGTCCCAAGGGTCCCATGTTTGATGTTATGATCCCATGATAACCAGGGAAATGGAGCAATTATTTTCTCAGATGCTCCAGGTGGAACAGGAAAGACATTCCTCATCAACCTTTTCTTAGCTCAAATAAGAAAATACGGTAACATTTCACTAGCGGTAGCATCTTCTGGAATTGCGTCCGCAATTTTAATACGTGGAAGAACTGCACATTCAGCCTTGAAGCTTCCACTGAACTTGGCTAACGTCGAAACTCCCCTGTGCAACATTAGCGAAACCTTTGATCGAGCTGAAGTAGCTACTTAAACGTTGCAAACTACTGGTACGGGACGAGTGTACCATGTCTCACAACCATGCCTTTGAAGCGCTGAACCTTACTCTTATAGATCTCAGAATTAGTCATGATTTGATGGGAGGTTTGGTCGTTCTGCTGGCCGGTTATTTTAGACAAACTTTGCCAGTTATTCAACGTGGTACGTCCGCTGACGAGATCAAAGCCAGTCTGAAAAATTCTGTGTTATGCAGTCACATCGAGAAATGCCATTTGACGCAGAACATGCGGGTTCATCTTCACAATGATCACAATGTTGGCCAGTTTTCAGCTGATCTGTTAAAAATCGGCGAAGGAACCATCAACACAGACGAGACGCAGAGAATCATATTTCCTGAAAACTTTGGGCAGTTGGTTTCTTCTATCGATGAGCTAATTTCAAAGGTTTTTCCCAATATTGCTGAAAACTACTATAATTCTGATTGGCTGTGCAACAGAGCTGTTGTCGCCCCGAAAAATGACACTGTAAACAAAGCTAACAAAGTTATCCTCAACCTGAATCCTGGAGAAAGAAAGACCTATTTAATGATCAATTCTGTCCTTGAAGAGGATCAAGCGGTAAATTATCCGGTTGAGTTTCTTAATACCTTGGAACTGCCAGGAGTTGCACCCCACAAACTTAATCTTAAAGTGGGTGTCCCAGTAATGCTCTTAAGAAACCTCAAGGCACCGAGAATCCGTAATGGTACAAGGCTGTTGGTTAAGTCTTTGAAACAAAATCTTATACAGGCTACCATTTTGACTGGGTGCGCTAAGGGAGAGGAAGTTTTAATTTCTAGAATTCCTTCAGACTTGCCATTCACATTCAAGCGTCTCCAGTTCCCAGTTAGAGTAGCCTTTTCTATGACAATAAATAAGTTACAAGGGAAGACTCTTCAAGTGGCTGGCCTTCAATTGGAAAGCCACTGCTTCACGCATGGGCAGCTTTATGTGGCTTGCTCCCGCAGTTTCGAGCGGCAATAACCTATTTATCAACACTCCTGAGGAAAAAGCTGTAAATATAGTGTATAAGTCTATTTTCTAACAGTTGAAACGTATTCCTGAATGATGTTTAGTGTTTATCAACATTTAACGAAAAAACTTTTATTTAAAAAAGAAACGAAAATACACCAGGAAAAATTAGAAATTGAATCGATCAACTTCTCGTGGTATTTCCCGGGTTACGCTAAGAACCTCATAAATTTCATTTTAACCAAAACTACGGACGGGAAACCACCTATAAATCTGGTTCAAATATTGACTCATCTGCTTCGAAACTTCAATTTGTTTTAAGATCGCGGAAATTATAAAGACTTCACTAGATTAAGATCCTGATTAAGATACTCAACCCACATAATAACGTTAAACAGAACAACTCAATTAAGTCATTGGATGCTTATGCATGTATATACACAAGGGTAGCGATCATGCTGTTAATTCACTCAAGATACGGCTAAGAGAACCGAAAATACTAGATGGCCATCTATCTTACGTGGTGATGAGTTTGCGTGAGCCATTTTTGGATTTTCCTTGAATGAAAGAGTGCCAACAGTCACTCACATCTCCGTGCACCTGGAAAACGGTCAGCGTGTCTACAACAACGATCATAGTGGTCGTTATAGGTCACCAACTCCTCATTTGACCGCGCTAACAGTATTCTTCAGACAGGGGTTTTCTTACAAAATAAGATCAATATTTTTCACACCCGTTGAATTGAAACGGGTAGCTTCCGCTAGTTAGTAATATAAAAATATTGTATCAACAAATCACCTACCTCTATCATATTATGCCTTAATGGCGTCTCACATAGCACAGCTTATTTCCAGTGATTTAACCTGGTGGCAGATACTTCCTTTATGGCTTCTCCTTATCGCCGCTTTCGCGAGAATAGGAAGGTCTCTTGCGAATGCCTTCCTAACTCCGACTTTGTTGGGCGATAGAGAAAAGCCTTTCTCCTCCCCAAAGAGCGTGTGGATGATGTATGGATGCTAGAAAGATATGGATATCTTACTCCAAGTGTAATGTATAACTTTTGCCGTTCTGTGAACAAATCATATGAACCTCATCTTCACCGTTCAATGTGAGTGAGAATAATTAATTTTGTTTGTCAGTAACAAAATCAAAGAATGTACATCATAAGGGTATATGAATACTTTAAAAACTCTTTGCTGTAAGTTTAGGAAATGGAGTGACCTCAGCTCATAAATTCATTGCAAATGTCTACGCATGTCTTAAGAGAATCATATAAAGACACGTAAGTCAACACTGAAATTAAGCAAAATATGGATCAATATGTACTTCTAGTTCAATTGCCCATAACAAATACAAGATTTGTGTAGATAAATAATAGAGGAGAGAGATAGATCGTCGTATCCATAGAATTTACAGGTCATTTTTCCCTCGTACCATTAGAGACCACAATAGGCAGTAAAGCAAAGAGATAGGAACATGAAAGCGAAAGTTAGTGAAGTATGTAGTGATAGTTCATATTCGTTAGCTGTTAGTAGCATGTTTAGGGTATCATGATAGGTTTTAGTTAGCTGCATGGCATTATGCCCTAATGGTGTCTCTCATAGCATTGCTGATTTCCAGTAATTCAACCTGGTGGCAGATTCTTCCTCCATGGCTTCTCCTAATCGCCAGTTTTGCAAGAACGAGAGTAGCACCTTACGGGAATACCTTATTATCCCCAAATTTACATGACGACGAAGATAAGCCGTTCTCATCCCCAAAAAGCGTTTCGGCGATGTGCGCATGTTACAAATATCTCGATTATCTCCTCCAAGTTTAATATATGGTGTCCGCCGTTCTGTGCGAGATATACAATTTATATGCATCTCATTTCCACCATTAAATATGAGTGAGAATAATTTATTACTTGTGTTACTAAAAATTCAAAATATTAAAAATTAATCGGTGGGAGCTTATGAAATGGAGTGACTTAAGCACAGAAATGCATCATGTACGACTCCATTAAAAGTGTAATTCAAAGGTATGCCACCAATGAAGGCAAGCGGAATGTGGATGCCAAATGCACTTCTGTCACAATTGCCCTCACAACAGATCTACTTACAAGGACAGAATTAAATTTTATGTGCTTCAATGACTAAATTTACATCACGCCATCTGAAAGAATAAATCATCCTTATGTATGGGGGATCCTTACGAAATGGGCTTAAATGATGAACTTGAGTGTGTGTAGCGAAGATCGGCAAGATTGGCAAAGGGAAGGTATGATAATTATATTAGCGTAACCATTCGGTTACATGAAAGAAAATGGGAATAATTGTCAGATCGCAGGTGGAAATTTAGAATTAATGTCTTAAATAAATTCCAAGCTAATATTTTCCCTGGTAACAGTAAAAATATTTTCCGAACACCCAACCACTATGGTAGACTGGAGCATAATCATGAAATTAGAGAAATTGGTTGGCAAACTGACAGATTGAAAATGTCCTTCTTTCCTCGTACTATGAAGGATATGAATAGTTGTAAATATATCCAAAAGATTAAACGCAGGTCTATCAATGGATAGAATAGGTAGCTGCATGTTGGTATAAGGACATTCAGCTAACCTTAATAACAGCATATTTGTATGTGCTTGCTTTGCTATATGTTTTTTTAATTATTTCGACTAGCATATAATTACTAATCCTTTTCATGCATGATGTGTAATGCATGCTTGGTGTGAATGTACCTCCTGCCACACACGTTTCTGGTGGCTTGCAGGGCATTATGTAGTCGTAGATGAGTGTTGACTGGTAGCGGGGCGAGAGCTTTGGCTCCCGCCGATGAAAAGAGTAATGAAGCCTGGAGTGATCGGCAGATAAGGCGGACTCTGCTCTCATTCACCTGCACTCGCGATGTTTCCTCGACCTATCACAATCCAATATTTATTTGCTCGAAACCTTCCTTATCTCCCTTGGGGGACACAGGCGTCGTAGATGGAGGGAGCCCTATCTCCTCCGAAGTGAGAATCTTGAATCGGAAGCTCGCCACGCGCGACACGAACCTCCGCTCACAGACCTCACTCACTCTTCCTCGAAGACAAGGAGCGTTCTGTCTTTCCCTACGCTCGCCGTCTTCCATTCGCTCCACTTTCCATCCTTTGCAGCCGCCTGCTCTTCGCATTGACGGTGAATGCTTCAGTTTAAATCTACATAATACCCTGTAAGCAACCAGAAAGATGTGTACCATCGGGTGAATTCACACCAAATATGCATTACATATCATGCATGTAAGGATTAGTAATTACATTGTAGTGGAAACAATTTTAAAACATAAAAAAGAAATGCAAGCATGCACAAACATGCTGCTAGTAGCGTTAGCTCAAAGTCCTTATAGCAACATACCATTGCAAATGATAAAAAGCCAATGCCAATGTGAAAAACCAGGTAAATAGCTAAGTCATTAACAAGTAAGATGGTATTTGATTCCACTTTTTTGTATTAGATGCCAAACCTATGTACCTTTCGGATATGTTTTATTGAATATACCCTGATGTTCGAGTACGTTTGCGGGTGGGACGTATAATTGATGTTTACGTGAATAATACGTTATATTGAACCGTATTTATCAATTGATCCAATTGATCAATTGATGAAAACAATTGATCTATTGATGTTTACGTGAATAATACGTTATATTGAATCGTATCACCTCTACCGATAATAGTTCCACTGTTGTAGTCCTCCGATTTATTTTGAACTCTTCCTCCTACACTCTCCTTCCAGATGGTTATAACCCAAAATTTCTTATTCATAACACCAACGCGTTCAAAATCTCAGGGCATGCTTATCCGGTGAAGACATTTCTCTCCTCTTCCCCCACATCCTAACGCCCCACTTATTTACTATTGTTTCTTCCTGCTATTCTCCCACAGAATATATATCTGCGTTCTTAGATGATACCTCCAACCCTTCACTCGGTTGCCACCCTCAGATGTTAGAGGCACCTATCTCTTCCGTTTCAAATTGAATTCTACCATACTTTCCTTGGTCAACCCATCGTTATGGCAACCATAAATTTCACCTCTCTATACACTATACCTCATCATAGCAAGGAAATAGGTAGGGGAAATACTTTAGAGTAGTCTGTAGTGAATGATGCATGTATTAACCCCTTAAATACTATAGATACTAACAATCAAGTTGCATGGGACAATATAGTTGCTAGTTTGCATGTTAGTAGTGCATGCTAGGTGATCTTCACCCCCTGCCACACACCCTCGCGGAGGTTTGCAGGGTGTCGTGTAGATGTAGATGTCAAAAATTCTTCAGTACAATCTATCTATATGCCACTTAATCGTAATTTCTCGTAAGGAAGACGCTGTATTTCTTAATTTCGTAGTGTCTGAAAGTAAAAAGTAAGCGTCTATCTGAAACGGAAGTCGAATTGGGGATTGTTCGTTTGGAATTTCATGAGTGACTGCTCGGAGGAAAGATAGAGATGAACTCGGATTTTAGTTTCTGGCGAAAATAATATTCCAGTGGATGTTGTTTTTTCTAGATTTCAAGGAAGCTTTAGACAAGGTGTCTCATAGCAAACTAATCTTGAAATTAAAAGCTTATGGGTTAGACAATAACATTATATCATGGATTAATGATTTCCTACATGATCGGGTGCAAAGGATTGTTTTGGACGGTGTTTCCTCACCGAAAATTGAAGTAACTTCGGGTGTCCCAGAAGGTAGTGTGATAGGTCCACCCCTATTCCTTCTTATGCTAAGCCCAAACGATAAGCAATATTTAAATGATGACCTACAAGCAATCGAAAATTGGTGTGATACATGGCAGTTAGAATTAAACTTTAAAAAATGTGTAGTAATGAATTTTTGGAAAAAGAATAGTTCTCCTCCTAGCACATACAAAATAAGTAATAATGAATTAACAAACGTGGAATCCATTAAATATCTTGGAATAAGACTGACAGATGATCTTTCCTGGGGTAAACATATACGTGAAATAATTGGTCAAGCTAATCGTAAACTGGGTTTCATTAAAAGAATATTGGGTAAGTGTGACGATCATGTACGAGAAATCAGCTAATTTTCCCTTGTTAGACCTCATTTGGAATATGCTGCCAGTGTATTATGGGATCCCTACGGGGGTAAGGGGTCAGTGACTCCAGGGAGGGACAAGGGCAGAACATGCCTATGGACCACCAAGACCGTCATGCGTGGTGAAGAGCCACATCCTCCTCGAGGTGCCCCTGGTATCGCTGAACATGACGGATCTAGACCTGGCGGTCAATAAACAGCTCCCATCACCACGGTGCGTCTCTGTGCTAAGGGTGACCGCATCTGCGGGGCGGAGGGTAAGAAGTCACTAACAGAGAGACTCCGGATACTGGGCGACCTCCGGTTTTATTTAGCCTTACCCATGCATGCGGGGCTCTGCATGGGCGGACACCATATTTCCCTAGCTACTCGTGGGACCAAACATGGAACCCTCAAACAAAACTATGGAGGGCGCTAAGAGGCGCACTCTTCACATGGACTCTTGTAGTCTGTTTTCTTCCTTGGGGGATGCGATACCGGTGGAGAGCCCCGATGGGGATCCCAGTCGGGACGCACCCTCTACTACCTTAACCTTGCCTGTGGGGGTTCCTTCTGGGAGACCCACACATCCCAGTTGCCCCTCATACATTTCGTGGGGAGAGGAGGACGACATTCTTTTCAACCTCTCTGGGCCCACCTTCAAGGAGGCACCAAGCCTGGTCTCCCCCATGGGGGTAGAGTCTGACTCGGGAGCCCCTGTGGGTAGTGGCCTAAGGGAAGGCTCCATACCCCCTCGAAGAGAAGGAGACAAGGGAGGAAGAAGATGTGAGCGGGGCCGAACCATGGCTGGCATAGCCGTGCTTCAGGCCAACCTACAACACAGTAAGGCCGCCTCAGGGGTTCTGCAAAGGATACTCTCTGAAGGTATGGTCAAAATAGCTCTGATTCAGGAACCCTGGGCTTTCCAGGGAAGAGTCAGGGGCCTGAGCATGACAGGCGGAAAAATATATTACTGTACCACTGTTGATAGGCCTAGATCTTGTATCTATGTGAATGGGATAAGTGCTTTGCATCTATCGGAATTTACCACTAGGGATCAGACAGCAGTTCTGCTGACCCTGGGGGAAGGTGAGAACAGGAAGAGGGTGGTCATCTGCTCCTCCTACCTGCCATACGATGCACCGGCTCCTCCACCATCAAATGAGATGGAGAGGCTGGTGAGTCACTGTAAGAACAACAAGTGGGATCTTCTGATCGGTTGTGATGCTAACTCGCACCACATTGTGTGGGGGAGTGGGAGCACCAACGGAAGGGGAGAGGCACTGTTGGAGTACCTTATATCTACGGAGTTACAAATACTCAATAAAGGATCACAACCTACCTTTGCAAACAGCATTAGGCAGGAGGTGATAGATATTACACTGTGCACCAGTTCTCTGCTGCACAAGATTGATGGGTGGAGAGTGTCAGGGGAGATAACTTTGTCCGACCACAGACACATACTCTTCACTCTTTTAGAATCCAATTACAGGGAAATAACATATAGAAACCCCAGGACTACCAATTGGGGACTATATCGAGAAAGGCTGGGAGCTGCCCTAGAGGGGGCACCTCAGTGCAAGTTTAGAAATGTGGATGAGGTAGATGCTGCTGTTGATTATCTACAGAGAAGCATCATCACATCCTACGAAGACAGCTGCCCCCTAAGGACCAGGAAGGAAGGGTGTAAATTACCCTGGTGGGGAGCAGAATTAGACGGTCTCCGTAGAGAGACTAGGAAACTCTTTAATAAAGCAAAGAGGACAAGAATGCCTCGGGATTGGGAAAACTTTAAGGTTGCCCAGCGGAGGTATAAAGCAGCAATCAAGCGCTGTAAAAGGGACTCATGGAGGAGCTTCTGTGAGAGCGTAGAGACTGTTCCACAGATGGCAAGACTTCATAAGATCCTATCGAAAGACTCAGTAGCGGGGGTGGGTTCTCTGCTGCTTCCCTCGGGAGACTTCACGTCTTCCGACAAGGAAGCACTAAAGCTAATGCTGGAGACCCACTTTCCAGGCTCCAGGGAGTTGAGGGAGATGCATCATGGGAGGAATCCCATCCGTCCGGCTCGGACGGAATGGAGACTTTCCTCCAGCATCGTGACGTACACAGTTACAAAATGGGCAATTATGAGTTTTAGCCCCTTTAAGCCTGCTGGGGAGGATGGGGTATTTCCTGCACTCCTTCAGGAAGGGCAGGATCTGCTCCTCCTTCCAATGGTAAGAATATTTCGCTCCTGCCTGGCTTATGGATATGTTCCAAAAGCCTGGAGGGTCACCAAGGTGGTTTTCATACCTAAACCAGGTAAGACTGACTACACAAGAGCAGACTCCTTTCGAGGAATCAGTCTGATGTCTTTTCTACTGAACACACTAGAAAAGATAGTGGATAGGTACATAAGGGATGGGCCATTAAGGGATCACCCCCTGCACCTGTATCAACATGCCTACCAGAAGGGAAAATCTGTGGAGACAGCACTCCACAATCTTGTTAGCAGGATTGAGGGAGTGCTGGAACACGGAATGTACGGACTGGGGGCATTTCTTGATATCGAGGGAGCATTTAATAACACGTCCTTCGATCAAATATGCATTGCTGCAGGAAGACATGGTATCCATGCTCACATTCTGAGCTGGATTAGATACATGTTGGAACAAAGAACTGTAAAAGTAGTCTTGAGAGACATCAATGAAGGTAGCTGTGACTCGAGGCTGCCCTCAGGGAGGAGTGTTATCTCCACTCCTCTGGAATATGGTAGTCGACAGTCTTATTTTAGAATTGAATAGGACTGGCGCATACACTCAAGGGTACGCAGATGATGTGGCTATAATCATCACTGGAAAGTACCTTGATACTGTCTCTGGACTCATGCAGAAAAACCTGGATAAGGCAATGGGGTGGTGTGCAGAAACAGGGCTGACTGTAAATCCGGAGAAAACTAAGCTTGTATTGTTTACCAATAGAAGGAAAATGGAGGGCTTTAGACCTACCTCTTTGCAGGGAAAGGTTTTATATCCCTCACCATCGGTCAAGTATCTTGGGGTTATTCTGGACTCCAAGCTTAACTGGGGAGAGCATTTGGAGACCAAGGCAAAGAAAGCTTGTGCCTCCTTATGGATGTGCAGGAGGACCCTTGGTAAAACATGGGGACTTCAGCCAAAAGCCATTAGATGGATTTATACGGCAGTCATTAAACCTAGTTTCTTGTACTGCTCTATAGTTTGGTGGAAGAGAGTCCGGCTCCAAACTGCTGGGAACAAACTGAACCACCTTCAAAGATTGGCCTGTATGGGCATTTCAGGGGCTATGAGAACAACCCCAACTCTGGCGCTGGAAACGCTGCTGAACCTCGCTCCACTCCATGTGGAAGCTGAGGTGCAGGCAAGGACAGCGGCTTATCGTCTCAAATGTATGGGACAGTGGTATGACAAAGGAAGTTCCTATGGTCACAGGCAAGTTTGGACAGAGCTCATGAAGTCGAGTCCCATCCTCGGGATGGGCAGTGATGGAATGATAGCCAGGTTCAACCAAACACCCCCCTACTTCAAAACCCACTTTCCGGATAGGGAACAGTGGGCTAGAGGAAAGGGGAAAGAATTTCATTCTGGGGCCGAGGTATGGTACACGGACGGCTCTAGGAAAGAAGGAAGAGCGGGAGCAGGGGTCTACAATTGTAGCACACCAAGGAAGCTCTCAATCCCTTTGGGAAAATATGCTACGGTGTTCCAGGCAGAGGTATATGCACTTCTGACCTGCTCGTATGCTATTAAGGAAATCGGGATGTTTAACAGACCGATACACATATGCACGGATAGTCAGGCAGCTTTAAAGGCGCTGACATCACCATGGTGCAAATCACAGCTGCTGCAGGAGTGTCGTGAGGCACTCAATGATATAGGCAGATGCGGCAAGGTGGAACTTTTCTGGGTGCCTGGTCATGCAGGCATATCTGGAAATGAGATGGCTGATGAGCTGGCAAGGGCCGGTTCCAGCCGAGATCCGATTGGTCCAGAGCCAATCATACCTATTGCTTCGTCGGTAGGGATGGCGGAAATTAGAATGTGGGGGCTAGCCCGACATTCTGAGATCTGGTGAGTGGCACCAGGCCTTAGACAGGCCAAACTGCATATTGGAGAGCCTAGGCCTGGGCCTGCCAAAAGACTCCTGTCATTAAACAGGGGTCAACTACGGACGGTAGTGGGTCTCCTCACGGGGCACTACCAGGTGATGAGGCACCTGCACCTCCTGGGAATCGTAGATTCCCCCAGATGCAGGTGGTGCGAAGAAGAGGATGAAACCACATCCCACATACTATGCGAGTGCCCTGCGGTGATGAGGACTCGAAACAGGTACCTGGGTTCCCCATTTTTGGAACCCAGGGAGGTAAGGGAAATCCCCATCGGGGACTTGCTGGCCTTTAGCAAGGCGATTGGCCTCTATGGGTGACTTCTCCAAAAGGGTGGTTGGCACAATGGACCAATGGGTCTAAGTGCCTCAGGGCCTCCATTGTGAGGAACTCCACCACTATTTCAATCTATCTACCTATCTACTTTCTCTCTCTCGCGAGGCCCCCCGCGGCGGCCGCCGGGAACGCCATGTGTTAAATACGGCCCAGGGGTAGTGTGCCTGTTGTTGCTGAAATGAGTGCGATAAAAACGTATGCGTTCTCTTGTGTGCCCTGAGTTGTAAATCTGCGTCGCATAAAGCACCCGATCAATATTTTACTAGAGATAACTGGTAAATTCGTTGAATCGGCCCAAAACTAATCGATAAACACAGAAAGGCCGTGTTTCTCAGCCATCATTTCTTTCCTCTTCGATCCTGTAAAATACCTGGCCAATGCAAAAAAAATTCTCTCCACTTTTGAGCTAATACTGTAATTGCATGTTGAAAAAAATGTTATTATTTTGAAAAAATTATAATCCACATACAGCACAGTTGTTATTTGAGAGATGGTAAAAATGTTTGATGATCGCATGCATAATATTGAAGTACCTCTTAACGTATTAATATTCTGTACACGAACAGAAAAAATGCAGCGTGGATAAGAAATAAGAAGATCGTATTGGGTTCACTCTATTTGTGGCTACCATATTGATTTATGAAAAACGAATGCCAAAATAGATACTTGTGTTTGAAATTGGCGGTGTCAAAATTCGTTAATCAGGTACGTTCACAGATGGGTACATCAGTAGAGTAGTGTACTGGAAAAAGCCACCCTCAGGGACGTATAACTGGTTGTCCTCATATGTGAAGACGGGCACGGACTAGGGTATACTCACGTTGGACGGCCTTCTCAAGACCATTCTGGCTAATCCTGCGATCCTCATGCACTTCACAAGTCACGTTTGAGCCAGCCAATAGAAATACCCAAAATGGTTACAACATTAGGTTTCCCCAAGTAAAACTTAATATGGGAGATTTTCTCCATTGATAAAGCTCTCATCTTTTTGCTGGGATTCAAATCCAGTCCCTGGGGTGGAGACTCCAGTACTCTCCCGCCAAAATCTGACAAAACAAGAATGCGTGTCTCAATTTTAGAAAATTCAAAATAGATGTTTCTTCTCCTCCATTCCAAATTTCTGCTCCTGTTTGTACATAGCGCTGTGGACTTTGTTTCGCTTCAGTTTCTCGAGAAGGAAGCACGGCCTTCTCTGGAGGATCGCCAATGGAGTGGCCGGTGCATCACAGAACTGCACGTGGGGCTTTTGGAGCGCCATGTGTACGTCACAGACGAGGATTTCTCGAAAAACGCAAGAAACTGTGTGCTCAAAGCTGTCCTCGAGTGCAAAATCTGGATTCTCGACTACGTCTTCGAGTGCTCCACGGATTTAGGTGAGGGAGTCGTCTTCAATGAGGCTCTTGTGGATGCAAAGGAACTTAGGATTGAGGAATTAGTGGACGAACTTTGGGGCAAACAAATGAAGAGCATAACATTCCTCTAATATTGCGTGGGAGGGTACATAATTAATGAAAAGTGATGATGATGAGGAGGAGGACAATGTTTTTTTTTGGCTTGGTCCAAGAATCAAAGTATGTCCCCAACACAGAAGAAATCGGCAAAGGATTTCTTCGTTTTCTGACTAAACTACTTCTATGGATAGAAAGGAACAACTTTTTAAGTCACCTTACAGAGACGATAGGAGACAGAGGACTTTGATGGACAGGAGCGTGCGAAAGGAAATTGTGGGAAATGAGTGGATGCAGGAAGGAGTTCGAAGACATATTCGATTTCTTCGTCGATCGGAGAGTTGAGTTTAGTGAAGTTGTGAAGAAATGCAGCGAGGGAGAACCGGATATCGTGCTTGAAAACATGGCTATATATGAATGCGATCTCGCTTTAAATTTCTTCCCAACGTGGGTGAATGAGGACGGAATGGAGAGAATGATATTACCGCCGAGTGATGTATACGAGTTTTGGAATTTATTCCTCGCCTTGCGTGGGGTCCTTTGGAGAGGATGCCGTGAGGCGTCTGTGGGAATTCCTGAAGGAGAGACTCCGGACGCAGGAGAGGATGCAGCGATTCCTCCAGCAGAAACAATTCTGGAAATGGAATTCACTGTACGCAGCGTTCAACAATCGCAAGGACCCGAATGTGATTCACTTTGTGTGGGGGATGCACGGTGACTTATTTGGTGAAACAAAGAGAAGGGTACTGCTTTTTGGCAGCTTTGTTGGCGTGGATTATGCACGTCTCCTTAACCAAGATTCTTTTTTTTTAATTCTTGCATGTTTTGAGGGCTGGCCATTTAGACACCTAGGAAGCGACTCGCTTGCTCCTCAGCAAGGATCTGAAGGGCGAACGCTACATCTTAAACTTTACAGAAGACCTCACTCTCCCTACCGTGCCGGCCAGGGCGATTTTCAGATTCCAGGACCTACTACGCAATTTCAACCTCGACAAAGGGGACATGTTGAGAAACTTGAAGAGCGTGTACCAGATCGTCGATTCGAGCTGCTTCGATGACAATTTCTGGACTGAATCAGATGTTTCCTTCCTCTCCAATGTCATCCCCGATGCTTTCGAGGAAATGAGATCCTCTCGACATCTCTGGATGGACCAGTCGCCTTTGCAGAAAATGGTGTGGCGTGGCTAAAACCTCATTGTATGTAAATGGAATGAAGAGAAAAAGGAATATGAAGAAGAGGAGACACCAATAGGCGCGCTTCAAATGAAGAAATTATATGTGTTGATGCAGAGGCGAGTCGAGTTGGAGATGGAGTGTATTGGTGAAGAGGAATTGATGGTGAAGTTGGCCGAGGAGTGTTCCTGTCTTCCCTTCCATCTCTTCCTTCGGTGGAGGGCGAAGCCACTTTCACGAGTACGCACTTCTCCGCTCATCTCCTTAATTCCTTGTCTCCACTACTTCCCAAGGAAGAGTTGGCGAGATTACTTTTCTCTCGAAGTAGGGATTGCAGAACAGTCTTCCATTATGCACTGTTTGAGAAAGACGCAAGGGCCTTCTTCACGCTGTACGACGTCTCCCGTTGCCTGCTGGGGGAGGACGCTCTTTGGAGAGTGAATTGCCTCAGGGAGGTAGAAGGGAAACGGACTCTTTCAACATTACTGCTGTGGAAGCAGAAGAGAGGCCTCTTTCATGACCCGAAGAATTGCATCTCCGTGCATGCTCTCTCTCACTGTGTTTAAGAAAAGTTATCACGCATGCTCGAAAAGTAGTGCCCGAGTCAAACTTAATTTGTTCCATTTTGAGGGCGTATTTGTAGAGTTTCCAGAGAGAAAGAGAAAGGAACAGAAATGTCCTTTGTTTCCAGTTCAGAGTCATTGATCTTAGTCAAATATACTCACGACTGAGGAATAAAAGCAATCCGTTACTTTAGGATTTAGACTATAGCTGTCTCCAGAAAACTGTATGAAAAAGAGTCAGTTAATGGTAAAATATATTATTCAGTACCGTTATCATGTACAAATGTTTTTATGACAGGTTTAATTATTAGCACAATTCGTTTGCCTCTTTCATCTAAAATTAATGATGGAATCCGTCTTGATAGTGTTCTCAATTACATCTCGTTCAAGTAAAACGCGAATGGAAAACCACGAAGGAAATTTCATTACTGTGATAACTTAAATATTTAATAAAAGTTAAGCAAATTTATTCACTGAGCAGGATAGGGGTGGAGAGGAAAGCCCAGTGCTTAGCTTTGTTATTTTCTTATCGGCAAATAAACCTCTCGATCTTAAATCGCAGCCCAACCAGACGAGCAATGTTCTTCACATCAAAGTCGGTAAAGGAGAATGTTTCAATTGATAAACCTCTCTTTTTTATTTAGGAATTCGAACCTTAGTTCACGGGTTTAGACTCTAGTGCCCTGTAGTTATCATTCTTCTCCAATCGCGATTACCGTAAACAATAATGTATTTAATTTGCAGAATATTTGAACGGGATTTCTGGTTTTTTCTAATGTTCACCTTCGTGTTCCTGATAGCGTGTTTATTTCCTTTCAGTGTCTGGAGGAAATAAGGAAAGAAACTTTTTCTTAAGGTCCTAGAGGAAAATATTGGTATCTTCAGTTACATATTCGTGTGATCCGGGGAGGAGTTGGGCGAAGGTATTGTCTTCAAAGAGATGCGCGTCGATGCAAAAAAGTTGAAGATAAAATACAAAAGGAAATATCGCAATGAACGTATGAATGTCTTAACATTTGTCGGAGAACATGCAGAAGGCAATATCGAGAAGGATAATGAGGGCAGTGTGAATCCAAGAATAGTTCCCCACTATCCCTTCAAAGAAGTAGAAATCGGGACTAAGTCCTTTCATTTTCTGAATGAACTGCTGCTGTGGATAGAAAGGAAAATGTCACCTTAAATGGATGATTGCAAGCGAAGGACTGTGGTGGATCGGTGCTAATAAAAGTAAACTTTGGGAAATGAGTGAATGCAGCAAGGTGTTACGGGACATCTTCCAGTTATTAATTGATCGGAGTGATGAGTTTAATGGTATTCATCTACATCTACATAATAGGAACCCTGAAAGCCACTACAAAGGTGTTTGGCAGGGAGTGATTTCTCACCGAACATGCACTGCATATCATGCATAAAAAAGGAATAGTATTAATATACTAGTCAGAACTTAAATTATCTAAAAAAAATAGAAATTGCAATGCAAACATGCAAAAATATTATGTTAGTAAGGTTAGCTTTGAGTACTCATACCAACATGCAGCTACCAATGCTATCCATTGCTACTCTCCGATAGGACATATTTACCGTTATTCGTATATCTAATTGTTCGAGGGAAAAAGGACATTTCGAATCTGTCAATTCGGCAACAAATTTTTCTAATTTTATGATTATGGTCCAGTCTACCACAGTAACTAAGGGTTCGCCAAATACTTTTCACATCATCACTGAAAATATTGTCTTGGAATTTGTTCAAGAGATTAAGTCAAAATTTCAACCTGCGATCTGACAATGATTCCCATTTCAATTCATTTAATGTACCTATACACTACTATAATTATCGTATCGTCCATTTACAAATCTTGCCGATCTTCGCTGCACACGTTCAAGTTCGTTATTTAGACCGATTTCGTAGGGATCCCATACACTGGCAGCATATTCCAAATGAGGTCTTACAAGGGAAAAGTAGCTGATTTCTCGTACATGATCGTCACATTTACCCAATACTCTTTTGACGAATCCCAGTTTACGATTAAGTAAGTATTCATCTACATCTACGTATTACCCTGCAAGCCACCATAAAGGTGTGACAGGGGGTGAGCTCTCACCCAAAATGCACTACATATCATGCATAAAATTTGTAATTACGAATTTAAATAGCAACGCATACATGCAAAAACATGCTGTTAGTTGGGTTAGCTTTAAGTTCTTATACCAACATGCAGCTACCAATGTTATCCATTGCTCCACTCGTACTGGATACATTTACCGTTGTTCATATCCCTAATAGTACAAGGAAAAAAGGACATTTTGAATCCGTCAGTTCGGCAATCAATTTCTCTAATTTTGTGATTATGGTCCAGTCTACCATAGTAAATTGGGGTCCGCAAAATATTTTTTACATCATCACTGAAAATACAGTCTTGGAATTTGTTTAAGAGATTAAGTATAAACTTCAACCTGCGATCTGACAATGATTCCCAATTTAATTCATTTAGTAGACTGGTTACGCTAGTAAGGTTATCATACCGTCCCTTTACAAATCTTGCCGATCTTCGCTGCACACGTTCAAGTTCGTTATTTAGACCGAAGTATTCTCACGAAGTATATCGAGGGCGAAAGGAGAAGTGTGTTTGCATGCATGGCAACATATGAATGCGACCTCCTTTTGAACTTCTTCTCAACATGTCTGGTTGAGGATGTGTTAGAGAGAATGCTTTTCTCACCGAGCGACAGAGATGAGTTCAGGAACATTCTTCTCGCCTAGCATGGCGTCCTTTTCAGAGGTGAAATAAAGGCCGCGCGGAGTCTGTGGGAATTCCTGAAGTGAAAACTCGGAACGCAGGAAAGGATGCAGCGAATTCTCTGGCAGAGGAATCTCTTGAATTTGAGAAGGCTCTCTGAACCATTTTACAACAGGAAGGACCCGAAATTAATTCACCTCGTTTGGAAAATGATTGGGAACCTATTCGGTTACGTAGAAAGGAAGAGAATGCTGTTTGAAAGCTTTGTTGGCATATTTAATTAACCACGACGGATTCTTCAATTTCTTGCTGGGACGCTTGCGGAGAGGCGAGTTGGATCCTGAGGAAACAACTCGATTGCTCCTCAGCGAGGACAAAAATGGAGAGAGGTACGTATATTGTCGAATTATTGGAATACTTTTCCTATTTCCCGTCCTACAATGACGAATATCCCCCACCCTCCCCTCTTGGCCAGTGCCCTTTTCAGATTCCAAGACGTCCGGCGCAATTTCAATCTGGGCAAGGAAAACGTGATATAAATCCTGAAGAACTTAGAGAGGGAGAATGAGTGTGTCGCAAAGAGCTGCTTCGATCCAAGAGCAGGAATTAGTCACAAGCGCAAAGATAATCGCCAAATTAACGTAATTCTTATCAGATTCCTACTCTAGCGTTTGCTGGACTATCCTCTTCGTGCTAGTTACGCTCGTTTTTGAATCGCATTCCTACGTCAATTAATTACAATTTAATTTGCAAATGAATTTCGCACACGACCAACGAGTCATATTCTGTTGCACATTGAGTAACAATTAATATAAATGTGATTTAAGTTTGGTATTTTGAATATTTGATATAAATATTAATAGACTGCAATTCAAAATACTATATTTCGCCACCTACGTAGTAACTGGCGTGTGTGATCTCTACACATGAACCTCGGCAGTTGAAAATTCTTCAAAGACGACTGTGATAGGCAATGTGAAAACAGAACTCTAAAATTAAATAATTTCGCCGTCACTCTAAATGTTTTTAATTGAAGAGTGCTCCAAATATTTGAAATAAGGCTTCATCAGGAAGCCAATAACGACCGTACTGCTGTATAAAACAGATACCACGCAAATGCTAAACCAAGAAACTGCATCACTGAAGGAACCAAGACTCCAATGTAAAAAGATTTTAATGTATACCTCAAATTGTTAACAGAAAAAACACATCGCATACAACGCTTTACAATATTTTAATGCCAAGTAATAATACGGAAGAGTGTTACATTACAACAGTACATATAAAATTGACAACACCCTCATACTTTTTAAAAGGATAAATAAAATAAATGAGAAAAAACTCTTCAATCGCTGCAGAAAGGAAAATATATAATAAAATTTTATTAGAGCAGGCTGGCAGAGCATCATATGCAAAGATATTGTGAAATATGTTACGAAAGACATTGATACTCGAGGCTAAAGTTGATACAATTTGAAAACATGATCCTTTAATACTGAAAATGTATAATATTATCATTCTCGACAGGAGAAAAAATGCCGTTGAAATGATGTTAGGGCCATGGCAATCACATTGATGCAACTATATTACCAATTATTTATGAGAACCGGAAAATTCAACCAAAACCCTTACCATAAAAAAGAAACTGTACTTTTATATTATGAAACACTCTCCTTTCACATAATAAGTAACGAACGCACTTCACTTCACAACTTCCTGATCAGTGTCGTCGAAGGAAGTCCTCCGCCGGAGACGGGTAATATTTCATAGACCGGACAAGGGCTTCTTAAGTCTCTCAGTGGGAAATGGAAATGCTCAGAGCTGAAGATAGTGAAAAGAAAGGAACGAAAATTAATTCATAAAACACAAGCTACATGAAATAATCCTCTGAGTAAAATATGTCAATTTCATCGTGAGAAAACACGAATTATGCCAGAAGGTGCTGTAATATGTGACAGCTAAGAGACGACAATGTTGTCGTAGTGGGATTTCTAAGTCTAGCTCACGTACATAGAAAATTATTCTATCCACTGGTAACCTATTGGGTACCTCAAATGCCAGTTGTACATCAAAGAGATATTACGTGAGCCTGATTTAAATTACCACATGAAAATAAGTTAAAGTTTCGGCTAATGAAGCATCTTCAGGCATGAATATCAAAATACTCATATTAAATATCATTGATATTTAATGGAATACAAAGACCTTTTCACTGTGTATCTTTGTCTCGCAGCAACTCATGATAAAGGCAAGGAACAGCACTTGGTGCACGACGGATGTAAAATTGTAATCAAACACGATATAGATTAGCACGATTAGCTATAGTGAAATCCATTGCCAATGTAACTGAACAGTACACAATTTAAGTACACAGATTGTACAACTCTTTGAAAGTAAATTGTTTTGGCAGAAATAGCAGTGTTGCATGCGTAAATACATTAAAGATAAATTAATTCATTACCATACGGGTTATATTCAGCTGCAAGTTACATTCATTTACAGCTACAGCTATGTTCGTTAAAAGGTGTTACGATAGGTTGAGTAGCGTTTCAGAATTAAAAAAAGAATTAGGGTGGGAATCATTATCAGAGCGTAGGTTAAAGTACAGATTAAATCTATTAGAGAAATTTCAATCGCAGAGCTTTACTGAAGATGTTAGGCACATATTAAAGAAACCAGCATATTATGCTAGATTCGACCAGATAAATAAGATTAGAGAGATAGATTGTCGTACCGATAGATTCAAAATGGCATTTTTCCCCCGTACTATAAGAGAACAGAATAGGCAGCATAGGAAAGGGATAGGTAGTGGAAATATTCTAGAGTGTTATGTAGTGCATGATGCATGTATTACCGCTTAAATACTGTAGACACTAACAATCCAGTTGCATGAGACAATATAGTTACTAGTTTGCATGTTATTAGTGCATGCTTGGTGATATTCACCCCCTGCCACACACCCTCGCGGTGGCTTGCAGGGTATCATGTAGATGAGATATAGATGATGTAGATTTTCATTTGGAATATGCTGCCAGTGTATGGGATCCCTACGAAATCGGTCTAAGTAATGAACTTGAATGTGTGCAGCGAAGATCGGCAAGATTTGTAAAGGGACGATACGATAATTATATTAGCGTAACCAGCCTATTAAATGAATTGAAATGGGAATCATTGTCTGATCGCAGGTTGAAATTTAGACTTAATCTCTTCCACAAATTCCAAGGCAATATTTTCAGTGATGATGTTAAAAATATTTTACGAACCCCAACTTACTATGGCAGACTGGACCATAATCATAAAGTTAGAGAAATTGATCGCCGAACTGACCGAATCAAAATGTCCTTTTTCCCTCGTACAATTAGAGATACGAATAACGGTAAATATGTCCTATCGGAGAGTAGCAATGAATAACATTGGCAGCTGCATGTTGGTATGAGTACTTAAAGCTAACCCTACTAACAGAATGTTTTTGCATGTTTGCTTTGCAATTTCTATCTTTTTTAAATAGTGTAGTTCTGACTACTATATTAATACTATTCCTTTTTTATGCATTGTATGTAGTGCATGTTTGGTGAGCAATCAACCACTGCCACACACCCTTGTGCTGGCTTGCAGAGTATTATGTAGATGTAGATGAAGTGATAAATTCACGTTTGGCGGAACGACCGGCGCGCGTGATCCCGTAAAATTCATCCTACATTCAATATTTCATCTACATCTACGTAATAACCTGCAAGCCACGATAAAGGTGTGTGGCAGGGGGTGAATTGTCACCAAATATGCACTCCATATCATCCGTAAAAAAGGAAAAGTAATAATATATACTATAAACTTTAATTTGTTGAAATAGGATAAATATAGCAAAGCATGCTTGCAATGCAATGCTGTTAGTTGGGCTTGCTTGAATTCCGAATACCAACATGCAACTACATAGGCTATTTATCCATACACTCTAATTGGATATATTTACCACTATCCATATGCCTAATTGCACGAAGGGGAAAGCAGTTTGTTTTGACTACGGTTTCGTGCAGCACTAATAATATCCGGGTGAAAAGAAGGAAGATAATGGAATTATTTGACGTTGCATTATTTGACGTTAATTTGAAGTATTCAAATAATGTGTAATTACCCAAATATGTTTGTGATGAGTTAACAATGACGGCGAACTGAAAGATATATGACTGTTGGTAGAACTCCCGTTCCCATGTTACTTCAAGTCAGTGGAAAAATTAACGTGGAACCAAATCACGCAAACAGCAGACTGATTCCTTTTGGAAGTTTAACCTGCGTCTAATTTTCCAACCTAACAGTCGTCGCAATGCCTTCCTTCTTAGCTCGATATCTTGAAGGAGAGAGTGGAAAGATTGTGCGATCTCTCAAGGAACGCAGCTAAGGAGATAGCGAACGGACCCTGGGTGGTCATCACCCGCCAGCGAGATAAACAAGAATGCTCCCTTATCTGTCGCCGCTCGCCTCTCTTGCCATCTCAGAAGGGGAGACTACGGACGTCGTAACACCTTTGATTGAATATAAGGAACTTGGTGAAGGAAATATGCTATCCTCAAGAAATATGTATGGGAAAACAAACGGTGGGAAAATTTTCCGTTTAAAAATAGGTATTGATGTTTTAAATTGCGTTAACATGTCTTGCGATGAATAGAATTGAATTCGAAAACGAAGGATAAACAAGTAAGGGCAAAATAGTCACCTTCAGCATCCATACAGCTAATTTGCTAAACTCCTGTTTTCACAGCTTTTTACTTAACTTAGTTTAGACAAAAACTTAGTCTAATGAATTTCTTGAGGTCTCCCGTAACGCAGTTCATAAATACATACCAAGTAAATATATTAGTGATAATACAGAGCCAAGGTGGTATAACGCGGAGGTTAGGAAATCACTAAAGCGACAAAGGGTATGCCACGCTAAGATGAAAAATGCAGAACGGGGTCTATCGGTAGAAGAAAAAAATGAGCTAGTTCAAAACTATAAAAAATCGAGAGCATTAGCAAGGAAATCATGTCGGCAAGCGTTATCACATTTCAAGAGCTAGAAGTAAGGAAAATATTTAGATAGCAATCCTTAAGCGTTTTGATCATATGTGAGAGAGCTTCAGGGAATTAAGTCCACAGTGCACACACTTAAAAATAATAAAGGAATCAGAGTCACCAGTAGTGTAGAATAAGCCAGTACTTTAAACACCTTCTTCCAAAGTGTATTCAATTCATCGTCACAAAACGCAGTGGAACCACAGCCGAACACTTTCAGTGAGCAAATGCCCAAAATAAACATTTCATGTTGCGGAATAGAGCAGCAGTTAAAGTATAAGTAAAAACAAATCACCAGGTCTCGATCAAATTCCATCCAGAGTATATAAAATGTTAGCTTCTGAAATAGCCTCCTATCTAGAAATAATATTCAACAAAACACTAAAGAACCACGCAGTACCCAAGGATTGGAAAGTAGCTAACATTACACCTATATTTAAAAGCGGTGATACGGAAGAACCCAGTAACTACAGACCCATTGTAAGATATTTGAGCACATTGTAGTCAGTTCGATCATGGGGCATTTGGATAGTCAGGGATTACTCATAAACAGCCAGCATGGGTTCCGGAAAAGTAGATCTTGCGAGACACAATTAGCTTTATTCGTACACGATATTTTAGTCCACGGCGAAAGCAGTACTGCAGTTGATGCGATATTTTTAGATTTTAAAAAGGCTTTCGATAAAGTTCCTCATGACAAATTAAATTTGAAGTTAGAGAGTTTTGGTATAATTAAAGACGTTGGTTTCGTATAAATAAAGACATGATCGAAGTCACATCGGGAGTTCCCCAGGGTAGCGTAGTAGGTCCGATTCTATTTATTTAATACATAAACGATTTGGGTACCGTAGTTAAGTGTAAACTTAGACTTTTTGCAGATGATGCGGTAGTGTATAGGGGTATATCTAAAGAAGAAGACAGAGAATCGCTTAGCAAGGATTTAGATGCAATTCAAGAGTGGTGCGGCAAATGGCAGTTAGAACTCAACCTTAAAAAGTTTGTAGCTATCAATTTTTGGAGGAGGAATAATTCGATAGAGCGATCCCATAGAATTAATAACACGAAGATCGAAAACCTTGAAACCGTAAGATATTTAGGTGTAACAATCACTAAAGATTTATCGTGAGGTAGACACACCCGGGAAATTGCGGCCGAGCGAAGAGAAAGCTAGGATTTATAAAAAGAGTACTTGGAAAATGTGATGAGAAGACAAAAGAGCGATGCTACTTTTCACTAGTTAGGCCCCACCTGAGTATGCAGCCAGTGTATGGGATCCTAATGAATTAGGTTTGATGAGAGAACTAGACAGTGTTCAGCGTAGAGCAGCTAGGATCGTCAAAAGGTGTTACGATAGGTTGAGTAATGTATCAGAAATAATACAAGAATTAGGGTGGGAATCATTATCAGAGCGTAGGTTAAAGTTCAGATTAAATCTATTAGAGAAATTTCAATCGGATAGCTTTACTGAAGATGTTAGGCCCATTTTAAAAACACCAGCGTATTATGCTAGATTCAACCAGATAAATAAGATTAGAGAGATAGATTGTCGTACAGATAGATTCAAAATGTAATTTTTCCCCCGTACTATAAGAGAATAGAATAGGCAGCATAGGAGAGGGATAAGTAGGGGAAATATTCTAGAGTATTATGTAGTGCATGATGCATGTCTTACCCCTTAAATACTGTAGACACTAAGAATCAAGTTGCATGATACAATATAGTTCCTAGTTTGCATGTTAGTAGTGCATGCCTGGTGATCTTCACCCCCTGCCACACACCCTCGCCGTGGCTTGCAGGGTATCGTATAGATGTAGATGCAAGATTGACTCCGTATTTTAAATTTACATTTAACAAATCCCTCAAGGAACGTGTAGTTCTCCAAGACTGTAAGATTGCAAATGTCTACCCAATATTCAAATCAAGGATAGGGAACAGCTATTTAATTATAGACTAATATAATTAACGCCAATATCATGAAAAATTATGGAGTATTTAATAGTTACATCGATAAAGGGGCCACTCGACAGCCAGGATTGTGTTATACATGAACTAACATTATTTCAGAGAGTATCCCAGGTAGAGCCAATGCACATTAAATGTGCATTTAATGCACATTAATGTTAGCATTTAATGCACATTTAAAATGTACATTAAAAGCACATTTTTGTCCACACCTTTAATGTGCATTAAATGCACATTATCAATGCACATTCTTCCTGCATATAAAGTGCATTGTGAATGCACCTTTACTAAGGGTATATTTTAACTGTGGGGCACATTACAATTATTCACCAAGTACTTGAGACAAACTAGAAAAGGAAGAGCATAATGGAAATCGGCTAGGTAAAAAATATAGAGGGAGCATAATTATATCAGCCAAGAAAGCATAGAGAGGAGTACTCAAATTTCAGTAAAGGTATAAGAGACAAAGTGATAGTCAATGTACCAAAGGAAGACAATAGAGTTCTGGGAAAGATGGAGGACAAATTTGCAGGAGGAAATTAAGAGGAATAGGCAGAAATGAAGAAGAGCAGTTTATGAAAGGGGATGGAATACTGAAGGCTTTGGACGATAGGATGTAGCAAAGGATGTAGGGGAAGAAGGAAAGGCATTTAGAATGGAATGATAGGAGGGAAATAGGAGTAGAATAATCCATCAAAATACTAGCCTGACTTGGAGAACACTAAACATGGAATTCCTCTAACATCTAAGGGAGTAAGATTAAATTATGAAATAAAATATGAAAATTTATTACATATTCAATATCTTAAATTCAGCATTTACTTTTGCTGAAAAACAATTTTTTCACACTGAACACTACACTTTTACACTATGCCCAAATTAAAATATGAAAATTTATTACATAGTCAATATCTTAAATTCAGCATTTACTGTTGCTGGAAAACAATTTATTGCACTGAACACTGCAATTTTACACTATGCCCAAATTAAAATATGAAAACTTATTAAATAGTCAGTATCTTTAATTCAGCATTTACTGCTGCTGAAAAACAATTTTTCACAGTGAAAACTACATTTTAACACTATGCCCAAGTTAAAATATGAAAAATTGTTACAGAGTCAATATCTTAAATTCAGCATTTACTGCTGCTGAAAAACAATTTATCACAGTGAAAACTACACTTTATCACTATGCCCAAGTTAAAATATGAAAACTTATTACAAAGTCAATATCTTAAATTCAGCATTTACTGCTGCTGAAAAACAATTTTTCACAGTGAAAACTACATTTTAACAATATGCCCAAGTTAAAATATGAAAATTAATTACATAGTCAATATCTTAAATTCAGCATTTACTGTTGCTGTAAAACCATTTTTCACACAGAACACTTTTACACTATGCCCAAATTAAAATATGAAAACTTATTACATAGTCAATATCTTAAATTCAGCATTTACTGTTGCTGAAAAACAATTTTTCACACTGAAAACTACACTTTTACACAATGCCCATTTTTGACCTACAGCATAAAAACAAACCTGGCATCGAAAAAATTAAATTTAAAATGTAAAAAAATTAAAGTTTCCTCTAAAAAAATCAGTGGGCATTAATTGACTAACCAATTAATTTATTGACTACTCGAGACAACTTAAGAAATGAAAACTCAGTGAATTGAGTCAGAATCTTCAAGTAATAAATTTGTTGCAGACTTCACTTTTGAACTTGAAATGTTATTCCTTAGCCATATTCCAATGACTCGAGAAACTGCCTTAGATCCAGGAGCTGAATACTTTATCAATACAGAGTCTGCAAAGACAAGAAGTTTTATATTCTCAAAATTATTCAAGATTATGATTAAACTGAACCGAGCCAACTGAGACAATGAATAAACTGAACTCAATATAAGACCAATATATACACACCAATCATTACAGAAGCACATTTACTCCCTTGTAGACCTTTCTTGATTTTTGAACCCATCCAGTTGAGGTGCAACTTGAGTTTTTTGGAAATGATGTCATGGCAAATATTTCTTGTCATTTCCTCATACCCTTTCGGACTATAGCACTTTAAAGTCAAGTATTTAATCTGTGGAAAAATTTTAAGAAATGCTGTAATATGTAACATAAAAACTAATATGGTTCATTATAGTTGAATGCAATATACTTACAGCATAATTAAAATTGTCTGCCTTTTCCAAAAATGTATTAAATTTCTCAAGTGCATCTATGTCAGGGAGAGGCATCTCACGGGGCCATCCCTGAGGCTTTGAGAAGTGATCAAGAGAAGAGTCACTCCCAACATGTGCAATGATATTCTCTAGCATTGTCTGGTGAGTTCGCAGAGTGCACTTTATCTGTTCTTGATTCTTTAGGATCTCCTTCAGGCATCTTTTCAGACCTGCAAAGGTAACAAGGAAAAAGTCAAAGTGAGACATGGATTGGCAGTTATATAAGAACTAAAACATGAAGTTTATTAATTACATACCATCAGATTCCCACGTAGAGTGCATTACATTGCTCCCCATAGCGTTGCCTGCTTCCTTTGGCGAAATCACATCTATTAAGAGCAAAAATGAAATTAGCGAGTTATCAAAAGGATGAAGATGGAATTTTTTACAGCGCAATAATCACCTCTGCATTGAAATGTATGAGACTTTACTGCAGGTGTTCGACGGTGCTGATCCTTTTCAGGTGAAATGTGTTTCGATTTCCTTTCACCTGAAGAACCAAGAGCCTTCAAAACAGTGCTCGTGTGCAACCTGGAGGTCATCTCACCATCTAGGGAAGAAAGAAATCATTAGGAATGGCACTGTGGAAGACAACACATAATTAAATTCTATAGGGAAGATTATCAGTAGAAGCTTGTGTAAGTTCCATTATTACAAGTGATTTGTCCATTACCCTGACTTTTAATCCTCTTGTAATTAATTCCCTTTGGGGCAATTTTTGGAGGCGAAGGTAGCCCTCCATCACTGTCATCTAAAGATGAAGAGTCACTGCTAAAACGTTTTGGCTTCCTCCTATTCCGTCTCATTCTCTCCTCTTGCTCAACAGCAGACTCAAAATTGTCTGTTTCGGCAGCAATTACCAGTTTCTTTCTAGCCTTAGAATATGAATCTGGAAGGTAAATGCAATTAGTAGAGAACCAAAAAGATTTAATAAAAAGACAATTCATTTAAAAATTACCATATGTGCCCCTCAATTCTATGTCGTACACAGGCCATGATCGGTCAACAGGAAACTTAAGCATATTCTCCTTGAAATCCTTTGGCTAGTAGCATTTTTCCTTGCTAATTAGCCACTTTTCTGGAACAACTGCAGTTTCCCTCATTGGCTCAATACATTCTTTTCCATCCTCATCCTCCCACATGAGGAAGTCCACAACACAATAATTCTATTAAAAAAATGTTTATTCATGGATGAGAAGTGAGTGTGCAACCTATGATAAATTGAGGAAAAACAACTCAACACCCTAGATTACCAACTATGCTACACCATGAAATGCTAAAAATCTCACCTAGAATGAATGAAGTAAGGGAAACGCGACCTGTTTTTCTCCACAGGGCAAAAGGATAGCCTTATATCGTATGTCATCTAAATCGTAAACGTTAAGGTCACGTGAAAGATTCCATACTTGGTAAATTCCTAGTTTCCCAGATGAAATAGGGTATGAATACAAATCAGCACATGAACGGAACTCTTGTATAACAATCCTGATAGTAGTAGAGTGATCATCATGGCAATTTAAAATATTTCGTACTAAACCATAGTGCCCATTTGTCAAGAAGACACAATTATCAGGATGCTTATCTTTCAGAATATAATTTAGGCACTTGTATGAATGAAACTGCCCAGCTACATTAATGTCATTGGGAATAGGACCTTCACAATGTTCACCAAATGGTCCTCGAATTTCAGTCTTCTTATTCATCTTTCCAAATCTCCGCATCTCAAATAGCCTTTTAAAAATTTGCTGCAGAGGTAAATTGGAGGAATGCACTAACTTTCTAATTTGACCAAGCTTACTCTCAAATGGGTAAGCACTATAAGTGGGGAGAGACCCATGACGCTTCACCTCATTACCTAAATGAATTAGGCTGTGAATGTTATATGATAGGAACTTGGTTCCAAGGATTTGAAAACTATACGTCACAAATAGTTTCAAAAACTGGTCTGCATCGTCTAAAAACAAATCCATCAATTTATCACTGCTCAAAATGAAAATTGCAGAGTGCAACAACAGAAAACATTTGTATAAGTTGGATTTTACTACTTCACGCAGAACAACTGGACCAACATATAACACAAATTGTCGGCATTCAGATGCTTTCCATTTTGCGAAGTAGTGCAGGGACCTGACTTTTCTTATGAATTCAGTCGGCAAGAAAGGCGACACTTCCTCGATACAGGTGTTTAAATGAAGCCTACTGGCTGAAGGAAGACGAATAGTCACATTACCTTCTGACAAGATATATTTTAAAAACCTTCTCAAAGTGCCAAGGTCCACTAAATGCATGGGTTCAAGAGGTACATCAGAAATTAATTTAGCCTCTATTTGTTCCAAAGGAGAGTCCCCATTGTGATGGTATATGTCAATCCTATTTTTGAAAGACTCATCAGATCTTAATGGACCACATTCACTTTTGTATACAATGTGATGCCCAACACTTTCCCCCTCCTGTTCACACCTCTCACAACCATGCAATGAGTTATGCCCCATAATACACTTGATGTATGCACGGGCGGGAGCATCACAGATGTATCTGCACCTTAATTCACACTGCCTCCCCAATAAATCGGATGAGCCCTTCTTGAAATCTCTTACTTCTTGTAAAAAGTCAAACAGATACTCTGCAAGAGGATTGGGTTTGCCTTCCCCATAAAATATTCCAACAGGAAATGGTTCACTAATACCTAACTGAATACATCTCACTAAGATAGGCCAACATTGAGTGGTGGTACTTTTATAGATAGGGAAGCCATCGATGTTGATTTCCAGTAGAAGTTCGGTATCTGGCAGTCTCTTGGTACTCATGAATTGCTTTATTCCATCAAGAAGCCCCAAATGAGCATATGTGCCATTGGCAAGTTCCTTGACTGCAACCTTGCGCTTGTTAGTCATTCGGAGGGATTCGGCAGTCTTTGGTAACTCGGGATGAAACGGCTTAAGAATTTTTAACAGAGCAGAAGTTGCCTCCAAAGTTATTCCGTAAGCAACACTCCAATGGGCTAATTGGGTTCGAAGGGATACGTCGTCATCATCACTACAAATGGACTCACTTAGAACCTCAGGCTCCCCTTCACTTCCACCACCTGGATCGCTGGAGGTACAGGCTTCGTCGTAGTGGCATTCATCCTCTCCATTCTCACTACAGTGACTGACGCTATCACAATCGCTTTGGAGAGAGCTATACTCCCCCTCTTGAGTTAAATTCCGGCTCGCATTTCCACCAAACCTGCCACTTACTTGCGTCAGAGCAACACTACCAACCTCTACGTCCTTAAAACAGTTATTAATCTGCCTATTAGCCACTCTGATTGCACGCTTCTTCATAGACTCTTTCAAAGGCAAGAATTTTCGACAAGACATTTTGATCTCTAATCCACCTTAATCCCACGTGTCAACGCACACTACACAAAAAAACACTCACGCGGTCACGAAGCATGCACAAAATTAAAATAGTAGGTAATTTAACAATTGTGTAAACTTACCTCCATTTTTTCAATGTTGTTTCCTTTTGAAAGCTCCCCACAAAACCAGCGAATATCTCTTCTTTCTTCAATTAAATATGAACTATTTGCACGGATCACACGCATATATTTTTTGAAAGCTTTAAGTGGCTTTTAGGCTATCACCACCGCAAGCGCTCCCTGAAGTTGAACAACTGCCGCACGCACCGCGATTCCAGCTGATCTTCACTGATTTAAGCACAGAGTTTACAATGTATGTTATACCTATAATTATCCCAGTCCATATTAATGGATTTTATAAACATTTAATGGCCGGCTTTAAAATCAACGTTACGGGGATTCAGAATGTTATTTTTTCGTCACAGAGGAATAATATGCGATAAATTTTTTCACAACACAACCCTCGCATTAATAATGCGCGTATTACGCGCCTTATTAATGCGAGACTAATGCAGATTCCGGAACGAGGTGGTTTTATGCGCATTTAATGCGCATTCAATGCACCTTGGTGCTTCTTGGGATTGGTCTTGCGAAACTCAACTAGGTCTCTTTTCTCCATATATTTTAGTTTTGGGAGAAGTAAGCATTAAAAACTACTCAATACCTAAGATGAGGACAACAAAATCAGTACGCTACAGCATTCCAATGTAAAGTTGTATAAAACACGAAACATATATTTCATTCAACAAATTCAAGAACGCAATAGAACCTAGTTACACCAATGTTTTCGGGAGAAATCAAATGCGATTATGGGATAATTTATTTGAACCTCATCCTAAATCTGATATTATTTCTTTGAAAAACTAACTGAAATGAAAAAGACACAGGAGCAATTGGTACTTACGAAAAATAAGAGGATGTACAATCAGCTGAACTCGAAGATATGCAAGTCTGAACCTGCCGATGGACGTTCTCTCCGTAGGCAAGAAGAAAAACAGTAGAGGTCTCAGCTCCGCACCGCACGACCAACTCGATGAACCGCCGACTGCAGAATGACTAGTGATGGGCGAAAAGTAACTATTCGTTACTTTTGTATCCGTTACTACCTCGGAACCGAACTAACGATTACTCAACTTGAGAAAAACCGAGTACGAGTACTCGTTTGAATACCTACTCCAGAGTCCTCTGGACGGAATTCTCGCCACTACTCCCTAACCACTTCATAGTTATTATTTGGCATGTCAGAGGACTCTGCCTACCTAAGCTCTTCCTCCATGCCTACTTGTGGTAGGAATTCGGTACCCTTGTCCCGAAAAGTAACCTAGGTCAGTTTCGGTACACCCATATATGGGTGTACCGAAAAGGAATCGAAGTGTTTCGGTACACCCATATATGGGTGTACCGAAAAGTACTCGAAGTGAGTTTCGGTACATCCATATATGGGTGTACCGAAAAGGAATCGAAGTGAGTATTCGGTACACCCATATATGGGTGTACCGAAAAGTACTCGAAGTGAGTTTCGGTACATCCATATATGGGTGTACCGAAAAGGAATCGAAGTGAGTATTCGGTACACCCATATATGGGTGTACCGAAAAGTACTCGAAGTGAGTTTCGGTACATCCATATATGGGTGTACCGAAAAGGAATCGAAGTGAGTATTCGGGGCACCCATATATGGGTGTACCGAAAAGTACTCGAAATGAGTTTCGGTACACCCATATATAGGTGTACCGAAAAGGAATCGATGTCAGCTTAGGTGAACCCATATCTTGTGCACCGAAAAGTAATTTAGGCGATGATTGATGTAATGATTGATATAATGATAGACATTTGATTAGACAGAAAAAGGTTTGGATGGTATTACATTTAGGGATGTCTTTGAAAAATATTGTTACGCCGGTAATTCTGGTATTGCTATCATGCGTTCGTACGGCTGAGGGATAATTTTAATTTCCAATTTCTTTTACATGTCATCAAGTTTTCGAGGTTTTTTTCCTTTTTGCCTCACGTGTGATGGGGTAAATGTTGCTAGTGAGTGGGTGCATATTTAACCAGTTAAATAATTTGTCATGTTCCTGAAATTAATAACGTGATAACTTTTTCATAAATAAGTCCAAACAATGCTAGCTATACTTTCGTCACGTCTTGATAATGATGATAAGACAACAGTATTCCAATTTGGTCAAAACGATCCAAACTGGTAATACTCCGGAAACGATTATCACCGTCTTCCCATGACAGCGTCAATAATTTATAAAAATGGGTTTATGCTTTTTGTTATCTAAAGAACGTATTCTGCAAAACTGGGGTCTCAAATGTTGAAGAACCAAACAGTTCGTCTACTCATTCCAGTCAGCTTGTTTCCTGAAGAAATTTTTTGAATTCTCAGTTTCCAGCTTGACAATGAAGTTACAAGACACAGGTCGACGTCTTAACAAAACTAATATTTATTTATATCAACGCATGCGTACATATTTTTCTCTCTGGCTAATATTTTTCTTATTTTTAGGTTTGGTCTATCGTATTGTTTTTCCACGCAAATCGTTACTCATTTGTCTTAATACGAGGTAATGCTAGTTCAATATAGTTCCGCCTGGCGCTGGATTCGGACCTACTCCCGAAAGTAGGCAACCAGCGTGAAGAAAACAAATGAGAAACGAATACCGAGTAACTACTCGAAAGGAACGAGTACATAACGAGAAAGGAACGAGTACTACCGATTATCGAAAAGTACCGATAAAGCCCATCACTAAGAATGACAAAGTGAGAGACGCGCCCGTTGTTAACTGCTCCCGAGTCCGTCGGGGGGGCAGTGCGATCGCAGCCCTCGTGACTTCCCCTACCCTCTCAGTGACGTCATGTCACCCCCTTCCAGTCACATTCCCGTGGAACGGCACCTCAAATGACTTATTGCTGAACGTGAGCAGCTCTCGATAGGCAAGGTGCAAAGGTGTCACATAATAATTCTCATGGGTACAGAAACCACTAGCATTTCCATTCTATTAATGTGCAAATTGTGTAAATGAACCTATTGATCTTTATTGATGATAAATACGATTTTCGTACGAGTGCCATAGCCTCCGTAGCCAAACATATGTATTGTTTATCAACACCATTCACTGACTCTGAATATGATAAAGTAATAAATATAAGTTCTATCTCTTAAGATTTGTGATGATCGGATGAATATAATGAATGTGGTTGCTTACCCCAGAGTGGAGCATTACCAATTCATCATTAATAAACTCGTATTTATATACCTTCAAATAAACGCCACATGAATATTGATAATGAACATGTTTTCAACGCATGACTTATTCTCTGGCACGCTTTTTTCACGTAAAATAGCCACAAGTTCATACATCGTATTTATAGCTAAATATTATAATAAACTACAGCCGAAAACAGTTTTACGATGAGTTTGGCATTTTCATATGAAAAATTAAGCAGGAGAGTTACTTAAGTCAACCATGTTTTCTGGAAATATTCCTTAATCTGGATGATTACGCGAATTTTCCAAGCAGGGAAATTAATTATACATGTACCTACAATTTAATACAGTAGTATCAGCTGATCACTGGACATTGTGAAAGGGGTAATGTTAGCCTTGAATTTGTCAAATACGAATGTAAATATCGCTTGTTATTGGCTCCCGGAATTTTTGTTTTCTTATCTTTACGGTTCTCATACCGGAAAGGGGCGGGCTTGTGATTATTACGACTCAGAACTGGGTAATTTATAGCCCACCTCGATTAAGAATAGCAGATCGGGCAAAAATAATCCGTTGTATTACGCGGCCTTATAATTGCAACCCCGATTCAGCCTAAGCGCTTTTTTTGCGGCTGCTTTTCACATTTTTAAAGTGCAATAATACTTTTTAGATCGTTATTAGATACATTTTTCTTCGTTTCGCGTGACTAACTCGTTGGCGTATAAATCATTCCCTAACCTCCGCGTTTTACCACCTTGGTTTCCTATTCTCTCTTCCACTTATGTGGAATATATCTGATGATAAATAACACCATAATTTGGAGGAAGTTTTTCCACATATTCTCTGTATCACCATTTTTACTGAAGTTCTAATACTTTTTGAAAATGACTGCGGTCTCGCCTAAATCCGTAAAAATTTGCTTCAAGAAGAAGTTAAATCATTCTTTTAAATTAAAATTTTTCTGTATTCAGGGGAAATTTAACGTGTGCTAACTTTTAGTCCCTTATTCCAACGACATTTTCAACTTTTATAACTATTTTGGTGATGTTTGTCGCAAGTAAATCAAGTACGTTCTTCCCCCTATGATACAAGGCTACTATTTTATGTAGTGCGTACTGTTGTTTAATGTAATGTTTTTACCAGGCACATACCTGGTATGCACCTGACGATGCCGCAAAGCGGTGAAACGCGTCGTATCATCAGTAAACTTGTGGACAAGTACGAAGTGCATTTTACTATAGATATTTGTAACTTCTACGAAGTGAAGCCTCAAACAGTCAATTGCATATATTTATAGAAGGGACCTTGATTATAGATTTGGAGTACATGATGCACATCTTCTGTGTGTAAAGTAGCTGCTCGATTTTATGTAATAAAAGTACGTCATTACCATGAATATGGTCATTACAATGTTTATTATATTAGTTAGAATACCTTTTAGCATATAAATCGTTCAATATGTTCATTTGAGAGATATGCAATATGCAATACTCGATACTAGATAAAAACAGGTTTTTTTCTTCAGGTTTTAATACTCGAGTACTCTACTCACTGAAAATAACCGGTTAACCAAACACCGGTTTTTTCTCATAACCGCCCATCCCTATCCACAATTTTAACCATTTATGTAGACAGAAATTAAAGTCACAGCTACGTGGGTATTATTGTTCATTCATAATATAGGTACTACTTTGCCGAACATGCTATTAGGTCTTTGCTAAAGGCATCCCTTGCCCTGCCAAGCACCTGCGCGTTTTTTTCCAGTGCATTCAGCAGACGTAGGTCCAATACGGCAAGATAATTGATCTTCAAGCTGAGGTTCGGCGTCCGAATCTACATCTACATCTACACGATACCCTGCAAGCCACCGCGAGGGTGTGTGGCAGGGGGTGAAGGTCACCAAGCATTCACTACTAGCATGCAAGCAAGCAACTAAAGGGTCTCATGCAACTAGATTGTTAGTATCTATAGTATTTGAGGGGTTAATACATGCATCATGCACTACAGAATACTCTAAAATATTTCCCCTACCTATCCCTTTCCTATGCTGCCTATTCTGTTCTCTTATAGTACGGGGGAAAAATGCCATTTTGAATCTATCTGTACGACAATCTATCTCTCTAATCTTATTTATCTGGTCGAATCTAGCATAATACGCTGGTGTTTTCAATATGTGCCTAACATCTTCAGTAAAGCTATCCGATTGAAATTTCTCTAATAGATTTAATCTGAACTTTAACCTACGCTCTGATAATGATTCCCACCCTAATTCTTGTATTAATTCTGATACACTACTCAACCTATCGTAACACCTTTTGACGAACCTAGCTGCTCTACGCTGCACACTGTCTAGTTCTCTCATCAAACCTAATTCATTAGGATCCCATACACTGGCTGCATACTCAAGGTGGGGCCTAACTAGTGAAAAGTAACATCGCTCTTTTGTCTTCTCATCACATTTCCCAAGTACTCTTTTTATAAATCCTAGCTTTCTCTTCGCTCGGCCGCATATTTCCCTTATGTGTCTTCCCCACGATAAATCTTTAGTGATTGTTACACCTAAATATTTTACGGTTTCAACGTTTTCGATCTTCGTGTTATTAATTCTATAGGATCGCTCTATCGAATTATTCCTCCTCCAAAAATTGATAGCTACACACTTTTTAAGGTTGAGTTCTAACTGCCATTTGTCGCACCACTCTTGAATTGCATCTAAATCCTTGCTAAGTGATTTCATGTCCTCCTCGTTTGATATACCCCTGTACACCACCGCATCGTCTGCAAAAAGTCTAAGGTTACTACTAACTACGGTACCCAAATCGTTTATGTATAAAAGAAATAGAAGCGGACCTACTACACTACCCTGGGGAACTCCCGATGTGACTTCGATTGTGTCCGACATGATACCTTCTATGACAACCCTCTGCTCTCGCCCACTTAAGAATTCTTTTACCCATCATACAACGTCTTTATTTATACCAAAACTCTCTAACTTCAAGATTAATTTGTCATGAGGAACTTTATCGAAAGCCTTTTTAAAATCTAAAAATATCGCATCAACTTCAGTACTGCTTTCGCCGTGGACTAAAATATCGTGTACGAATAAAGCTAATTGTGTCTCGCAAGATCTACCTTTCCGGAACCCATGCCGGCTGTTTATGAGTAATCCCTGACTATCCAAATGCCCCATGATCGAACTGACTACTATGTGCTCAAATATCTTACAAGAGATTGACGTGAGTGAAATGGGTCTGTACTTACTAGGTTCTTCCCTATCACCGCTTTTAAATATAGGTGTAATGTTAGCTACTTTCCAATCCTTGGGTACTGTGTGGTTCTTTATTGTTTTATTGAATATTATTTCTAGATAGGGGGCTATTTCAGAAGCTAATGTTTTATAAACTCTGGAAGGAATTTGATCGGGACCTGGTGCTTTGTTTTTACTTATGCTTTTTAACTGCTGCTCTATTCCGCGACATGAAATGTTTATTTCGGGCATTTGCTCACTGAAAGTGTTCGGCGGTGGTTCCACTGCGTTTTGTGACGATGAGTTGAATACACATTGGAAGAAGGTGTTTAAAGTGTTGGCTTTTTCTACACTGCTGGTGACTCTGATTCCTTTATCATTTTTAAGTGTGTGCACTGTGGACTTATTTCCCTGAAGCTCTCTCACATATGACCAAAACGCTTTAGGATTGCTATCTAAATATTCTCCTAACATCTTGCTCTTGAAATGTGATAACGCTTGCCGACATGATTTTCTTGCTAATGCTCTCGATTTTTTATAGTTTTGAACTAGCTCATTTTTTTCCTCTACCGATAGACCCCGTCTGGCATTTTTCATCTTAGCGTGGCATACCCTTTGTCGCTTTAGTGATTTCCTAACGTCCGCGTTATACCATCTTGGCTCTGTATTATCACTAATATATTTACTTGGTATGTATTTATGAACTGCGTTACGGGTGACCTCAAGAAATTCTCTCCACGAATCCTCTGAATTTAATCCTTTGCTTTGTTCGCTGAATACATTAAACGCTTCCCTTAATTCCTCTTTCATACCGTCGTAATTTGCCTTGCCAAATAAGTACACCCTCCTCCTTGGTTTATAATGTCTTTCAACGCCTACAATAAATTTCGCATGCACTATTTTATGGTCACTAATTCCTGTGTCTGTAACTGTATTTAGAACTCGCTCGGGTATATTTGTTGCTAATAAGTCTAGAATGTTGTTTCCCCTGGTCGGCTCTGTTACTAGCTGTTGTAAAGAATGTGTCGTAAAGGTGTTCAACAGTGATTCGCAATGTTCCTTATCCTTACCTCCTGCAATGAAACTACACGTATTCCAGTCTATCGAGGGGAGATTGAAATCTCCGCCTACTATTATTCCTCTATCATTCTTCCCAGAAAGTAATGTGCGTATCTCTGACTCTAGCTCTATTATAGAATTGACGTCTGCGTCCGGTGGCCTGTAATATGCACCTACATATATCTGTTTTGCGTTACTACTTTTACTTTTAACGGAACACCAAATACTTTCTACATTTCGCTCTGAAATAAGTTCTCTTCTACTGACATACGGGTCTTTCACAGCTATGAAAACTCCTCCTCCATTTCTGCTTACTCTATCCCTTCTGTATACTGTAAAACACTTCGGAAATACTTCATGATCTGATATGTCCTTCGAAAGCCAGCTTTCTGTACCTACGATTATATCTGCATCAGTACTCTTAATGAGGTGGTGAAATTCTGCTACTTTATTTCTTATACTACGACAATTCACTACTATCACTGAAATTTTTTCTTCCAATCTGTTGCTCTCTTGGTGCTCTTTTCCAACTAAAATTTTCCTCGATAATTTTTTGACGGACAAACTATTTGGTCTACCTCTTACCTTTGATGAATTATCATGTTCGTTCTCTCCATGAGTTTTTCTCTGACCTTCTAAAACTACTCTGCATGTTCTGTCAAATTCTTGCACGATTTTTCCCCCGCGGATTGACCTGCACTCTGGGCTACCACCTGAGCTAAACCCTACGTGTATGCTCCAGTATCCTACTCGCTACCCTAGACGATGCCTCGTCCGTGTAGTGGACACCCGAGCGAATTCGTAAGAGGAAATTGTACAAACTCACCAGACTGGATGTAATTGACGTATTTATGGAATAATTGCACTTTCGGACTTGTGATTTATTTGTCACCTCAAATGTTTCTGCAGTAGGTACTGCTGCCCTTCAAACTAAATCCCCTCAAAATCAATTTGTTGACATCACCCTCTCATACCATCTCCCAAGGAGTGACGTCGAAAACTGCGACGCCTTAGGGTGAAAATCACGAATAAGAGCAAAAAACAAGCTACCTACTCTACGGACTTGAGTATCTACAATCGCAAGGATTGTATAAATATTTGACTCCGAATTGGATTAATTAGACAGGCAAATAACTTCAATCTCCATTCATCCTTCCCATTACTCAAGCAGGCCACATTGTGAGGATAAGCATCCCCTTCTCTATCTCCCAAGAAGAAGACTGCGTGGGAAGAATTCTGCACCCTCCTTGGCAGCTGCGTTGTAACCTGATCCCGAAGTTGTTTATTCCTCCTGACGAAATGTGAGTCACTGGATAGCGTGCGAACGAATCATCCGTCTTCTTTGCAGCTGCGACGAAACACCATCCAAATTGCTCTAGGATTCGGAAGGCGGAAATAAGATTACATTCAGAATTAGCACCTTACTGCATTCCGTAGCATCCAAAATACTTACAATGGCTACTTCCATTCACCAAAATAATTAAATTCGATAACTGTACGCCAGTGGTCAATGTTCCGTAACCTCGGCATCTAAAATTCATACCGTTCTACATGCTCCAGCCTCTCACCTCTGATACAAAATTTCATTTCCCCAGGCTCTTCATAGATCATTCCAACAAGCAAAAAAAAATCCCCGACACGTATTTTTGGGGACCTTAGGAAAGTGATATCGGTAGTCTAGGAGGGAGATGATGGTCTAATTTGAAGCGAATCTAGGAAACGTCAAAGCTCAACAATATCAAATAAACAGCACCTTTGCATATCTAATGGGTATTTTACCAGACTAAACTACTTCACATTTGCATTCTAACGGAGGTCAAACAGAGGATACTAATATATACTTAAACAAGAAAAGAGGAACAGTCTAGGTTTGAGATTATTATTGTGCTTTTATTAATTATGAATTATTATTAAAAATTATGCTTTCAAATTTTCTCTTTGAGAATGTATTAAATATGAATTCGCTTTGATTGCTAATGAGAATTTATAAGAGTACATTTAATCGATTTATCGCTCTACTATAGACTAACTATATACATATATATAACTATAACGATCCAACCTAATTCCAAAAGCAGAAGGTCTTGCCTTTCTTTTTTTTACCTGGCCAGTCCTTTTGCGAAGCAGCATGATGTGTGCACATGCAAAACACATTGAATTTAATACTGTGAATCTGTGTTCGTATCCGTCGAGTCAGTATTCGTGTAGCAAACGCCATATGCAATTAAATGATGCACTATTGTTTTTTAAATGTTGGCCATAACTTTCTCTTATGTTTACATGAATAGTTTTAAGTGAGCTCAAACTAGGTTTTTAGTGCTATATTCTCTTGTTAGTTCTGAAATCTATATTTCAAATAGCGGGATTTAAACAGGACACTGACCGATGAAATAAGTATCAATTTATATTCTCTATTTTCCAAAATACTTTTTTTCAAAAGTAATTTGTATTGTTTTCATAACTTGTAGGTCACAATAAGTTACAGAGATAGGCAGTATTTCAGGTTATACTGGTTTAACTATAGTTTTTTCCTGCATGTCGTAGCAAAATCCCTTTTGGTTTGCAATTGAAGATATATCCGTTCAACGGTATGTGTCGCTGGTACCACTGTTGCGAATGTATTGGAATGTAATCGGGTTGTCCTGAAAATCTAAATCTAGGTAATACCCTGCGAGCCACCGGACGGGTGTGTGGCAGGGGGTGACAAACACAAAACTTGCAGCTAAGAGCAACGGTGCTACTAGTGCATGGAAAAATGTTAGATGTGCATCACGTGCAACTACATGAATAGTTTATACGTCATTATGTAGGATAATTGGTTGGTATGGCAATTATCTAAATATATTTATCTCTATCCACCTATCACTCATCGGTTGTAATACCAAAGCATGCATCATGAGCTACTGACTAGAAATATAATTGTAGCCATCGCTAAATATTTCAACGTGAAGTAATAATTATGGCACAACAATAGTAGTAATTCGATGATATTCCTCCCCTGCGACACTGATGTGGTAGTTTATGACATCACCGTATGTTCAGTAATACTACCGCGGTGGGTTCAAAGGAAATACAAAACAGATAATAAAGGAAATAGGAAATAATACAAGAAACTTTGACTCGGATAACTGTCAGTGGTAAACTTTGGGTATAAACCAGGAATCGTAGCAGATTGTTTTCAATTGAAATTTAAAATCCTTCCTGTTTCATTTGTTAGCGAAATCAATTATGATAATCATAATTAAATACTTTGGCTACATGCACGAAGAGTAAAGACAACTTATTCGCACACGAGAATAAATCTGTCATGAAACGATCCAAATGAATAACCTCAACTGATGTCCATTAATTGGCGCCGAGATTCCGTCCTTACAAACTTCACATGCTTTCATCACTCGTCTTCTTGCCACCCTTTCTTCTTAGCGTGATATCTTACAATTAGAGGAGAGAGAGAGAGAGTGGAAAGATTTCTCCACAATCGCAGCTAAGGTGATAGCGGACGGACCCTCGGTCGTCATCACCCGCCGCCGCCAGCGAGATAAACAAGAATGCTCGCTCATCTGACGCAGCAGCTTGGCTCTCTTGCCGTGTCTAAACTATTATGTACTACACACGGAGAAACTACGAACGTAGCAACAACTTCAGTTTATTACGATGAACTTGATTAGAAAAGTACCTTCTCCTCCACAAATACAAATATTTGATAAGTTGTCCCTATGAAAATTACGTATAATTAATAAACTTCGTTAACTGACAAATAAGAGATTTATATTCAAAAATGAAGGGAAAAAAAGGATTTCCATGGTGTCCCATGACATAACAGCGTCAAATTGGAGAAAAGATGAATTCTTCCCATTAGCATCTCCATGACACGAAAAATACCCTCTACCATATTTTCGCCCGAGAAATTGGTTACTTTTCCCATTTTAGACCTCTTTTGGAATATGATGCCAGTATATAACGTACTGGAGCGTGTGTAGAGTATAACGGAGGGATTTGTAACGGAACGGTATGTTTAGTGTATTAGCGTAGTCACTCTATTATATGAAATAAAATGGGAATTATCATCACCGGTTTCATTAGTTAGGGCCCACCTTGGATATACAGCCAGTGTATGCGATCGGAATGAATAAGTTTTGATCCAAGAACTAGACAGTGTACAGCTTGGGGTAGCTAGATTAAATAAACGGTTTTACATAAAGGGTGTGTTATAGAATAAATAGAAGAATTATGTTCGGAATCGTTATTAGAACGTAGGTTTAAGTACCGATCACATCTTCTGTAGAAATAAATGAAACGGATAGGTTTCCTGAAGATATGTATTAAGATTCCTTGAGTATTATGCTACGTCTGACTAGGCAACTAAAATTGGAGAGATACATTGTACACAGGTAGATTGAAAATGTTCTTTTTCCCGCGTATGAGCAGGACATGATAGGACGCATAGTAAAGGGATAGGTAGGTGAAATATTGTTAGAGCAGTATGTAGTGGTAGCTCATAGATATAGTAGTTATTTTCATGTTGGTAAAGGGACTTTAAGCTAAACCATCTAACACCATGTTTGTGCACGATTGCTTTCCTATTTTATTTTTTATGTTAAGACTACGAAATAGTTACCAATTCTATTTATGCATGGTGTGTAGCATTTGTTTTTCGCGAATTCACCATCTGCCAAAATAAAATTTGGTGGATTGCAGGGTATATATGTAGAAGTAGATTTGAAACCGGAATCTCGCTTGCTTCTGGAAAGCCCACGCACTTAATTAAATACCTAAATCTTCGTTAAAAAATGAAAATATGAGGGTTGATGATTAAAAGGCCATGTAATCAGGATCCTTTTTTTGGAATTAGTACATCACATCGCTCCTTTAAGGAAACGTACGAAGATTATTGCCATAAGAAGGAGATCTGTGGTCATTGGCAGTGGAAGGAACGAAAGCAGGGCTGCCCCAAACAAGGAGAGACTATCGAAGGCGCCTATTTAAAGCACGATTTTCTCCCTCTAGATCATAGGTTCCCAACCTTTTTTGAGTCAGCGCCCACTTTTTCAGTCAATAATTTGATAGCGCCCCCCTTAGTTTAACTACATTGTACATGCTATATATTGAAAAGCAGGAAAAATTTTTAGTTTTTTATCTTAAGATAATGTAATATTGAAGTATTGTTTGCAGAACGATTAAAATATATTGTTAATAATTAATATAATATTATTAATGAGACAGTTGAGCTTGATGCGATGAAACTAATTTATCAATATTTTGTGCCATTTTTGTCATTTATAACCTTAAGTCACCGCGTTCCACTATTGACAACCTGTTTCTTTTCTTAGTTAATATCACCATGCTAAACCCTCTTTCTGCTGAATATGAGGACGGAAAAGCAATGAAAAATGTCTTCACTGCAGCCCATAAGGCTGGATATAATATTGGAATTTGACGTTGAAAGCTGGATATAATATTGGAATTTGACGTTGAAGCCAAAATTCTTGAAACCCATTTTTTAATTTAAATTTCAACTCTTCATTTGTTGACAATTCAATAAACTCCTCCTGCAGTGATAATTATTTGATTTCTAAGTTAGAGGATGGCTCTATGACCCAGTCTGGAATGACCATATTGAGTAATTCCTCAAATCTAATTGTAAAGTCTTCTTTTAGTGCTTCCAAATGTTGGCAGTGACCGAGAATGTCGATATCATTAGTTTCCGTTGAAGAAAGGTTTGGAAACTGATGAAATTGTGTTCTACCCAAATTATGTTTGTACAAAGCAAGTTTTGACACAAACGCAGAGATAATTGCCTTGGCTTTGATCAAATTCAAATCATTCCCTTGCAGTTGTAGGTTTGTTTCATTAAATTTGTTGTATAAATCTGTCAAATAAGCAATATTGCTCTTACATTTCAATAAGTTCACTCTTAATAAATCATCTTTGCTTTCAAAAAACTTAGTAACTGCTTCAAAGAGCTCAAAAAATCGTTTTATACAAGTACCTTTTGACAGTCAACGAACTTCTGTGTGCAAAAGAAACCGATTAAAGTCTTCGTCGTTTTCATCACAAAGCTTTCTAAATAATCTATCATGGAGAGCATTGCTTCTGATCCTGTTAACTGCAGTAATTACATGCTGTAGCAAGCGGTGAAGGCGATCACTATGGTGTTTTGCTACCAAATGTTGTCGGTGAATTACACAATGCACGGCGACTACATTTGGTACCTCTCTTTTCAAATATGAAGTAAAACCACGGTGACGTCCAACCATTGCCGGAGCACCATCAGTAGCAACAGACAAGATATTATTCAGAGGAATTCCTTTTCCTTCAAAATTTTGTTCCAAAACGCCAAAAACAGATTTTCCTTTAGTATCCGTTTCTAACGTTCTTGCGAATAATAATTCTGGACAAATTCTTTCATCTTTTATGAAGCGAACGTACACCAGAAGGAAAGACTCGTTTTTTGGCAAAATAGATTCATCAAGCTATTTTGCCAAAATCTTTTAAATCATCTCTCTACTTTGGAATATACATAGTAGTTCCAAGGATTTTTTCTGTTAAGGACACGGCCCTATCAAAACCTTTTTAAAACTTTTATTGCATTTCTTCATCGGCCTCCTTCCACATACACATGATGATGTGGTAAATTAATTTCGTTCTTGGCTGTAAAGCGCTTTCAGATTCCCAATTTTGGATAGTTCGTAATTTGTAATTGAAAATTATAGGAAAAATGAAAGTACGAATATGACGGAAAGAGAGGAAAATGTGGAAATGATTAAATGGAATGAAAATAAGTACAGGGCAATGAATTGAAAGTGAAAATAAGAAGGTGGGGGAGTTCTAAAATGAGCTGTTTAATAGCCATGAGGATTAGAACCAGGCTTAAAGGCAACAAGGCGTAGGGACGGAGCAGACATTACGTTGTACATTCTCTCTGCATTTTTTCGGGTGTCCGTCCGCGTAGGATGGCTTGGTGACAAAAGTTTCGCTGACTATCCTGTCAGTGTCTTCAGGTCGAAGGATTAACTTCGACCCTTAACACCTTCGACCTGAAGACGCTGACAGGATAGTCAGCGAAACTGTTGTCACCAAGCCAACCTACGCGGACGGACACCCGAAAAAATGCAGAGAGCATCTAACCAACGTCGCGGAAACCTTGGAGCTAACATTACATTGCAAAATTATAAAAGCAAAGAAAGCATCCTCACCCGAAATCTTCCACCCAATGCGAAACAAAGTAGCTACAGATAGAAATAGTAGCATTCTGAAGCTAGCAGCGAAGGCAATATGGGAGGGGCACATACAGTCATTATTTTTCCACCCGCAGAGACCGAGTTTTGGAAATCAAGACCTGTCAGATCGTCCTCTGCCCATCTGCCACGAGCTTATACTCGAGAAGTTGTGTGAGAATTAAATTCATCAGACATCCATCGCCCGTTGTCGTCGTAATACTGCTACCAAACAGTTTCGGAATTTCCTCAGTGAAAGTGCAAATTGGCGCAATAATTATTATCACATAGGTAAGAACGTATTTATTACTATCATTTTAAATTCAATTAAAATAGTACATATAGAATGAATATACACAATCTATGTAAATTTTCACTGACTTCTTTTTAACAGTACAACGCGTTTCGACGTTAGATTCTCAGGTACCCTTATTCTCATGTACACCTTACCGTCGAATCGCGTTGTACTATTAGAATAAAGTCTGCGAAGAGACAAACAGGAAGGGGCGCATATAGTCATTATTTTTCCAACCGCAGTGACCGGGTTTTAGAAAACGGACATATCCGGCACCAGATCGTCCTCTGCGCATCTGCCACGAGCTTGTATGTGAGAAGTTGTGTGAGGATTAAGTTCATCAGCCATCCATCGCCCGTCGTATTTGTAGTACTGATACCTGATAGTTTCGGAATTTCCTCAATTCAATTGCAAATTGGCGCAATAATTGTTATCACATAGGTAAGAATCATTATCATTTTTAATCCAATTAAAATAGCATACATCATAGCTTTTACCATACATGAAATTTTATTTTAATAAAGGAGACATGTTTTGGACATAGATATCTCTGTCGGCAGGCATGTAAAAGTAGAAAGAAAAGGAAAAAAATATATATTTTGTCACTAAATTTACAAATCATAAGTGTATCGGTCGCATAAACAAATAGCAGTATTTTGAAATGTTACCACTGATTGTGAGAAAAAAATATTTCTCAAACTGGGACTCAGACTCAATTTTATTCATCATCGTTTTAATTTAAAAGTCTTCCAAATATCAGTGAACTATATCGAATTTGGTGAACACTGATATAGTGTGATAACATCATCGGCTTTTACTCGTAATTTAGGTTAATGAAGTTTGACAATGATTCACGGAGAGAATAGAAAATAATAATAACAAAACTTTTTATGCTTTCTGCTCTGACGCGCCCAATCATCACTTAAGTGCAATCGGTAATAATTGACAAGAAGTTACACGGGGCATTCATTTAAAAACAGTTCCTATGCATGAAATATCAACTTTCTTACATTATCAGTGAGAAAAATTATAGCTTGACAGATTATCGAGCATAAGTTCTCGTTATCTTACAATACCGTTCCTCCAACTTAACGGATAGATATGTTTGTGTTTTCAGACCTCTCTGAATAGTTAAATTGCTATTTTTTTAGTGAACATTCGTGCAGATATTATTAAATGTCCAATAATTATTGCACAAATTACTGAAACCAAACCCAAAGTACTACAAACGAGTGAACTATCCTGTCCTGCGGTCCCTATTTGTCGTATCCAATTTTAGTTTGAAAAAATGTAATTACCATTTGCCATAAAACATAAGCATAACTTTCAATTGCATTAATTAATGCCTATAATTAAAAATATAATATAATCAGATAGCTAGTAGCAATGAAAATGCGATACATTCAAGAATGATAGGGTTAGAAAATAGAATGCGGAATTCGACAGACATTACGAGCTCACATTAGCTAGGAACGCCTACCTAATCGCTCAGGAATATGACAGCATCCCAGTCTCATGGTTTTCATTTCTGCACACCATGTAGCGAGTCGGTAGATCCTCGCGTAGATTATTAGTCGGTGTTTTCCTCGAGTAGATAGATTCTACTGCACCTATGAGAACAGTTCACACGTAAAGTCTACGCGCTTAATCCCTTAGCTCTGCCTGAAACGCGTCAATAGAAAAGCATCTGGGACTTAAGGGTGCTCCCTAGCGGCCTCTAAAAGCCCGTTGCAGATGCTTAAGATGAACGCGACTACGACTTTATCGTAGCTGCTGGTATTTTGGAAAATTTTCCCATTGTAGCAAATGAATTGCTTTTTTGCGTAAATGGAATGGATTTCTTATTGGTTTATTTGTTAGTTTATAAAAAATAGCCAAACTTTCCATTTTTGTCCCTTTTTAGACGCTATTTGCGAAGCCTAGAATAGGAACAGAGGATTTTGCTTCCACTCTAGAGAAAGCTTGATCCTTCATCTACACATTCAAACAACAACTTTTGATGCTATTTCTATAGCTAGGTCATAATAGTAAACCCTGTGGAGCATGTTTTGCGTTTTTAAACTCGTTGTGCGCTGAAGTTCCGACCGAAGATTTCTGTCTTAGCGGTCTACCCCCACTCCTTCCCTAAGGCGTTCCACCCCTCTTGTTTACGAAACTCCAGATGTGTTAGTTCTGTGAGAGAGCGCGAGGGTTCTAGAGCGGTGTCAGGTTACCTCTTATAAGATAACACCCCCCCAGCTGAGTCGACGAAGAGCCGAGGAATTCTTTCTGGCAGTCGTGGAAATTGGAAAGCATATTTCGATGACGGCTCATAAGTTTTATATGGCAAATTCGCGAATATGTGGAAATGTTATTACTACACGTATTAAATAAAGATTCTCCACGAGAAATGGATTGGAAACGGCATGGTTACTTATCACGTTTATCACACGTATCATTTATTTCAGTGAAGAGCACGTGATTCATGAAGAAAATTCATCGGGTCATTATTTTAACATTTTCAGCTATAAAAAATTACCGAACTGAATTACCGGTCACCAATATGATATGTATAGGGCTAGGTTACGCCCGAATGGCGGAAATGAGTACAATTTTTAACGTTCCGCACTTGGCCAGCCAAACATTCCCGAATAAGCAAGTCAACATCGCTCCTGCCATACATGATGTTGCTTGGGAGGAGATGAAGAAAGCGGCTATGGATGAAAGTGAATTTGCGATCAAAGCAGGGAAGTGGATTAAGATGGTACACCTTTGAATACGGTGGTGTGTGACGGATCATGGGAAAAAGATCATACCGCACAAACTAAATATAGGTATACCTAACTCTTTGTCAGGAGTGGTACGTATATTGTTCTTGGACGCCAAATCGGTCGCTATTAATGCAAACACATTTTCAGGCTTACGTTGTGGGATTTATAACTAAAAAAGTAACATTTATTGGAGTAAGAAATAAGTACTGCATTATGTACGCAAGCAGGTTCAAAAGACCCTACGAATAATGAAAGGCCTCACACATGTTTTAAGAACTGGAGTTCTTCTTATACGGCAATGGAAGCAGATACCATAGTAGAAGGCTTCAAAACAGTGTTAAAATGTATAATTTTAAGTGCTATACACTCATAGGTAAGAAGTACTCTAGTATGTGTCAAGTTTTCAAGAAGACGACTATCTATATGCTCCACTAAATTCAATAATTTTTTAAGGCGATGGAGATATAGCATCATGCAAAGACTTGTATTGCCATACGGCGTAGACCTTCCTGTTCTAAAGGTGGAATGCTCGAACCATTTGCTTCGAAATACTGCAACCGCATCAGAGATGTAGTAAGGAAAACGAATAACTGGAAATGCCATGCACCAGTAACTATTAGGAAAAATATTGGAGACAACTTACATCGGTTAAGGAATGCGGTACCTTCTGCCATAAAATTTAGAAAGAGTACGTTAACTGCTGACCCCAAGGAGCTACAGAAAGACATTATGAATGGCCCCCGGCTTGTTTTCGAGGATCATAGCAAATGTGCGGCGTACTTTTGTCGTGGACCAAAGTCTCATGAGGAGAACCGTGTGCCTATTTTGATGAACTTTGGGGTATGGGACGATATCATGTCAGCAGATAAACTCCTGGGCCAACCAAACTCCCAGCTTTATCCTGGACGTAACCAACAATCAAGCAGAATCCTTCAACTCATGTGTGGCAAAATATGTAGGAGGGAAAAGAGTAAATTTCGCTTTCATCTACATCTACATAATACCCTGCAAACCACCACAAGGGTGTGTGGCAGGGGGTCATTTATCACCAAACATACACTACATATCATGCATAAAAAAGGAATAGTATTAATATAGTAGTCAGAACTACACTATTTAAAAAAGATAGAAATTGCAGAGCAAACATTCGAAAACATTCTGTTAGTAGTTGAATGAGAAGCAGTAACTTTGTAATTCCACATGTATTTATTGCAAACGACCTAGGTTTCGACGTAGCACGTCGCACGTCATCATCAGGTGACAACACCTGATGATGACGTGCTACGTCGAAACCTAGGTCGTTTGCAATAAATACATGTGGAATTACAAAGTTACTGCTTCTCATTCAATATGCTAAGCAAATTCCATGAAGTCACGGCTGAAACAACGGAATTCTGTTAGTAGGGTTAGCTTTAAGTACTCATACCAACATGCAGCTACCAACGCTATTCATTGCTACTCTACGATAGGACATATTTACCGTTATTCGTATCTCTAATTGTACGAGGGAAAAAAGGCATTTTGAATCGGTCAGTTCGGCAATCAATTTCTCTAATTTAATGATTATGGTCCAGTCTGCCATAGTAAGTTGGGGTTCGTAAAATATTTTTAACATCATCACTGAAAATATTGCCTTGGAATTTGTTTAAGAGATTAAGTCTAAATTTTAACCTGCGATCTGACAATGATTCCCATTTCAATTCATTTAATAGACTGGTTACGCTAATATAATTATCGTATCGTCCCTTTACAAATCTTGCCGATCTTCGCTGCACACGTTGAAGCGGGGGTCATATCAAACTAGGTGTGAAGTGGCCGCTTCATCCTTCAATGCAGGACCAGATGTTCATACATTGATACACAGCAGCATCACAAACAAGAGTCCAGGATTTTTTACGAAAATATTCAAACTGGCCTCCGAAAAAAGGCAGAGATGCGAAAAAAGGCAGAGATGCGAGCAAAGCGACGTCTTGAATGTAAAGGACAATTGAAACATCCTGCCCAGCATTATGGCCTGCATGGCCCACAAAATATCGAGAAGGAGTTTGAAATCGACTTAACTGTGAGATATGATTTCCTAAATTCCTTGAAATTAGGCGAGGAGCAAACAAGACAACTGGAAGCATCTACCAAAACTCAACGCCTCTGTCAAACATGGCATGTTTAGCGGAGAAAAAGGCTCACCGCCTCAACCTTTGCTCGAGTTTGTAAATTAAGAGCAGGAACCTCTCGGGAGAAGACTGTTCAGTCTTTACTCTACCCATCTTTTCGCGGAAATAAAGCCACCGACTATGGAATTGCGGGTGAGGCATTGGCGACAGCGGAGTACGAGAGATTCAGGGGCAATACGGTTAACCCATCAGGACGTTTTGTCGATAGGAGGACCTCCTACATAGCAGCAACGCCAGATGGCGTCCTGTCAGATGTCGATGGAATAGTCGAGGTGAAATGTCCATACGTATGCATGGATGCGCATCCAACGCATGCTGTCTCTCAAAAGAAATTAGCATCTTGTGAGATTATAGACGGCGAAGCTGCTCTGAAAGTAAAGAGTGATTATTTTTACTAGATCCAAGGTCAACTCCATATCACGGAGAAGAAATACTGCCACCTTATTTTTTGGAGCCAGTTAGGTATGGCAGTTTTGCGATTGACAGAGATTATGACTTCTGGTCAAAATATATGGAGGATAAGTTTTAAAAATTTTACAAGGACAGCCTTTTGCCAGAAATTCTACATCACATTTAAAAGCTGTTGAACGAGAGTTTGATGGTGACGTGGGAGAATAATACTTACCCTGACACTCATTGAAAAACCATTCCATTTCCCTTTGAGACCTAATCATCTTCTGAGAGTGTGGATTTTAGCCTTATTTGAAGTGCTTTCATCATTTTTCCTTGACTTTGTTTATTCATGTTCCTTATCCTTTTATTAATACTAACGCAGGATCAAGTTCTCCCAAAATTTTAATAGCATGCGAATTGTTTTCTCTTATCATGTTTTCATGCATTACTAATATAACAAATATATTATGCAAATCCGTGTGCTTCCCTTGTTTTTCATAGCACTGTGATATTTTTAAAGCTGTTTGTTGACATTTGCTGTTCAATTTCACTCTGCATTTCTAAAATATGTAAACATTCTTTAGATAATCCGTGTTTGAAGAGTATATTGTATTTTTGACTTGGCTTATTTTGGGGGAATTTCATAGAACGGCCTACACTGAAACCAATAGCCCAATGAAAGATTTTTGTCATACTTTGTTGGAACTATTCTTTTAAATTATGCCACAAATTTTCCACTTTTCATCCTACATCTGTTGTGCATATTCTAACTCGGAGTTTCATGAGTTTAGACAAAGATGAATTTCATAATGGGCGTAAAATGTAGACGAGCAAGCAAAAATCTAGAGATATCTGGGTTTGATTCCCGATAAAGGCGAACGATATTTCCTCTGCGGCATCGTCGCGCTTCTACCTTGCCGTTGTCGCTTTACGGGTAATACCGCGGTTAGTTAGTGGCAAGCTCAAATAAATTTAACCAGACGGGGGCATAGGTACCTACAAGATTTTAGGTTATCTGATAGAATGACAATGGCTGCATAAAATTCATAACGGCCACGCCTGCTGCTAAGGAAAGCGAATGTGTATTCTCCAAGGGGTTGAAAAAAAACTTGTCGATTCGAGAATATGCAGCCATAGATTTTTGTAACAATTTCTAAAATTTCTTTTCTAGACTGAAAATTTTAATTTAGCAGCACTGTTCCCGGTCCGAAGAAGGATAATACCCACAAGACTTCTTTAGGATGAGGATTTCCCTCACCATCATCCTTGCCTCTCGCTTATCAGCTACGACTGCTAATCAAAAGTATTAAATTTCGCTTTTTGCCTTTCCGCAGGCAAACCTTCCTTCCCCCCCCCCTCTCTTCTTCCGATTCCAAGCGTTCCGGCTTGCGCCCTGCGAGAACCGATAAATAGGGACTTTCACTTGCCAATTGGGGAGGGAGGGGGTCTAAACAAAACATCATTGCACGTGCAAGTCGGGAGGAATAATTCTTCCATTATCAAAAGTGAAAAAGATGCCCAGAAACTGTACTGGAAGATTTGAGACCCCGTCATCAGGTCAGAAATAAGAAAAGGTCGGGTTGAGACATCTGGGTTGACCGAGGGGGAGATAACAAACCACTTAGAGGGAGGCGAGCGATGCTCAGCAAGCTATCATGTTACATCTAGAGGAGGGGGAGAAGGGGGGGGAGAGGGCCTTCCCTTTCCACTTTTTAATCCCGCCACCTATGCGGGGAGTCGTAGAACTACAATAGAAAAGCCGTTACATATGAGAGTGGCCTCAGCTAGGCAGCCCCCTTAAGGAAGCGGTCGTATTCGTGCCAGTTCTCGGTTCCTTCGTTATAGTAAGTAAACACCTCCGTGTTTAAAGTTGGCGTTAACCACGTGGATGGTACCATAAAGCGCATGAATAAGACTGTTTGGTCACATTGTCTGTACGGCAGTTCTTCATGATATGTAGTTAATTTTAAGCCCCAGAAAACCGGAGGAAAAAGGATGTCAAGGTATCTTCACTGATTAAAATACTTGGCACGATATCGGGGGGTCCGGGTTCGTGTCCCGGTCTGGACGAATGATACTTCTTTTGTGGTATTCTTTCAAAATAAGCAGTTATGGTTAAATTTCCGCTATTTCGCGGTTCATTTAATTTTTCAAAATTGTTGGCAAATTAATTCTTCACCTTGCGTTGATTTTTAAATAAGTAAATACAGAAATTTTTATCTCCAAAACATATTTTCTTATTATAACAATATTTCCGTACATATCTATCTCGTAACAATCATATTATTGTGTTATTTCTTCAGATAGATCCAAAGAAAACCAAAGAAAAAATGTAGACAATAAAATGTCGAATATTTAAAATATGGTTTCATTCAATCACCCACAAACACGACAATACCAATGTGCCTAATTTGCCACAAGGCGTTTTCCAATGAAGCTATGAAACCTTCGCGATTAGAAGAGCACTTGAGCAAAATACATCCTGAGAAAAAATATAAAAATATATCTTACTTTCAAATGCTCAGAGATCAACATTCGAGACGTCCTACTTTGGGTGGTATGTTTTCGGCCGCATCAAAAGAAGAAAGTGATGGATTACGTGCGTCATTTAATGTTTCCTTACTCATTGCTAAATCGGGAAAGCCACGCACAATTGGCGAAGAATTGATAATTCCACTTTGAGTGAAGTTCTGCGTACCGTGCTGCATAAGCCACCGTCTGATATAATTAAAAATATTCCGTTGAGTAATAATACAGTGCAGAGGCGAATAGACGAAATGTCCGAGGATGTGGAGAGTTCTCTAGCTGATTTTTTGAAGACTACCGAGTTTTCGCTACAGCTTGATGAATCTATTTTGCCAAAAAACGAGTCTTTCCTTCTGGTGTACGTTCGCTTCATAAAAGATGAAAGAATTTGTCCAGAATTATTATTCGCAAGAACGTTAGAAACGGACACTAAAGGAAAATCTGTTTTTGGCGTTTTGGAACAAAATTTTGAAGGAAAAGGAATTCCTCTGAATAATATCTTGTCTGTTGCTACTGATGGTGCTCCGGCAATGGTTGGACGTCACTGTGGTTTTACTTCATATTTGAAAAGAGAGGTACCAAATGTAGTCGCCGTGCATTGTGTAATTCACCGACAACATTTGGTAGCAAAACACCATAGTGATCGCCTTCACCGCTTGGTACAGTATGTAATTACTGCTGTTAACAGGATCAGAAGCAATGCTCTCCATGATAGATTATTTAGAAAGCTTTGTGATGAAAATGACGAAGACTTTAATCGGTTACTTTTGCACACAGAAGTTCGTTGACTGTCAAAAGGTACTTGTATAAAACGATTTTTTAAACTCTTTGAAGCAGTTACTAAGTGTTTTGAAAGCAAAGATGATTTATTAAGAGTGAACTTATTGAAATGTAAGAGTAATATTGCTTATTTGACAGATTTATACAACAAATTTAATGAAACAAACGTACAACTGCAATGGAATGATTTGAATTTGATCAAAGCCAAGGCAATTATCTCTGCGTTTGTGTCAAAACTTGCTTTGTACAAACATAATTTGGGTAGAACATAATTTCATCAGTTTCCAAACCTTTCTTCAACGGAAACTAATGATATCGACATTCTCGGTCACTGCCAACATTTGGAAGCACTAAAAGAAGACTTTAAAATTAGATTTGAGGAATTACTCAATATGGTCATTCCAGACTGGGTCATAGAGCCATCCTCTAACTTAGAAATCAAATAATTATCACTGCAGGAGGAGTTTATTGAATTGTCAACAATATAAGAGTTGAAATTTAAATTAAAAAATTGGTTTCAAGAATTTTGGCTTCAACGTCAAATTCCAATATTATATCCAGCTTTCAACGTCAAATTCCAATATTATATCCAGCCTTATGGGCTGCAGTGAAGACATTTTTCATTGCTTTTCCGTCCTCATATTCAGCAGAAAGAGGGTGTAGCATGGTGATATTAACTAAGAAAAGAAACAGGTTGTCAATAGTGGAACGCGGTGACTTAAGGTTATAAATGACAAAAATGGCACAAAATATTGATAAATTAGTTTCATCGCATCAAGCTCAACTGTCTCATTAATAATATTATATTAATTATTAACAATATATTTTAATCGTTCTGCAAACAATACTTCAATATTACATTATCTTAAGATAAAAAACTAAAAAATTTTCCTGCTTTTCAATGTATAGCATGTACAATGTAGTTAAACTAAGGGGGGCGCTATCAAATTATTGACTGAAAAAGTGGGCGCTGACTCAAAAAAGGTTGGGAACCTATGATCTAGAGGGAGAAAATCGTGCTTTAAATAGGCGCCTTCGATAGTCTCTCCTTGTTTGGGGCAGCCCTGCTTTCGTTCCTTCCACTGCCAATGACCACAGATCTCCTTCTTATGGCAATAATCTTCGTACGTTTCCTTAAAGGAGTGATGTGATGTACTAATTCCAAAAATAGGATCCTGATTACATGGCCTTTTAATCATCAACCCTCATATTTTCATTTTTTAACGAAGATTTAGGTATTTAATTAACTGCGTGGGCTTTCCAGAAGCAAGCGAGATTCCGGTTTCAAATCTACTTCTACATATATACCCTGCAATCCACCAAATTTTGTTTTGGCAGATGGTGAATTCGCGAAAAACAAATGCTGCACACCATGCATAAATAGAATTAGTAACTATTTCGTACTCTGAACATAAAAGATAAAATAGGAAAGCAATCGTGCACAAACATGGTGTTAGATGGTTTAGCTTAAAGTCCCTTTACCAACATGAAAATAACTACTATGTCTATGAGCTACCACTACATACTGCTCTAACAATATATCACCTACCTATCCCTTTGCTATGCGTCCTATCATGTTCTCTGCTCATACGCGGGAAAAAGAACATTTTCAATCTACCTGTGTACAATGTATCTCTCCAATTATAGTTGCCTAGTCAGACGTAGCATAATACTCAGGGAATCTTAATACATATCTTCAGAAAACCTATCCGTTTCTTTTATTTCTACAGAAGATGTGATCGGTACTTAAACCTACGTTCTAATAACGATTCCGAACATAATTCTTCTATTTATTCTATAACACACCCTTTACGTAAAACCGTTTAATTAATCTAGCTACCCCAAGCTGTACACTGTCTAGTTCTTGGATCAAAACTTATTCATTCCGATCGCATACACTGGCTGCATATTCAAGGTGGGCCCTAACTAATGAAACCGGTGATGATAATTCCCATTTTATTTCATATAATAGAGTGACTACGCTAATACACTAAACATACCGTTCCGTTACAAATCCCTCCGTTATACTCTACAGACGCTACAGTACATTATATACTGGCATCATATTCCAAAAGAGGTCTAAAATGGAAAAGTAACCAATTTCTCGGGCGAAAATATGGTAGAGGGTATTTTTCGTGCCATGGAGATGCTAATGGGAAGAATTCATCTTTTCTCCAATTTGATGCCGTTATGTCATGGGACACCATGGAAATCCTTTTTTTCCCTTCATTTTTGAATATAAATCTCTTATTTGTCAGTTAACGAAGTTTATTAATTATACGTAATTTTCATAGGGACAACTTATCAAATATTTGTATTTGTGGAGGAGAAGGTACTTTTCTAATCAAGTTTATCGTAATAAACTTAATAAACTGAAGTTGTTGCTACGTTCGTAGTTTCTCCGTGTGTAGTACATAATAGTTTAGACACGGCAAGAGAGCCAAGCTGCTGCGTCAGATGAGCGAGCATTCTTGTTTATCTCGCTGGTGGCGGCGGGTGATGACGACTGAGGGTCCGTCCGCTATCACCTTAGCTGCGATTGTAGAGAGAGGGCACATCTTTCCACTCTCTCTCTCCTCTAATTGTAAGATATCACGCTAAGAAGAAAGGGTGGCAAGAAGACGAGTGATGAAAGCATGTGAAGTTTGTAAGGACGGAATCTCGGCGCCAATTAATGGACATCAGTTGAGGTTATTCATTTGGATCGTTTCATGACAGATTTATTCTCGTGTGCGAATAAGTTGTCTTTACTCTTCGTGCATGTAGCCAAAGTATTTAATTATGATTATCATAATTGATTTCGCTAACAAATGAAACAGGAAGGATTTTAAATTTCAATTGAAAACAATCTGCTACGATTCCTGGTTTATACCCAAAGTTTACCACTGACAGTTATCCGAGTCAAAGTTTCTTGTATTATTTCCTATTTCCTTTATTATCTGTTTTGTATTTCCTTTGAACCCACCGCGGTAGTATTACTGAACATACGGTGATGTCATAAACTACCACATCAGTGTCGCAGGGGAGGAATATCATCGAATTACTACTATTGTTGTGCCATAATTATTACTTCACGTTGAAATATTTAGCGATGGCTACAATTATATTTCTAGTCAGTAGCTCATGATGCATGCTTTGGTATTAAAACCGATGAGTGATAGGTGGATAGAGATAAATATATTTAGATAATTGCCATACCAACCAATTATCCTACATAATGACGTATAAACTATTCATGTAGTTGCACGTGATGCACATCTAACATTTTTCCATGCACTAGTAGCACCATTGCTCTTAGCTGCAAGTTTTGTGTTTGTCACCCCCTGCCACACACCCGTCCGGTGGCTCGCAGGGTATTACCTAGATTTCGTTTTTTCAGGACAACCCGATTACATTCCAATACATTCGCAACAGTGGTACCAGCGACACATACCGTTGAACGGATATATCTTCAATTGCAAACCAAAAGGGATTTTGCTACGACATGCAGGAAAAAACTATAGTTAAACCAGTATAACCTGAAAAACTGCCTATCTCTGTAACTTATTGTGACCTACAAGTTATGAAAACATTACAAATTACTTTGGAAATAAATTATTTTGGAAAATAGAGAATATAAATTGATACTTATTTCATCGGTCAGTATCCTGTTTAAATCACGCTATTTGAAATATAGATTTCAGAACTAACAAGAGAATATAGCACTAAAAACCTAGTTTGAGCTCACTTAAAACTATTCATGTAAACATAGGAGAAAGTTATGGCCAACATTTAAAAAACAATAGTGCATCATTTAATTGCATATGGCGTTTGCTACACGAATACTGACTCGACGAATACGAACACAGATTCACAGTATTAAATTCAATGTGTTTTGCATGTGCACACGTCATGCTGCTTCGCAAAAGGACTGGCCAGGTAAAAAAAAGAAAGGCAAGACCTTCTGCTTTGGGAATTAGGTTGGATCGTTATAGTTATATATATGTATATAGTTAGTCTAAAGTAGAGCTATAAATCGATTAAATGTACTCTTATAAATTCTCATTAGCAATCAAAGCGAATTCATATTTAATACATTCTCAAAGAGAAAATTTGAAAGCATAATTTTTAATAATAATTCATAATTAATAAAAGCACAATAATAATCTCAAACCTAGACTGTTCCTCTTTTCTTGTTTAAGTATATATTAGTATCCTCTGTTTGACCTCCGTTAGAATGCAAATGTGAAGTAGTTTAGTCTGGTAAAATACCCATTAGATATGCAAAGGTGCTGTTTATTTGATATTGTTGAGCTTTGACGTTTCCTAGATTCGCTTCAAATTAGACCATCATCTCCCTCCTAGACTACCGATATCACTTTCCTAAGGTCCCCAAAAATACGTGTCGGGGATTTTTTTTTGCTTGTTGGAATGATCTATGAAGAGCCTGGGGAAATGAAATTTTGTATCAGAGGTGAGAGGCTGGAGCATGTAGAACGGTATGAATTTTAGATGCCGAGGTTACGGAACATTGACCACTGGCGTACAGTTATCGAATTTAATTATTTTGGTGAATCGAAGTAGCATTTGTAAGTATTTTGGATGCTACGGAATGCAGTAAGGTGCTAATTCTGAATGTAATCTTATTTCCGCCTTCCGAATCCGAGAGCAATTTGGATGGTGTTTCGTCGCAGCTGCAAAGAAGACGGATGATTCGTTCCCACGCTATCCAGTGACTCACATTTCGTCAGGAGGAGTAAACAACTTCGGGATCAGGTTACAACGCAGCTGCCTAGGAGGGTGCAGAATTCTTCCCACGCAGTCTTCTTCTTGGGAGATAGAGAAGGGGATGCTTATCCTCACAATGTGGCTTGCTCGAGTAATGGGAAGGATGAATGGAGATTGAAGTTATTTGCCTGTCTAATTAATCCAATTCGGAGTCAAATATTTATACAATCCTTGCGATTGTAGATACTCAATTCCGTAAAGTAGGTAGCTTGTTTTTTGCTCTTATTCGTGATTTTCACCCTAAGGCGTCGCAGTTTTCGACGTCACTCCTTGGGAGATGGTATGAGAGGGTGATGTCAACAAATTGATTTTGAGGGGATTTAGTTTGAAGGGCAGCAGTACCTACTGCAGAAACATTTGAGGTGACAAATAAATCACAAGTCCGAAAGTTCAATTATTCCATAAATACGTCAATTACATCCAGTCTGGTGAGTATGTACAATTTCCTCTTCCGAATTCGGACGCCGAACCTCAGCTTGAAGATCAATTATCTTGCCGTATTGGACCTACGTCTGCTGAATGCACTGGAAGAAAATGCAGGGTGCTTGGCAGGGCATCGAGCGATGGCAAGGGATGCCTTTAGCAAAGACCTAATAGCTTGTTCGGCAAAGTAGTACCTATATTATGAATGAACAATAATACCCACGTAGCTGTGACTTTAATTTCTGTCTACATAAATGGTTAAAATTGTGGATAGGGATGGGCGGTTATGAGAAAAAAACCGGTGTTAGGTTAACCGGTTATTTTCAGTGAGTAGAGTACTCGAGTATTATAACCTGAAGAAAAACACCGGTTTTTATCAGGTTATATAACCTGAGTATTGCATATCTCTCAAATGAACATATTGAACGATTTAATGGTAAAAGGTATTCTAACTATTAGAATAAACATTGTAATGACCATATTCATGGTAATGACGTACTTTTATTACATAAAATCGAGCAGCTACTTTACACACAGAAGATATGCATCATGTACTCCAAATCTATAATCAAGATCCCTTCTATAAATATATGCAATTGACTGTTTGAGGCTTCACTTCGTAGAAGTTACAAATATCTATAGTAAAATGTACTTCGTACTTGTCCACAAGTTTACTGAGGATACGACGCGTTTCACCGCTTTGCGGCATCGTCAGGTGCATACCAGGTATGTGCCTGGTAAAAACATTAAAAAAATAAAACATTACAAAGAGAGCAACGAAGAACATTACCTTACCTTACGGGTCACTAAGTTGTTTAAATTCCAAAAGCCGTAGCAAGTCCGATGTGTTCGAATTTTATAATATTTCCGTTGCGGAAAAGCCGGATTGGGGTAAGCCACGAAGTGGGATAAAAGTGCAGTTTGCAGATAATCAAATGCTGGTTAGCCTGTCACAAAACGTGTAACAAATTCCACTTAATAGATAAGGAAGGGCACATTGTAATTTCTGCGCCACCAATGGGGAGTGAAAAGAAATTTTCGTTTTTTTAACGTGCTACAAATTTATAAAATTTCTACAAAAAACTTTATTTGGTTCAAAAGGAGAGCACAAGCAGCTGAAACGTTAGAGGCGAAAGATTTCATGGAAATACGTAAGATGTATCCCATTCCGAGTTACCCCCACTCCGGCTCCGAAAGCTCCTCACCCCCAATTTAGCAACACTCAGGAGAAGTCGAAGCCACACGTGGGAAGTTGACTCAGAATCTGAAGCAGTATCAGGTTTCATTCCTCCTTCGAGGAGACGTGAGAATTTGAAGGATGGAAGGATACCACGAGTATTATGTTACCTCTTCGAATCTCAAAGGCAACGAGAAATTCAATTGTCTCCAAGGTGAGGTCTTTGGCAACAGAATATGTCTCCATGGGAGACATATTCTGTTGCCAAAGGGAATCGTTTTTTCCAATAGAGAGTAGGGTCAATGAGTAGGTCAAATAATTGTTCATTCCATTACCAACTTACAATTCACCAAGATAGCAAAAAATAATGAGTTATTCAGACAACGCGGTGTAGGTTCAGCGGGATGGAAGAAAAAACATATTAATTAAAAAAAACCGAATTTCTCAACCGTAACTTACCCTAAAATTTAGAAAACAGAAAGCCCACTCATACAATAAGCAGCCATATTAAAATACATGAATTTTTAGTATATATTTGTCGTAGTTGATAAAGCAAAATACCCGGATTCCATCAGGTTATTGAGAGTAGTAATTCTGGCATAATTATAGAAACGGAAATTGGGTTAACAAGCGAAACTGCTGATAGTGAAATTTTCCCCGTAAATAATTACTTTATTACTATGTAGATACTATCCATGTAGCTGCATGTGACCCATATCATAAGGCATGTTTTCATGTAGTACCCTAGTTGCAAATCAATAGTGAATATTGTGGTCCTAAACTTAGACTTTTTGCTAACGATGCGGTAGTGGAAAGTGGCATATCAAAAGAAGACAATATCGAATCCCTTAGCGAGAATTTAGATGCAATTCAAGAGTGGTGCGACAAATGGCAGTTAGAACTTAACCTTAGAAAGTGTGAAGCTATTATTTTTGGAAGAGGAATAATTAGACAGATACTATAGCATTTGAGGTACGAAATTCAAGATCGTTGAAACCATATTTTGGTACTTGGTTGTAACATTTTGTAAAGATTTATCGTGGGGAAAGCACATCCGGGAAATATGCGTACGAGCCAAGAGAAAGCTAGGATTTTTTAAAAGAGTATTTGGGCATTGTGATAAGAACACAAAACAGCGATGCTATCTATCACTAGTTACGCCCCACCTTGGAAATGTAGCCAGTGTATGGGATCCAAATGAAATAGATTTGATCAGAGAGGTAGACAGTGTGCAGCGTAGAGCTGCTAGGTTTGTTAAAATGCATTACGATAGGTTTAGTGAAGTATCAGTATTATGTCAACAATTAGGATGGGAATCATCATCATATCGTTGGATAAAATACACATTAAATCCATTATATAAATTTCAATCGGATAGCTGTACTAAAGTTGTTAAACATACATAAAAACTAGCTGTGTATTATGCTAGACTCTACATCTACATAATACCCTGCAAGCCACCATAAAGGTGTGTGGCAGGGGGTGAACTCTCACCAAACATGCACTATACATATTATGCATACAAGAAGGATTAGTACTTGTATAGGTTCTGTTCAAAACTACGCTTTTTAAAAAAAGATAAAAATAGCAAAACCTACTTGCAAAAACATGCCGTTAGTTGGGTTAGCTATAAGTTTTTATACCAACATGCTGCTACCAACGTTATCCATTGCTACACTCGTACTGGATATATTTACCGTTATTCATATCCCTAATAGTAGGAGGAAAAAAGGACATTCTGAATCTGTCAGTTCGGCAATCAATTTCTCTAATTTTGTGATTATGGTCCAGTCTACCATAGTAAGTTGTGGTACGCAAAATATTTTTAACATCCTCACTGAAAATATGGTCATGGAATATGTTTAAGGGATTAAGTCTTTATTGCAACCTGCTATCTGACAATGATTCCCAATTTAATTCATTTAATAGACTGGTTACGCTAACAAGGTTATCATACCGCCCCTTTACAAATCTTGCCGATCTCCCCTGCACCCGTTCAATTTCGTTATTTAGACCGATTTTGTAGGGATCCCATACACTGACAGCATATTCCAAATGAGTTCTTACAAGGGAAAAGTAGCTGTTTTCTCGTACATGATCGCAAGATTCGATCAGATACATAAGATTACAGAGATAGATTTCAAATGACACCTTCCCCGTACTATAAGAGATCACAATAGGCAGCATAGCAAAGGTATAGTTGGGCAAAATTTTGTAGCGTAGTCTGTACGCATGATAAATATATTTACAGCCAATCCATTTATTCATATGTAGATACTAACCATGTAGCTTCATGTGACCCATATTATTAACATGTTTCCATGTAGCAGATGTTCACCCCCTACCACACACCCTCGTATTGGTTTGCAGGGTATTGCGTAGATGTATATGTAGATTATGTTCCATTCAATGTGCTAAATGGAAAGTAATATATGTTTGTACCTACTGTAGACCACACCGTTCCGATGTATCCCATCAAGTCCCATAACTGATTATTGTAGGGGGAGATTTACACCATAGATGGTTTTTTAAACATTTAGTCATAAGTCTAGGAGTAGGAACAAAGAAATCAGTGAGTCATTGCTGAACCTGTTCGCGTAGTACGCACTACATAAAATAGTAGCCTTGTATCATAGAGGGAAGAACGTACTTGATTTACTTGCGACAAACATCACCAAAATAGTTATAAAAGTTGAAAATGTCGTTGGAATAAGGGACTAAAAGTTAGCACACGTTAAATTTCCCCTGAATACAGAAAAATTTTAATTTAAAAGAATGATTTAACTTCTTCTTGAAGCAAATTTTTACGGATTTAGGCGAGACCGCAGTCATTTTCAAAAAGTATTAGAACTTCAGTAAAAATGGTGATACAGAGAATATGTGGAAAAACTTCCTCCAAATTATGGTGTTATTTATCATCAGATATATTCCACATAAGTGGAAGAGAGAATAGGAAACCAAGGTGGTAAAACGCGGAGGTTAGGGAATGATTAAGACGCCAACGAGTTAGTCACGCGAAACGAAGAAAAATGTATCTAATAACGATCTAAAAAGTATTATTGCACTTTAAAAATGTGAAAAGCAGCCGCAAAAAAAGCGTTTAGGCTGAATCGGGGTTGCAATTATAAGGCCGCGTAATACAACGGATTATTATTGCCCGATCTGCTATTCTTAATCGAGGTGGGCTATAAATTACCCAGTTCTGAGTCGTAATAATCACAAGCCCGCCCCTTTCCGGTATGAGAACCGTAAAGATAAGAAAACAAAAATTCCGGGAGCCAATAACAAGCGATGTTTACATTCGTATTTGACAAATTCAAGGCTAACATTACCCCTTTCACAATGTCCAGTGATCAGCTGATACTACTGTATTAAATTGTAGGTACATGTATAATTAATTTCCCTGCTTGGAAAATTCGCGTAATCATCCAGATTAAGGAATATTTCCAGAAAACATGGTTGACTTAAGTAACTCTCCTGCTTAATTTTTCATATGAAAATGCCAAACTCATCGTAAAACTGTTTTCGGCTGTAGTTTATTATAATATTTAGCTATAAATACGATGTATGAACTTGTGGCTATTTTACGTGAAAAAAGCGTGCCAGAGAATAAGTCATGCGTTGAAAACATGTTCATTATCAATATTCATGTGGCGTTTATTTGAAGGTATATAAATACGAGTTTATTAATGATGAATTGGTAATGCTCCACTCTGGGGTAAGCAACCACATTCATTATATTCATCCGATCATCACAAATCTTAAGAGATAGAACTTATATTTATTACTTTATCATATTCAGAGTCAGTGAATGGTGTTGATAAACAATACATATGTTTGGCTACGGAGGCTATGGCACTCGTACGAAAATCGTATTTATCATCAATAAAGATCAATAGGTTCATTTACACAATTTGCACATTAATAGAATGGAAATGCTAGTGGTTTCTGTACCCATGAGAATTATTATGTGACACCTTTGCACCTTGCCTATCGAGAGCTGCTCACGTTCAGCAATAAGTCATTTGAGGTGCCGTTCCACGGGAATGTGACTGGAAGGGGGTGACATGACGTCACTGAGAGGGTAGGGGAAGTCACGAGGGCTGCGATCGCACTGCCCCCCCGACGGACTCGGGAGCAGTTAACAACGGGCGCGTCTCTCACTTTGTCATTCTGCAGTCGGCGGTTCATCGAGTTGGTCGTGCGGTGCGGAGCTGAGACCTCTACTGTTTTTCTTCTTGCCTACGGAGAGAACGTCCATCGGCAGGTTCAGACTTGCATATCTTCGAGTTCAGCTGATTGTACATCCTCTTATTTTTCGTAAGTACCAATTGCTCCTGTGTCTTTTTCATTTCAGTTAGTTTTTCAAAGAAATAATATCAGATTTAGGATGAGGTTCAAATAAATTATCCTATAATCGCTTTTGATTTCTCCCAAAAACATTGGTGTTACTAGGTTCTATTGCGTTCTTGAATTTGTTGAATGAAATATATGTTTCGTGTTTTATACAACTTTGCATTGGAATGCTGTAGCATTCTGATTTTGTTGTCCTCATCTTAGATATTGAATAGTTTTTAATGCTTACTTCTCCCAAAACTAAAATATATGGAGCAAAGAGACCTAGTTGAGTTCCGCAAGACCGATACTTTCTGAAATAATGTTAGTTCATGTATTACACAATCGTGGCTGTCGAGTGGCCCCTTTTTCGATGTAACTACTAAATACTCCATAATTTTTCATGATACTGACGTTAATGATATTAGTCTATAATTAAATGGCTCTTCCCTATCCTTGATTTAAATATTGAGTAGACATTTGCAATCTTACAGTATTGGAGAACTTCACGTTCTTTGAGGGATTTGTTAAATGTAAATGTAAGATACGGAGTCAATCTTGGAGTTAATTCAGGCTTATGTTGTTCAAACATGGAATCGATTACGCTTCAAGATATATCGATCGGGGGCATTGATTGTTGGAATTAATCTGGTAGATATATTTTTATCTAGACTAAGTTTTTCACTAAACTAAGTTAAATAAAAATGCTGTGAAAACAGGAGTACTATTCTCCTCGTACAATTAGGCATATGAATAACGGTAAATATATCCAGTACGAGTGTAGCAATGTATAACATTGGTAGCTGCATGTTGGTATAAGGACTTATAGCTAACCCAACTAACGGCATGTTTTTGCATGTATGTTTAGCTATTTTTATCTTTTTTTTCAAATAGCGTAGTTTTGAACAGTACTATACAAGTACTAATTCTTTTTTTTATGCATGATATGTAGTGCATGTTTGGTGAGAGTTCACTCTCTGCCACACACCTTTATGGTGGTTTGCAGGGTATTATGTACATGTAGGAGTTCTGCCGGTTAGCTGTATGGATGCTGAAGGTGACTATTTTGCCCCTACTTGTTTATCCTTCGTTTTCGAATTCAATTCTAAACATCACGACACTTAACGCAATTTAAAAAATCAATACCCATTTTCGTATGGAAAATTATCCCAAGGTTTGTTTTCCCATACATATTTCTTGAGGATAGCGTATTTCCTTCATCAAGTCCCTAATACTCAACCAAAGGCGTTGAGACGTCCGTAGTCTCTCCTTCTGAGATGTCAAGAGAGGCGAGCTGCGGCAGATAAGGGAGCATTCTTGCTTATCTCGCTGGCGGGTGACGACCACCCAGGGTCCGTTCTCTATTTCCTTATGCGTTCCTTGAGAGAGAGAGAGAGAGCGCACATCTTTCCACTCTCTCTCTCTCTCCTCCAAGATATGGAGTTAAGAAGGAAGGCGTTATAAGCCCCCTATCTAGAAATAATGTTCAATAAAACACTAAAGAACCACACAGTACCCAAGGATTGGAAAGTAGCTAACATTACACCTACATTTAAAAGCGGTGATAGGGAAGAACCTAGTAACTACAGACCCATCTCACTCACGCCAATCTCTTGTAAGATATTTGAGCACATTGTAGTCAGTTCGATCATGGGCCATTTGGATAGTCAGGGATTACTCATAAACAGCCAGCATGGGTTCCGGAAAGGTAGATCTTACGAGACACAATTAGCTTTATTCGTACACGATATTTTAGTCCACGGCGAAAGCAGTACTGAAGTTGATGCCATATTTTTAGATTTTAAAAAGGCTTTCGATAAAGTTCCTCATGACAAATTAATCTTGAAGTTAGAGAGTTTTGGTATAAATAAAGACGTTGTATGTTGGATAAAAGAATTCTTAAGTTGGCGAGAGCAGAGGATTGTCATAGATGGTATCATGTCGGACACAATCGAAGTAACGTCGGGAGTTCCCCAGGGTAGCGTAGTAGGTCCGCTTCTATTTCTTTTATACATAAACGATTTGGGTACCGTAGTTAAGTGTAAACTTAGACTTTTTGCAGACGATGCGGTAGTGTATAGGGGTATATCTAAAGAAGAAGACAGGGAATCGCTTAGCAAGGATATAGATGCAATTCAAGAGTGGTGCGACAATTGGCAGTTAGAACTCAACCTTAAAAAGTGTGTAGCTATCAATTTTTGGAGGAGGAATAATTCGATAGAGCGATCCTATAGAATTAATAACACGAAGATCGAAAACGTTGAAACCGTAAGATATTTACATCTACATCTACATAATACCCTGCAAGCCACCACAAGGGTGTGTGGCAGGGGGTGATTGCTCACCAAACATGCACTACATATCATGCATAAAAAAGGAATAGTATTAATATAGTACTCAGAACTACATTATTTAAAAAAGATAGAAATTACAAACAAAACATGCAACAACATTCTGTTAGTAGGGTTAGCTTTAAGTACTCATACCAACATTCAGCTACCAATGCTATTCATTGCTACTCTCCGATAGGACATACTTACCGTTATTCGTATCTCTTATTGTGCGAGGGAAAAAGGACATTTTGAATCGGTCAGTTCGGCAATCAATTTGTCTAACTTTATGATTATGGTCCAGTCTGCCATAGTAAGTTGGGGTTCGTAAAATATTTTTAACATCATCACTGAAAATGTTGCCTTGGAATTTGTGGAAGAGATTAAGTCTAAATTTCAACCTGCGATCTGACAATGATTCCCATTTCAATTCATTTAATAGACTGGTTACGCTAATATAATTATCGTATCGTCCCTTTACAAATCTTGCCGATCTTCGCTGCACACGTTCAAGTTCATTACTTAGACCGATTTCGTAGGGATCCCATACACTGGCAGCATATTCCAAATGAGGTCTAACAAGGGAAAAGTAGCTGATTTCTCGTACATGATCGTCACATTTACCCAATACTCTTTTAATGAAACCCAGTTTGCGATTCGCTTGACCAATTATTTCACGAATGTGTTTAACCCAGGAAAGATCATTTGTCAGTCTTATTCCAAGATATTTAATGGATTCCACGTTTGTTAATTCATTATTACTTATTTTGTAAGTGGTAGGAGGAGAGCTATTCTTTTTCCAAAAATTCATTACAAGACATTTCTTAAAGTTTAATTCTAACTGCCATGTGTCACACCAAGTTTCAATTGCTTGTAGGTCAATATTTAAATATTCTTTATCGTTCGGGCATAGAATTTCCCTGTACACTACTGCGTCATCGGCAAATAGACGAAGCTTACTTTTTACCACCTTTTGGATATCATTAATATACAAAAGGAATAGGAGTGGACCTATCACACTACCTTGTGGGACACCGGAAGTGACTTTAATTGCCGGTGAGGAAACACCGTCCAAAACAACCCTTTGAACCCGATCATGCAGAAAATCATTAATCTAATTTAGGTGTAGCAATCACTAAAGATTTATCGTGGGGAAGACACATAAGGGAAATATGCGGCCGAGCGAAGAGAAAGTTAGGATTTATAAAAAGAGTACTTTGGAAATGTGATGAGAAGACAAAAGAGCGATGCTACTTTTCACTAGTTAGGACCCACCTTGAGTATGCAGCCAGTGTATGGGATCCTAATGAATTAGGTTTGATTCGAGAACTAGACAGTGTGCAGCGTAGAGCAGCTAGGTTCGTCAAAAGGTGTTACGATAGGTTGAGTAGTGTATCAGAATTAATACAAGAATTAGGGTGGGAGTAATTATCAGAGCGTAGGTTAAAGTTCAGATTAAATCTATTAGAGAACTTTCAATCGGATAGCTTTACTGAAGATGTTAGGCACATATTAAAAACACCAGCGTATTATGCTAGATTCGACCAGATAAATAAGATTAGAGAGATAGATTGTCGTACAGATAGATTTAAAATGGCATTTTTCCCCCGTACTATAAGAAATCAGAATAGGCAGCATAGCAAAGGCATAGGTAGGGGAAATATTCTAGAGTATTATGTAGTGCATGATGCATGTCTTACCCCTTAAATACTGTATACACTAACAATCAAGTTGCATGAGACAATATAGTTGCTAGTTTGCATGTTAGTAGTGCATGCCTGTTGATCTTCACCCCCTGCCACACACCCTCGCGGTGGCTTGCAGGGTATCGTGTAGATGTAGATAGATGTATATAAGGAGACGAGTGATGAACGCTAGCGACGACTGTTAGGTCGGAAAATGCGACACAGGTCTTCCAACAGTAATCTGCTGTCCAACAGTAGTAGAACAGTCTGCTGGTTGCATGATTTGGTCGCACAATAATTTTTCCTTTGACTTGAAGTAACATGGGAACGGGAGTTCTACCAACTGTCAAATATCTTTGAGTTCGCTTTCATTGTTAACTCATCACATACATATTTGGGTAATTACACATTATATGAATACTTCAAATTAGTTAAACGAACACATTCGGGGTCCACGCATTTACAACGTTGCATTATTTTTAAAGTAATCACAAAGGCAATATTTTCAGTGATGATGTTAAAAATATTTTACGAACCCCAACTTACTATGGCAGACTGGACCATAATCATAAAGTTAGAGAAATTGATTGCCGAACTGACCGATTCAAAATGTCCTTTTTCCCTCGCACAATTAGAGATGCGAATAACGGTAAATATGTCCTATCGGAGAGTAGCAATGAATAGCAATGGTAGCTGCATGTTGGTATGAGTACTTAAAGCTAACCCTGCTAACAGAATGTTTTTGCATGTTTTCTTTGCAATTTCTATCTTTTTTAAATAGTGTAGTTCTGACCACTATATTAATACTATTCTCTTTTTTATGCATGATATGTAGTGCATGTTTGGTGAGCAATCACCCCCTGCCACACACCCTTGTGGTGGCTTGCAGGGTATTATGTAGATGTAGAAAGGTCGATGCAGTCGTAAAAGTAAACGGTCACCCCAACAACGCCAGGCGAAAGGTATTTCAACAGTTGGAGCTGGCCAGTAACTGATTGTAACCAGTACTGGTGACCTCATGCAACGTGAAATAATTCCATTATCTCCCTTCTATTCACCCGGATATTATTAGTTTTGCAGGAAACCGTAGTCAAAACACACAGCTTTCCCCTTCGTGCAATTAGGCATATGAATAGTGGTAAATATATGCAATTGGAGTGTATGGATTAATAGCCTATGTAGTTGCATGTTGGCATTCGGAATTCAAGCTAGCCCAACTAACAGCATTGCATTGCAAGCATGCTTTGCTATATTTATCTTATTGCAACAAATTAAAGTTTATAGTAGCATATTATTACTTTTCCTTTTTACGCATGATATGTAGTGCATATTAGGTGACAATTCACCCCCTGCCACACACCTTTATCGTGGCTTGCAGGTTATTACGTAGATGTAGATGAAATATTAAATGTAGGATGAATTTTACGGGATCACGCGCGCCGGTCGTTCCGCCAAACGTGAATTTATCACTTCATCTACATCTACATAATACTCTGCAAGCCACCACAAGGGTGTGTGGCAGGGGGTGATTGCTCACCAAACATGCACTACATACAATTACTACATGCAATTTTCTACCTGAAGGACGTCATGCTTTTGAAAGGGTCGTAGTTTGAAATTAATAAACGCGGTGAGAAACCCAAAAGTATGATCAAATATAAGAATAGTAGGTTGAAAGATAAAATTGAAACAAATGTATATGTGACAAATATTGGCCAAATGCATTATGATATTGAGAACCTCCTGATGAGGTTAAATAAGAATATCAAAACAAATGTATATGTGACAAATATTGGCCGAAGAATTAGGAATTTTCACATTTTTCATGAAGAAAATTGAAGAAATTGAACAAATTTGCATTGGAGCTGGTAGGAAGTTCGCACTGCAATGAAGTCCGGTAGTTAATACTCGAATAATTTCCGTAAAAGGTCGGCCTGAAAGGTTCGGAAAATTATAACCACTAGCGGAAGGATCCCGTTGCAATTCAACGGGTGTGAGAAAAGTAAAATGTCTGCATAATAATAAGATTGTAACATTTATTGAAAAGGACGAATCCCAACTATGAATGAATGAATGAAACTACGATGAATATGGAGCTATCTTTCACTCCAAAACGAAATAAATCACCAAGATACATAAATATCTTCAAAATTCAAACCATCACCTTTACACAAATGGGGAATACTGTTCCAATTCTCTAGCTGAAGGTTCCCTCTGATATTCGGCTTGAGGGATAAATATAATAATTACTTATTGTAATTAGGAATTTTCACATTTTTCATGAAGGAATGGAAAAAACTTTGTTATACGAAGTTGGGTATGGCTCCAAGTCAGTACCGGAACCATAATTATTATTTAAACCATTGTAAACTTATCATTACTGCCAGGATTCAAATTGGGCCTTATTATAAAAATACTAACATGTCGTACCTGTACGTACATATAAGTTCCCTAAATACGCGTACCTATAATACATATTATGTTTTACGTTGATTCTCAAGTTTTTGTTAAACTATCTCAAATCTCAAACCACATCAATCCACGACGTTTTCGAAGAAGTTATATATCAGCCTTTTATGAATCAAAATGTTGAAACTGCACAAACTCGTAAAGAAATAAAAAAAACTTATGAATAATCCTAAGTTTAGCGAATTGAAACCTACTAAATCTATGAATAGCGCTAGCAATCAGCACGGATGTATGTGCAGAAAGAAATGGCCGACCAAACCTCAAGAATCAGCGGAAAAACCGGCCTTAAGGCGCCGTGGTACATGATTATTTTTTCGCTTTCGAGTGCTGAGATGATGGAGATAGTTTTTCCGTCGACCGGTAGAGTTACCAGAGTCGGCGCCTACCCAACCAGCCATATTTTTTTTCAGTGTCTCCTCTACGCTTTAATTCTTTGCGCAGAGGTGATGAGGCAATAACGACCCTTCCCTCTCATCCCCTCTGTCCGCGGAGTTTTCCATTGCTGACCACTAGACGCAATGTTGCCATTTCAACATACGATGGGACCAAACTGTTTGGCAGACTCCACATTATACCATGTGGCAACGTGGAATTCGCGGAAATGCATTCGCTACGTTTTTCTAAGAACCGAGCCGGTCTGGTCCTAGTGGGGTTCGTAGCTGCAGGAGAACGCGTCCGCGGTCCAAGTCATGAATAGACTTCATTTTTCAGGGTAGCCGCGTTGATTGGTTGTTGTGACAACAGTTTAGCCGTAAGAACTGCAACAAATAGGAGGTGGTCTCAGCTGGTAGCTTGGCTTGCACGTGTTAATGTCTAAATGTGGTAATTTGAAAGTAATATACGTTTGAGCCTACTACAGACCACCCCATTCCGATGTACACTCACTCAGTATTAGAACTCGAGAAACAGATCAGGCACATTAATTCTCATACCAACGAACGACAGATTATTGAAAGGTGGAGATTTCAATACAACATCGATAGATTGGAAAACATGTAGTCATTAGTCTGGGGGTAGGGAAAAAGAAATCTGCTCGTCATTTTTTAACCTGTTCGCATAATACGCAGTACATCAAATAGTAAATTTGCATAATAGAAGGGAGAATGTTCTCGATTTACTTGCCTCAAACATCCATGAAAAAGTTATTGAAGTTAAAAATGTCGATGGAATAAGTGACCACAAGGTAGTACACGTTAAATTATCCCTCAATACTGACAAAAATGTAAAATTAAAAAGAAAGATTTGCCTTTTAAGTAAAGCAGATTTTAACGTGACTTACAGACTTCTTTTGAAAAATTCTAAACATCAGAAAAAATAGTGATGCAGACATGGAAAGAGTTCCTCCAAATTACACGGTGAGGGAGTATAAGAGTGAGAATAGGGAACCAGGGTGGTACAACGTGGAGGTTAAAAAAATGTTTAAAACGACAACGAGTTATCCACGCGAAACTAAGAAAAATGTAGCTAATAGCGATCTACAAAAATTATCGAACGTTACATATAAAGCAGCCGCAAAAATAGCCCTTAGAAAAGCGTAAAGTGGTTTCAAGAGAAAAGTACTTGGAGAACAACTAGAGGGGAATCCGAAAGCATTTTGATCATATGTTAGGGAAGTACAGGGAACTAAAATTTCAACGGTTAATTCCTTGAAAGGGTATAGGGGCGAAATATTTAGATAAGGCTAATTTGTTGAATTATTTTTCCAGAGCGTTTTTAATCAATCTAAGCGTAGTTTGCTCGAAACAATACCAGACCGATTTCAACAAATAATGCCCCCGATCGATAATTGTATCTTATAACGGAATCGTATCCTTACTAAAAATGTTAGCCCGAACAAGAGCTCAGGTCGTGATGAAATTCCTGCTCGTGTGTATAAAGAAATAGCTCTCGAAATGGCACCGTATCTTAAAGTAATATTTAACGAATCCCTCGAAGAACACGCGGTTCCCAAAGACTGGAAGATAGCAAACGTGATCCCAATTTTTAGAAGTGGCGATAGGGAACATCCATCGAATTATAAACCAATATCAATAACGTCACTGTCGTGCAAAATTATACAGCATATGATAGTTACATCAATAAGGGGACACCTCGATAGCCAGGATTTATTGATAACAAATAAGCATGGGTCCAGAAAGGGACGGTCTTGCGAAAATCAGTTAGGTCTTTTCGTTCATGATATTTTAGTTTCCGGAGAAGGTAACGTACAGGTAGACGCAGCGCTTTTAAATTTAGAAAAGCGTTTGACAAGGTTCCCCACTGTAATTTACTCGCGAAGTTAGCATCATACGGGATAGATAGTAATATGGTAGGCTGGATAGGAGATTTCCTACATGAACGCGTTCAATGAATGGTATTAGATGGTGTCACCTCAGGCGAAGCAAAAGTTACATCGGGTGTTCCCCAGCGTGATAGGCCCAATTTTATTTCTTCTCTCCGTAAATGACTTGAATACAGTAGCTAAAAATAGCAAGCTCCGTCTTTTTGCCGATGATGCAGCAGTCATCATTGGTCATCAATCCTCAGATCGGTTTGACGCAGCTCTCCACTGAGTCCTGTCGGCTAATCTCTTCATATTTACGTATTTATTCTGATGCAGTAGTGTATAAGGAAATAAGAAATTAAGAGGATAGTCATTCTTTAGCTAAGGATTTATATGCGATTGATGATTGGTGTGATAGTTGGCAGCTAGAATTAAATTTGAATATATGCGCGATAATGAACTTTGGGAAAAAGAATAACTTTCCCCAGAAAAATTATTGCATCAAAGAAAAGAAAATATCTAACGTAGAATTTATTAAATACTTAGGCGTCACCAACATTGAAGACATGCTGTGGGGGAAATACATCAGGGAAATAACTAGTGTAGCAAACCATATATCAGGATTCGTAAAAAGAGTTCTAGGCAAATGCGATGAGAGAGTACTAGAAGCTATTTTACACTTGTCAGGCCTCATTTAGAATATGCCGCTAGTATATGGGATCCGTACGAGGAAGGTATGATAAAAGAATTAGAGCGTGTGCAAAGGAGATCCACTAGATTTGTTAAAGGCCGCTATGATAATTGTGTAAGTGTTACGAGTTTAATAGAAGAACTAGGCTGGGAATTACTATCAGAACACAGGTTGAAATTTAGGTTAAACCTTTTCAGTAAATTGGAAACCGATTTGTCGCATATTTTAAGTCGATAATTCTTCTTCCCGTTACTCCACCGGATAAACCTTCGTTTTTCCCTTCTTCGGCAATTGCCATATCGTCAAATGAATCATGCAAAGTTTCATCAGCTACTGAATCGTCAATATTGGACGGGGTTTCTTCAATAGCGCAAGAAGTTCCTCCTACGTGCGACTCTGTTCCCATTATTTTGAGACGCCTGTTTCGAATAATAGAAATTTGCATACTTACACATGAATATATCATTACATTAAGATAGTGTTTTCACAAAAAATGACAATATTTACCTTTTTTCTTCCCTCCGCTTGGCCAAAAATTCACCCTTTCTTTTTTTCCTCGCCATCGAAAATGTCAAGCGACTGCCTACTTTAATTTTCCGATATCGGTACGCTTCCGATGAAATTTCGAGACTTGACAATTAGTCAGTTTGACTGTTACTAGACACCCCGAGAGCGACAACCTAAGCTGAGACTCAAGAAATAACCCGTCAGTAAAGCAGACACTCCGTCTCACTCGCCTCTGTTTCCCGCCCGCCTTCACTTTCCCTTCCCCCTAGCTCCAACACCTCAAGGTTACCGTTTTAGGATATAGGGTAGAGGGATCGTGCCACTTTTTGAGTAGCGCAGTAGGCGGAGAATGTGTGAACTGTTTCGTGATTTGCACGTTGCTAGAGGCGTATCCCTGGGCTGGAGTTGGCGAAAAACATATATTACTTTCAGAATATCTCAGCAGCGTGTCTTTTAATAAAAATCAATAATTTTCAAGGATCCAACAGACTAAGCTTGAATCTTGTACTCTATAATAACGAAAGTTAAAAAAATAGCCCCTCTGTCTCCCAATATTTGCAACAAAAAGGTCTATTTTTACATCGAGATATATTTTTAACAAGGCTTATTACGTAAAATCTAGGATTATAGAGTAATAGTTTGATACTTTCTCTTTTAATTACTGAAAACCCCATTCCGATATCTAGCTTCCTGTTGGAGCAATCTTCCTTGAAAAATAGGTCTGAAAAACAGCTATGTATCACGGCCCCTTAACATCTTCCATTATCACCGTGAAAAACGCAATGCGTTTCACGGCATACGACGCACTGTAGTATAAGCATCCACGATTTCGGGAACGACAATGGAAAAGGCCTTAGCAACGCTCGGAAAAGGACCGAAAAAAACAGAAACTTTCAAAGTAAACTACATTATTTAAAGAAATTTCTAGCACAAAGTTTAAATCGGTTGAAGGAATTAGAAAGGTAATATCTTTCCTCATTAAATACAAGAAGAATGAATGTAATCGATTCACATTTAGTAATTTTACTGAGCGAAAGAAAAAACCCTTGCACATTCATAAATTAAAAAAGTCCATTTAAACCAATGTAAAATCATTATTGGCGCCAGGAATCGAACCCGTTTATTCCTTTGCTTGGTAAAATTATTGCATATCAATTTTTCTTCCATTTCTCTATGTTTATTGAGAAAATGTTTGAACTCTCTTATTCTTTCAACCTATTTACACTTTGTTTTCGTGGTTTCTCTAAACCATGCAATTTACGTTCAAAGTAACTGTTTTTTTTCCGGTATTTTTCCGAGCGTTGCTAAGGCCTTTTCCATTGTCGTTCCCGAAATCGTGGTTGCTTATACAGTTCGTCGTAGGTGGTGAACTGCATTGTGATTTTCACGAGGATAATGGAAGATGTTAAAGGAATTGTTCGCAGTTATTTCGTGAGGCGTGGTCGGCCATTTCTTCCTGCACATGAAATCGTGCTGACTGCTAGCGCTACTCATAGATTTATTAAGGTTCCATTCCATGAAATGAGAATTGTTTAAATATTTATTTTAACGGGTTAGTGTAATTGCACCGACCTGAGACAAGAAGGGCGAATATGGAACTCATTTCTTCATTCGCAAACCAATTAATAGTTTTTTTAGTTATTAAAGTCAAGTGTAATTTTTTTTAGTTGTCGTTTGCATTTTCTTGTTGCACTCATATCTGCGCTTCACCGCATTGCTACCTTCATTTTATTTAATTTGTCGCATTTGACGTCACAACCCTTCAATTGATATTCTTACATTTAAGAAAAATACATGTCCGAATTTGAGTGAATTTCGTTGTTTTGATATCATTCTTAATTAACCTCATCAGGAGGTTCTCAATATCATAATGCATTCGGCCAATATTTGTCACATACATATTTGTTATATTGTCAATTCATGATTTATTATATTAATACCCACACTTTGGTTGTAAATGAGTTAACATGAAAATTGTTGTTATTTATGTCTAAAGAAATTAATTTAATGACTCTAACTCTCGTAATTGTGAAGAGTTGACACACATTCTTGTTAAGCTGAAGTACCAACATTTGATTTTCAGCTCCGATAGCATTGGATCTCTGTCTCCGATCTCAGTTGTCCTCCAGATCAGAAACGAGGCCATCCTGTCATCACACCGTCAGCAATCGTCAGCAAAGGGACAACAGTGAAGGTGACCTCATCCGGTAGCAATGGCGACCAGTGTTGTAAACGACGTTTTCGGCAACGAAGAGCTTCTTTTCGCCGGCGTAGTCACTGGGACCCTTGAGCAATACAAGGACCTGCTTGACTCCTTGGAAGACGTGGATGTGAGGGGAGTGAAGCAGAGAACCCTCCTTTACGTTGCGGTGGGGTTGGGGAAGGTTGATTGGGTTGAGGGATTGCTGGAAAAGGGGGCGAACCCTGGACTGAGTGACTTAGAAGGGATTAGCGTGATGGATCTGGCCAAGGGTATGGGGGAGAAGTACCCTGAGAACGAAGACCGCCTGTTGATTAGTAAATTGGTTCATCTGGTGATGAAAGTAAGGGACAGTGTAGCACAAGGAGGCTGTAATACTACATCTACATGTCAAGATGCAGAAATGGAGACCACGGGACAGAACGCGATATCTGGTCTGATGACAATTGATACTCAGAGGCATGAAATTACGACCATTTGCGATTTAATTAATGACGTCAAAACAGAAATGGCGACTATTGATACCCATACGATGCAAGAAATATCGACCATTCGCAATTTAATTAATGAAGAAATTACGACCAATCGCGATTTAATTAATGACGTCAAAACAGGAATTACGACTATTAATACCCAGTTGCAAGAAATGTCGACCATTCGCAATTCTATTGATGACGTCAAAGCTGGTTTGGCGGCCCGTGATGTGCTTTTGTCGGCACTCGAGTCCTCCGTGACGTCACTGGCGAATAGGGAGAGGCCTGTAGGAATGACACCTGAGAGTTCGACTGTCGATGAGGAAGTATTGCCGTCGACTCCTCGAACGGAAGAAGACATAAGGAGAGAATGCGTGGAGGCGATGATGCGAAAGACTCGCATCTTGGAGAGTAATGAAAGGAAAGTGACAAAGGCGAGGGGATGGTACGAGAGGCTGTATTCTACAGGTGATGAGACGGCTTGCCTGATGAAATTCCTCAAAAGCCATGACAACGTAACTATTGAGATCGATTTCGACTCGAAGTATATCGGAGGAATGAAATCGAGAGTAAGAGACCACGACGGAGTGGAGAGGGATGGTAGTGATTATTTCTATTTCGTCGACTTCGAAGAGAAGAAGGTTTACCTGGGAGGAGGATATGAAGATGAGAATGTGATTATTGGTTGTTTAGCAGGTGCACTGGCGCAGATTTCAGTGTGTCTGGCTTTCAACAACGGAGGGAGGCCGTACGCCAAGGGAGATGACGTCACGGAGCGACGGATGAAGAACGCGTTTGAGGAGGCGGAGGAGGAGAAGAGGATAATTGGATTGGCATTATATTTGTTTATTTTAGATGCATTGGGAAAGGAGACTCAGCGAGGGAAGGAAGTGTATTTAACATCAGCTGTTCCTTTCATTATCGCCTGGTTTGGATCGACGGTGGGAACGTCTCTATTACAGCAACAAGTTCCTCTTCTGCTGGAGTTGTTCCGTGACAGCGTGATGCCGGCTCTCCTCGCCAAGGCACAGGTATGTGTTTCCATGGCAATGCCACTCCAATATGCATCCGTCGCCTATTAATTTAAACATCGCTTCAATTGTTTAATTTAAATTATGGTTTAATTATTATATTTTGACTTTGTGACATGTAGAGTAAAATAAGGGCTTCTAGTAGAGTAAAAAAAAGGCTTCTAGTAGAGTAAAATAGGGGCTTCTGGAACAGTTTATCTATAAGTACGCTTCATTATGGGAGCCAACACAAAGGGAGTGTGTCAGGGGTCAATATCACGAAACATGCGCAAATTACATGTCACTAAGTTCTTTCATGCTATTACTAAAAGAACATTGTTTGATTGCGTTCGTACCCCCAGTTTTTCAATAAAACTGTGCCAGTTTCTGATGAATTTAATGGATTCCAAGTTCTTACCCAAGGATACTTTCATTTAGTATATATTTGAGGTTGAAGATTATTGCTGTGGAATGTGAGGCCATGTTAACTAGAGCGCAGTCAATTTGAAACCCTTAGCAGCCCTAGCTGTAGCAACAATACCCTTACAATAGAAGCAGTGGAAATTGCTTTGAGCAGTTACGTTTAAAAGTCAATTTTTAAGTGTTTGGGCATGGGTTTTTCTCTCGGAGATTTATATAAACGTACGATGTAATATTGTGCTCTTATGATATGTCACAGCTGAGTATGTCCTTTGTTGTTCATGCTTGCTGTTTTATTTCCTCTTATATACCTTTTCGTTTGCTGCCACGTTTTATGTGAAACGTTTCTTTAACAATACAATTATCAAACCTCATGCACAGTCATTTGTTTAATGTGTCCTCAATATATACATATAAGATTTATGGTCAGTTCCTTATAGAATTAATATTCAATTTTCATTCGTTAATTGCAGGTGTGACCTCTATCTATCATCGTCACTGTGGCAGCGCATGATGGCATCGGCAGGTTTTCACTCTTCAATGCATTGGACTTTATGATGATCGGAGTTGAGGAGTATAGCGAATGGACTGCTATCCTGATTCTGCATGGATGAATGGTTTTCTTCATGCATCTGTGACCGCCGTGATTTTTTTATGATTCTTGTTAATTGAGATTTGTAAGACTGTATCCTGCTGTAACGGAAATCAGATATTTTCACTTAGCCTTCATTTTTATTTTACTTTTTTCTTCATTAGCATTTCAATGGTTTTCCACAACATTTTTGTTTGTTATGAATCCATTCTTAATGGCTTCTAACATTTTGTTCGGGGTTTATCTAATATTTGTTATTACGTGGGCAATTTGGTTTCATGTCACTGTCTGGTGTCCTTATAATTTGAGAGTGAAAAGTAAATTATTTAGCACTTGTCCAATGCATTTTGAAAGAGAGTCTAGAGAATAAAGTGTATGTATTTCATGTTGGTTTTGGTGTGCAGTGTATTTTATAGATTTCAAACCCGATTAATGTCAGTGTCTTTAAAATCTGACTGTTTTTTAATTTTTGATACTAATTTGAACATGTATTGGCCTTTGTCTATTGATATATGTCTACTTCATGTTGTTTAAATTTTTGAGACCTTGTGAAGGTCGAAGTAAATTTAAATAATACCTTATTATGGAAAATAGGATGAAATGCACCTCTCTCATTAACTGATTCCATGTCCTGGGTAAATTATTATATTACTGATACTGATATCTCAAGCACTAATTAAATCTTTCGACATTCATTACATAATGTAAGTCAATTCTGGATATTGACCATGAAGAGGTCCATCATGTGTAAATATGGTGTAGGTTTTGTACATTTTAATTTATTAATTTCTTGGTAGTCAGGATTACGACAGTCCAATTTTTCTGAGACTTTTAAATTCTTAACGTGTGTTTTTTCAGGGTTTTACATTTATATCTCGTTCAATTTCATTGTGTATGGAGGTGCCTTCGTTATAAAACCTATTATTTTGATATAGGTATAAATTATTGAAAAAGGCAGTCTTTTGTATTGTGTAGTTCTGTAAATTGGTGTATAATAAAACGGCTCCCCTTGGATTCAGATTGCAATGAACTGTCTTTTCCCCTAGTCCAAATTCTTCCTGCAGTGTGGATGTTATCTGACCCACCATTTCCTACGTTCCTGCATATTTATGTATGCCCACTGAGAATGTTTCATTTCCAATGTAGAACACTCTTGGCCATATCCTGGAATATTGGGACACGTTTTCGTTTTCTTATATATAAATATATATATGTTTATTTAATTATTTATTTATGTATATATGTTCATTTATGCCTGGAGTATTATGCGAAGCAAGGCACATGCCACAAAATAACATCACGTTGACTAATCTTCGAATTCTTTGTAAGTGCCTTTGTCTTACACCCTTTTTATGATACCAAGTATGAACCGATGCCAAAAATCCAATGCCTAATTTCTCAACATGAAAATTTAAACGCTACAATTATTTTTCCAACTCGTTCCTTTAATACCGCAATTTGATATAGACTCATTGATTATCGCATTGATGGATAAGTTATTTTAATTTGTAAGCTAATTTACTATTATATGATTGTTTTTACGCTCTGCAAAAGTATATTAGCAATTCTTAAGTCTATTCATAAAAAAGTCAAACCTCCATTTCGGGCTTCGATAGGCCATCCTTGCCTAATTGCAAGTAAAATAAAATTACAATCTTTGCACGGGTCATAAAAATACTTTTTCAATAGATAGGGGCCTAAACAGTGTCAAATAAAAGAAAATTTAATGATGAATTTGCTATTCTAAAATTTCTTTTCATTATCCTATTACATGCATGCTAGTTAAATAATCAAAAATCGTCTAATGCAGCCGATACTCGATGCATTGAATGCCACCCAGAATCGAGTGGTATCCAATCCCATCCCTATTTGATACTAAATCGAGTTGACGTGTCAGCGCTTAGAGATTCCTGGTCTCTTTACCTAAACCTGGAATGTACATCCAGAATATCTCTCCCAGAATTAGTCTATCTAGCCGTACTAAGTGAAGACGGGCTTCCCTGTATTTGTGGTTAATAGTCTTAAATGTTTATTTTTTACTCAAATTACATCTCTGAAAATAGTTGTCATAAACCAGGACTATTTTGGTCATCCTTGAGCATTTATTACATTTAGCATGGAGATTGAATGTTCTCAAAACAATATAAAAGAGAGCATATACAATTGTGTGTTGCAATCTCAAATCTGCAATGACAGAATCCCTGCAAGCCACTGCAGGAGTGTGTGTGGCACGGGGTGATTTGTCGTCAGTTATTCATTAGCTATCAGAGAATATAACTTCCACCAAGAATCTTGTTGAAATTATTTTTCCGTTTACACTCTACTTCTCTGAAACCTGGAGTAACAATGTTGCCACCCTGAGGATATTCCATGCATGACTTAGAAAACACGTGAAATGTTGGTTATGAAAGACACCAAGTTGTTAGTTAATACATGGTAATCTTGTACTGGTTTTTGTATAGACATTAATTTTTTAGTCTCGTGGATGGCGGAAAATACACTCATGTTCCTTAAAGTTTTTCATTCTAGTAAAATCTCTAGTTAAATACTCCGGCCGTCGGATGAGATACGAACGTAGAATTCTAAGATCATTTCTTTGGAAGCAGACAAACACTTAGGCCGATTTATCACCTCTATAACTGGAAAATTTCATGATTAAAATGGCAGATCGTCGATTGAAATTTAGACATAAGGTCTTAACTAAATTCAAAGACAATACTTTTATTGATGGCATTAAAAAATTGACTATGTTTGAGTGGATTATGATTGTTAAATTAGAGAAATTGATTCCGGAACTGATGGATTCTAAATGTCCTTCTTTCCTCGTATAATTAGGATACATGGTTAGCTGTAAATATATCAATAGCCTAATTACGAGTGTATGAATATCGATAGCATAGGTAGTTGCATGCTGCTCTAAGGAGTTTAAGGTAACGCAACTAACAGCATCATATTGCATGGTTGCTTTGCCATTCCTATCTCTTTTAAATTTTGAACAGCAGTCTAGTATATTATTACAAATTCTTTTTTATTCATGATATGTAGTGCATATGTGGTGTGATTTACCACCTGCCACACACCTTTATGGTGGCTTGCAGGGTACTATGTAGATGTATTTTTAGGTGAAAATATTCAATATGGAATATAGTATGCTTGTCCCAGTTATGTCATTAAAATTTTGCATGAAAATAGCAGGTTTTTATTATTCATGGGTAATCAGTCATTGCCTACGTTCTCGTTCTTAACTATGATCTCAGCCCCTGGGAAAACTGATGTCAGACCAAGCCTGTAGGGATCCCAGAGGGCTATAGAACATTAGAACCCTCCTGATTGAAAAAAAAATAGTTTCTCTCCTTCAGAAGACTATTATTACTGGGCTATCTTGAGGAAGCGAATAAAGTGCTGCCATAAGAAAGAGCGCTCACGTGAGTAAAATGAAATCCTCTGATAGGCTTTTTCATGCAGTGACCGTAGAAACGATGCAACGCCTTTTAAAATGCCCCTATGTTTGGCCGAATGAGCAATTGTTTTGCCGTTAATCCTATTTTTTATCATAGATTGCCTGCCTTTGTAATAATAAATAATGGATGTAAAACGTAGTGAAGCATTAACATAGTTCAATATTACATAGCCGATAGTTTCTTAAGTGATTTGAATTTAGTTATCCATAAGATGCCGCTCGGGTATGCTTTCACCTAGTTCCTTTGTTGTGTACCTTGCTGGATGTTGATCACGATGCCAGGCTAAGTGTTAACAGCACCACAGATGCTATGGAGATAGCGGATGTCTTCTTCTCATCTCTGTGGCAATCGAGGCAGTTACAGGAGGCAATGTATTATTATTTATACTGCCTCCTTTTATAAAATGTATTTATGGGCTAAAGCATGAATGTAACGATGGAGTCATACTAAAATTCCTCGAAGCAGCATCAGTTGGTATTCTTAAGGCGATGTAAGGTAGGTATTATAACATTTATTTCTACTTGGTGGTGAATTTTATTGCTACACCTGGTTCGAATGTGAACTGTATATTTGGTTATAACATAACATAGCAGTTTAAACTACATATTGGCGGACTGTTTGCGTGAACTCATTGCACTTTCTTATGTTTTTTGGCACTACCTAAAGATGAATTCCCTTTCTCTATCTTGTGGCGCCAATTTGTACCGCAAGAGAAACAATATCTTCCATGTGAGCACCATTCCGTTTTACACATACACCTTACGAAGTACCCTGTAATTCACCCCGAAGGTGTGTGGCACGGGATGAAGATCACCAAACATGCACTATTGACATGCAACTAGGCCACTACATGGAAACAAGCTACAGAATAGCGTCGCATGTAGCTATTTGTTCAGTATCTACATAGTAATAAAGGTATCGGTTGTAAATACATAAATCATGCAATACAAACCACTTTTAACAATCTTTCAGCGACTATCACATTGCTATGCTCCCTATTGTGTTCTCTTATGTTACGGGGGAAAAATTAAATTTTTAATCCATAGGTACGAAAATCTAATTCGCTGTTCTTATTTATCCGGTGTAATCTAGCATAATACGCTGGGTATAAAAAAAAATATATCTCACATCTATATCCGGTATAAATAAAAAAATATAAATTATATCCGGTAAAAAAATATATCCGGTGACGATGACCAGGGTGGAAGGGAGGTTGTCAAGGGGACGAGTGCATGGGAGGTTCATTGCAAGGAAATTGCTCTCGGGTGTTAAGCTGAAGAGGACAGCGTCAGGATCTACGAAGGGATACGAATGGGGCCGAAGCCACTCCGTGGCAATTAGTAGTAGTTCAGTTTCAAATCAGTAGTTCATGTTTTGTGATACTCAACACCTGCCACACACCCTAACGGTGAATCGCGAGGCATTATTTATGCGTGATTTGCTTGAGTCGTGAGAGGGAAGAGATTTCAGTAGCAGGCCTTTCTGAGAATGCACTGTTTCATCTACAATAACGCAACACCCTGTAAGCCACCATATAGGAGTGTGGCAATCACAAAAAACGTGCAATACATATAATGAAAGTAGATCTGAAATTTGGTTTTAAACACGAATCACGATCTTTATGAGCGATTGAACATTGGTCCACGGATGATTTTTCTCAGTCTCTCGTGGACGTAATCGGACTTAGAAAAAGTACTGGTGCGCTCGCCGGGAAACAGATTCTCAGCATTATGGAGGAAACTCTTATTTATCTCTCCTGTAGTTGAAATAATATAAGTTACGTATATTGATAATGGTCATGCTTATTTTTATCCACGAAATGGTTATTAGGGAAATCGTTTAACGTCGTAACTTAGCCGTCAATCTTTTAGTGAAGTTAATAATCACAAACTCCTTAATGCCAGCAAGCAGCTGACCTCCAAGTCACTTACCCATAATCTGAAAATGTGGTCGTTTATCATAGGATGATAGGATAGGCAGAAATTCAGCGCAGGTTTTTAGGTAGGCGTAGGTATCTGTAGTATGCGAGGCACTGCACGCACCCTGCGACGCCAGTTCGCGTGAAGTCGAGTTTACTTTCGTCAGTCTTTTTTTCCCGTGAGACGTCACAGAAAACGTCATGGTTGGTATGAGAAATTTCTGTGAACGTCGCGACGATTGTTCGAGGCTCCTAGGAGCTACGATAGAGGTCGGACTGTGCAACGCGATGGAGGTGCCCTCTCTTGCTCTACTAGGAGGAGACGGAGAACGAGGAGGAGGTTCGTCTCTGCATACGGCCCCAAGTCAACGTCTTCCATTTATTTCACTTTTGGAGTCTTCTGAGCACATATGTAACACAACTCACGAGCAATAACAAGACCGTCTCGACATACAAGCCTGACGCTCACTTCTATGACGTCATGGGAGTGATCCGACGAGAACACGTAGTGCGGAGAAATGGGAGATGTGTTTTGAATACGTTGACTCATTTAAGGTTGTTTCTCGATGTGGTTCTAATTCCACTAATAATATTCTGTTGCCTACCTGTTACACACTTACCACCCCAATTCGAATGAAACAATCTAAATATGTTTAAAATCTAGTCACACACGGAACAAAACTTTTGCTACTTTTTGTAACATTTTGCAGTTTTTTTGCATCACATTTATTTTTACATTAATTATTCAAAAGCCGGTCACTCATTGTCCCAATATTTTTCTTATCAGCATTGTAATTGTGACGCTCAAATACAAACCGCTCCGAAAAAAATACATACGAACGTCACACATGTTTTAGATTTATCTAATTTTTCTGTGTATTTTTCCATTTCAAACTCGCTCTGCTAAAATGCGTAATGTTATACGATATACCTTATTCATACACATGCTTGGATAGATATATCTCTCGCCAGGGCAACTTTCGCCGGCCCAATTAAATTGCCGGATCGTCATATAAAACTTGAGCATTTATATCAGAGTTACCAAGAAGCAGAACAAGCGTGAAACATGAAATTTGCCGTCAATAAAATTTAACTATATGCTCAGTTAAGTTGAGAACTTCATTTGGTTATAAGCGAGAAGCACTACATATTAATAACGCTACTGATGATTTCTTAACTCAAAATGTTCTCGGCAGCCATTAAACCTCGAATACAAAGTGAATGACAATATGGTTATTAGAAACTAAAAGAAATGCAGTTTTCAAGCTTTCCCGAAGGTAAAGATTGCTCTGAAGAAATACATATTCAAACCCAAAGAAAACAAATAAAGTATTACTAAATGACAACTGTTACGAGGAAACGGAAATGAATTTAAGTTCTAACCTAGTACGCCAAGGTAAAGAATGAAATAGGAATGTTACATACCTGTCTAATTTTGTTTACCACCGTGCTCTTCACCGTCTTAGGATTCCAAAATCACAACGAAACAAAAAATAGTAGCATTGCAGAAAAAATGCAAATAAGCACAATTAAATACGACTACAACAGTACTCCCAACCGTGAACCTACAAATATCAACAATAAATGTCTTCATTACAAATTACTTCCACTTGGGGATCCACATGATTAACTGCTGAATTGAGTAGCAGTAACAGGAGCAAAAGATACAAAACTCCCACACAGTAATAGAAAACCCTCTCTCACAAACAGATAAAGTAACTAAAAGGTGCCTTAGTGTTCACTAATGATCACAGTTGATTCATCCAAAATATTAGAAAATTGGAAAATAAAATTTGGAAGTTATGAACAGAGTTATAATCGTTGTGAATTCTACACAAATAATGTCTAAGACAGAGTAGTTCTCTCACCCACTGCCAAGGGGTAATGCTCAAGGGACTATGCATCTCTAGGTCAACAAATATCCTGATATACAATTAATATATAAACACAGAATGATATTCTCACCGAGTTATCATAAAATAAACAGTAACTGAATAGCTGTGACGAGTATGTTTCTAATCTTACTATCACCAACAGCTGTGAACCAAACAATCCGAGATACCATCTGATATCTAACTTGATATCAGTAAATTAAATAATCAACATTGCGCAGTATTTCACATCCGAGACAAATGAATTTACAAACCAAATACAGCACCCATAGTGACGAACAGCTGACTCGTTGAGTGGAAGTGAAACAAAATAAAAGTGGTGTGAGATTTGAACAATATCAAGTAAATCTGCTAACAGCATAAGTACGTTTATTAATTATTGATGGAAGTAAAATTACACATATATATATTAGTACATGGCTGGCATGACAGCCATGCATTTAATTTAAAATATTTCAAGTGCACCCGGATTATTTCACTATAATTAGTAAATAAGATGTTGATTTAGATTGTGTTCATAAAATAGTTACCATAATATTACCTTAAAACTAGTCATATTTTGTCGTTCAGGCTCTTGGGTTTAACTGTTGAACATGGACCCAGTCAATGAAAATCATGGGTTGATTGCAATGATATAAAACGATTAAGTGCAGTAGTGAGAGCCATGTTGTGAATTACAATTACTTGAAGAGCAGCCAGACTATTTCACAATAAGTATTCAAATGTAACTAGAATTGTGAGAGAGTGATAAAGAAATCCCCAATTATAATACCTTAAAACTAATTACATTTCGTCGTTCACCAACTTGGGTTGAAGAGTTAAACATTTACCCAGTCAATGAAAATTATGGGTTAATTGAAATGACTCAAGGTGACATAGAGCACATTCTGAGTTATAACTCAATTGATCTCTCCATACAATTGTCAACCATTTTCAACAGAGCAAATGGAAATAGATTTGGATGACTAATAGAAAATTCAATTGGTCCAGGGCCAGGAGGGTTATTACGTAAAATCCCGTGCTTCATAACGTCGCGCTCTGTAACGTCCAAAAACTTCGCCCCCAGCGATTACGTATCTCTAGGCGAAGTTCTCAACGTCCGCGAAATCGAGGCGCTACCGAGAGTATGAGAAATTTATGCTCGCGTCATTATTCCGGGAGTGGGACACTTCGGCGCGGCCACCTCGGCGCGGCCACCTCGGCGCGGCCGTCTCGGCGCAAGCCACCTCGGCGCAAGCCCATCTCGGCGCGGGTCACCTCGGCGCGGGCCATCTCGGCGCGGAGAACAGAGATTTTAAGTACCGGGACAGATGCTCATGTAAAAATACTATTGGCACCGAGTATCTACTTCTTCAACAGACAACTTTTCAAAAGCTATCGTTGAAAATGATCATGCCTTGCCAGGCAACATGCCTTAATGTTAAAAATTATAAATTATATTGGCGACTATTTTTATGGGACATATAGAAGAGTGAGTTTAATTATATGAAACTACTCATAAGGACGTGCCGATACCAGTGTATCATTTCACTACTAATATTCAGTTACTGTTTCCCGTAATTTATTACATTTTTTATATTTTACATAAGCGTTTAGAATTTTGCTTATGGGACCGAAAAATATAATTGTTTTGTCTTCACAAAAATATAAGGTTCATTTAATTATTACAGTGTTTATCAATGTATCTAATGTATAACAAATAATAAAAGTAATAGAATATGTGAATCATTATAAAATCGTAAGTTGAATTTCAAAATAAATAACATGCAAAAATATAAGGTTAACGGACTATCAGAAGTTATTTTATCAATACCAGCGTAACATAGCAGGTTACACCATGAAGATAAAATTAGAGGGATACATCTAGATAAAGAACCCCGTATTCTGGCAGCGTATTCTAAATAAGGTCTAGCAAGGGAAAAGTTGCTAATTTCTCGTTCATGGTCGTCACGTTTGCCTGTACTCTTTCGCTGAATCCCAGTCTACATTTACATCTACATATTACCCAGTTGAATCCTAGTTTAACGATTAGCTTGACCCATTATATCTCTTATGTGTTGACCCCAAGAAAGATCATGTGTCAGTAATATTCCAAGATATTTAGCGGACTCCATGTTTGTTAATTTATTATTCATTAGTATGCAATAAGTATTAGGGGGAGAAGTCTTTTTCCAAAATTCAGTACCACAAATTTAAAAAAAATTATTTCCAACTGCCATGTATCACACCATTTCTCAATTGCTAATATATCATCATTCAAAGATTCTTTATCGCTGGGCTAATAATTTCTCTGTAGACCACTTTATCATCGGCAAATAGAATCTTACTTTTTACCTCCTTATTGATATCATTTATGTACAAAAGGAAATTTAAAACGGAAAAGTTTACTGAAGATGTTAGGTATACATATATTAAGAACTCCTGCGTATTATGCTAGATTTGACCAGATAAATAAGATTAGAGAGATGGCTTGTTATACCGATAGATTTAAAATGTCATATTTCCCTCTTACCATTAGAAAACATACCTAATAGGCGGCATAGCATATTTAAAGGTAGGTGAAAAATTGTTAGAGTATCCTGTAGTGGTAGCTCTTCGTTGCATGGTTAGCATTACATGGTAGCTCCAGTTCCATAGTCAGTAAATAGTGAATATTAGGTATTCCTCACCCCCTGCCAAACACCCAAATTGCAGGGTACCGCGTAGCTGTAAATGTATAATAGATCTATGCTCAAATTTCTCGTCAAAAGCTCTCTCCTATTAGTAAACACCTCTTTCGCCAAAGAAATTCCCCTCCTAATATCATTATTACTGCGTCCATCTCCATTTAAGATATAAACCCAAGTAAACAAACTACCTCCTACACTTCATTTTAAATGTGGTCCATATATATGTCCACACAAAGAAACATCCAGTATTAAATACTTTGGCCCGCGCCGAGATGGCCTGCGCCGAGGTGGCCCGCGCCGAGATGGACCCGCGCCGAGTTGGGCCTGCGCCGAGGTGGCTTGCGCCGAGGCGGCCGCGCCGAGTTGTACTAGACCCCATTATTCCATTCTGTTTCTCTGCGGTCCGTCCCGTCCGTTCCCTGCACGAATCTTTCCATCCAATCCAAGGCCAGAAAGCGGTCACGTGATCGATTTTCGGTAGCAGACGAACAGAAGGGCTAGCGATGATGAATAATTAATTAATGTTTAAAGATTGCGTGATATTAAATAAATAGTGGCCAGCACAATTTTTATTCTATGTCTACATATTGTGAAATTAACAAAATATGCTCCATGCCATAACCAACATAGAACGCATATCTATATGACTTACAATATGAGACATTATAGCAAAAAGCAGTCTTAAAAATCTCCGTAAACAAGAATCACAAAAAATCACAGCTGTCACAGATGGATGAACACACAATTGATCCATGCACAATCAGCAAATATGTCCATTAGCTAACACTCCACAACTCCAATCATCACAAAGTGCCCTGTATTCAAAAGTGAAAACCTGCCGATGTCATCATACGTTGCTTCAGTGAGGATGATAGAGGTCACACCTGCAAGTAACGAATGAAAATGAATATTAATTGTACAAGCAACCGTCCATAAATCTTATGTATAGATATTGTGGACACCTAAACAAATGACTGTTTTTATTGGTATAGAAACGATTCACCTCAAACTTGGCAGTACACTTATCAATTAAAGAGGAAATAAAACAGCAAGCATGAACGAGCCTCGTCATGCTCTTCAAATTGCTCAAAGCAATTTATAATGGCTTCAGTTGCTAGTGTACTGTTCCCGTGTTGAAGACTCGCTGTAGGAAGGTCGTTAATGATTTCATCTTGACTGCACTTCAGTTAACATGGCCTCATATTCCACAATAATAACCTTTCACGAGGAATATATAAAACAAAAATATTCTTGAGCAAGTAATTGACTTCCATTCAATTATTCAGAATCCGGTCAAGTTTAAATTACGGTAGGCAACCGATTACCCATCACGTGGGTCATCACCACTAATATATTACCTCTAGGGAGTAAGTATAAAACGTTTTATATTTAATGTGGCAGTAAAATAAATGTAAATTGTAAAACATTAGAATAAGAATAATATGCTCAGTTAAAAAATGTTAATCAAAATATCACCACACAAAAATATATAATTTAATTATTTAAATCACCGGACTACTAACGGAATCAAACAATATCCGTTTGGTAATCGCATTAAAGCACTTGTGACACGCAAGTTGCGCATGTGTCGTGATATTGACCCCCAGCCAAACACATACTTCGTGTTGGCTCCCATAATATAGCGTACTTAAAGAGAAACTGAGCTAGAAGCCCCTATTTTCCTATAACTCCAACAAAGTGAAAATATAATAATTAAACCCTAATTTAAAATAAACAATTGAAGCGATGTTTAAATTAATAGGCGACGGAATCATTTCGAGTGGCGCTGTCATGGAAACACATACCTGTGCCTTGGCGAGGAGAGCCGGCATCACGCTCTCCCGGAAGAACTCCAACAGAGAAGGAAATAGTCGCTGCAATGCAGACGTTCCCTCCGTCGATCCATATTTAGCGATGATGAGAGGAACTGCTGATGTTAAATACACTTCCTTCCCACGCTGAGTCTTCTTTCCCATTGCTATTCGAATAATGTCATCTACTCCCCCTCCATTCCTCCTGTACTCCTCCTCCGCCGCCATTATCGCGTTCTTCATTTGTCGCTCCGTGACGTTATCGCCCTTAGCGTAGGGCCTCCCTCCGTTATTGAAAGCCAGACACATTGACATCTGCGCCAGGGCTCCTGCTAAAAAACCAATGGTCACATTATTATCTCCCCATCCTTGTGCCAGGAACACCTTCCTCTTTTTGAAATCGGCGAAATAGATATAGTCACTGCCATTCCTCTCCACTTCATCGTGATCTCTGAATCTCGATTTCATTCCTCCGATAAACCATGAGTTGCAATCGATCTCAATAGACACGCCTTCACGGCTTTTGAGGAACTTAAACAGGCAAGCCGTCTCATCGCATTCAGAATACAGTTTCTCGTACCATCCCCTCGTCCTCTTCACTTTCCGTTTATGACTCTTCACGATGCGAGTCTTACGCATCATCGCCTCCACGCATTCTCTTCTTACGTCCTCCTCTGTTCGAGGAGCCGACTGCACGACTTCCTCAACGACAATCGGAGTCTCAGGTAAAGGCCCTGCTCCAGGCCTCTCCCTGTTCGCCATTGACGTCACGGAACATTCGAGTGCCGACAAAAGCACATCACGGGCCGCCAATCCAGCTCTGACGTCATCAATGTAATCGCGAATGGTCACCATTTCTTGTAATTGGGTATTAATAGTCGTAATTCCTATTCTGACGTCCTCAATGGAACCGCGAACGGTTGCAATTTCTTGCATCGAATAGGTATTAGTGGTCGCCAATTCAGTTTTGACTTCATCGACAGAATTGCGGATGGCTGCAATTTCTTCCCTTTGGGTACTAACTGTTGCCATTCCCGTTTTGACGTCAATAATGTATTGGCGATTGGTCGTAATATCTTCTCTCAGAGCATCAATAGTCTCTGTTCTACTCTGGATGTCATTCACTTTCACATCAATTGTCGCTATTCTACTCTGGACTTGATTCATCGAATCGCACATCGTCGCCATCTTCCGTGAGAAATTAGATATCATGTCATGTCCCATGGCCTCCATTCCTGCATCCTGACATGTAGATGTTGTATTACAGCCTCCTCGTGCTACATTGTCCCTTCCTATCATCACCAGACGAACCAATTTGCTAATTGTCTGGCGGTCTTCGTGCTCAGGGGACTTATCTGCCAATCCCTGGGCCAGCTCCATTACGCTCACCCCTTCTCTATCCCTGAGTCCAGGGTTCGCACCCATTTCCAGCAATCCCTCCACCCAGTCGACCTTCCCCAAACAAACCGCAACATATAGGAGGGTCCTCTGCCTCATACCCCTCACATCTACGTCTTCCAAGGAGTTCAGCAGGTCCTTGTATTGCTCAAGGGTCCCAGTGATTATGCCTGCGACAAGAAGCTCCTCTTTGCCTAAATCTTCGCTTAAAGAACTGGTCGCCATGGCTACGAGATGACGGCACCTGAATCGTTGTACTCTTGCAGGGATTATCCGTCCTTTAAATGACTAACAGGTTTTTTTAAGGACAATGGGAACCGTTTCCGGAGCTGAAAATGGAAAATTAGGAAATTCGGTAAAAAAAACTGAGTAACTACATATACACAACAACCTAAAGAGTGTGTGGCAGGGGGCGAATTCACACCAAGCATGCATTACATCTCATGATTTTTAAAAAGAGTGGCACCCACAAACTAACCAAACCTTAAATAAAGTTTTAAAAATGGGTCTTTGACTCTACCATGCAGTCGTGGGTAACTGTACATATATCTATAAAACTGAAGGTAATTACATCTATCCACAGCACTAATTGAAGGAGGAAATAAACACATTTTATACAACCTCTTTCGGGAAATATAGAATTTAAAACTCGGGGGTCACGGTGAACTCTTAACGGACAACAGCGACTGTAAGTAGTAGTGACATCAGAATAGTAATAGGCGTGAATTCAAGGCGTGCATATTACGTAAAATTCATTTTCTATATTCGATGGTACAATTTGGAATGAGAAACACATTGTGTGGCCCCTTTTAAATGAACAATGGAACAGAGTGAAAGGGAGGTGCCTATCAAGAGGAAGCGTCAACTATGATTATGACATTTCGATTAATGAGAATAATATGAGATTTCGAATCTTGACCAACGGAGACTAAGTGTCGGCAAGTTAATTATGCTCAAAAGAGAACAGTGTCGCCAGAAATCTCTCTTGGCTGACGCCTCTGTCATAATACATTAAATTGCGAACTGATACCCATCAGCAGTCTGCTATCCCGTCCGTCCACTCGCACCGCATGCGATATGCCTGTTTACCAACAGGCTTTATTAGACCAGAGAAATATGATTAGAAAGATAAATTGTCATAACGATAGGCATACAATGTCAAACTAACCACGTACGATTCGAAAACAATTGGCATCACACCAAAAGGTTTAGGAGGGTGAAATTTATTTCCATGTAAATTGTTCAATTTTGGTGGTACCCACCGCCTGCCATATACTGTCGCGGTCTCACAGGGTATTACGTAATGTAGGGGAACACGCCAAATATTCATCTACATAATACCCTTAAAGCCAACATAGAGGTGAGTGACAAGGGGTGATTCCAAACCAAACATTAGCTACTGACCTGTTACTTTTAATTGACCATTCATCAACTTTTTTAAAGTCGCATGTTAGTTTTGCAAGGCTTACAGTAAACTAAAAATACTTCAGTGAAGACATACGTCAATCGAGGAATTCTACCATGACATTTAACCTAGCAAAATCAGGTTTATAGAAACATCTACATCTGCATAATACCCTGCAAGGCACCATAAAGGTGTGTGGCAGGGGGTGAACTCTCACCAAACATGCACTACATATCCTGCATAAAATTTGTAATTAAAAATTAAAACAGCAAGAATACATGCAAAAACATGCTGTTAGTTGGGTTAGTCCTTATACCAACATCCAGCTACAAATGTTATCAATTACACGAGTACTGGATATATTTACCGTTATTCATTTCCCTAATAGTACAAGGAAAAAGGATATTTTGAATCTGTCAGTTCAGCAATCTATTTCTTTAATTTTGTGATTATGGTCCAGTCTACCATAGTAAGTAGGGGTCCGCAAAATATTTTCAACATCATCACTGAAAATAAGGTCTTGGAATTTATTTAAGAGATTAAGTCTAAATTTCAACCTGCGATCTGACAATGATTCCCAATTTAATTCATTTAATACTAGAACGGTTACGAGCGTAACCAGTTTACGATTCGCTTGACCCATTATTTCAAGTATGTGCTTACCCCAGGAAACATCATGTGTCAGTCTTATTCTAAGATATTTAATGGATTCCACGGTTGTTAATTCATTATTATTTATTTTGTAAGTGCTCGAAGGAGACGTTGCATTTACGTTGATTAAACGCTAGTGTAACTTAGTGTGGGATCATAGAACTTTTCAGGATTACAGGAAGAAATTTCCTGTAATGGTATTGAAAAGTTACTCAAAGATATATATGTCCCAACAAATCTCCTGGCCCTGATCAAATTCCCTCCCGCGTGTATAGTGAGTTAGCTTCCGAAATTTCTCCCTACCTTCAAATAGTATTTAATAAATTCCTCACTGAACACGTCGTACAGATGGACTGGAAAGTAGCCGATGTAACACCCATTTTTAAAAGTGGTGATAGGGAGCAGCCATCTAACTACAGACCAATATCTCTCACATCCATTTCATGCAAGGTCCTAGAACATATAATTGTCAGTTCAGTCATGGGGCACTTAGATAGCCAGAACTTGTTGTCCAACTTTCAGCATGGCTTCCGGAAGAGCATATCATGTGAAACTCAACTTGCTCTCTTTTCCCATGATATTTTAGTTTCTGGCGAAAATAATATTCCAGTGGATGCGGTTTTTCTAGATTTCAAAAAAGCTTTTGACAAGGTGTGATAGCAAACTAATTTTGAAATTAAAATCTTATGGGCTAGACAATAAAATTATATCTTTGATAAGTGATTTTCTACATGATCGGGTTCAAAAGGTTGTTTTGGACGGTGTTACCTCACCGAAAATTGAAGTCACTTCGAATGTCCCACAAGGTAGTGTGATAGGTCCACTCCTGTTCCTTCTGTACATTAATGATATCAGTAAGGTGGTAAAAAGTAAGCTTCGTCTATTTTCCGATGACGCAGTTGTGTACAGGGAAATTCTAAGCCCAAACGATAAGCAATATTTAAATGATGACCTACAAGCAATCGAAAATTGGTGTGATACATGGCAGTTAGAATTAAACTTGAAAAAATGTGTAGTAATGAATTTTTGGAAAAAGACTAGTTCACCTCCTAGCACATACAAAATAAGTAATAATAAAATGACAAACGTGGAATCCATTAAATATCTTGGAATAAGACTGACACATGATCTTTCCTGGGGTAAAGATATACGTGAAATAATTGTTCAAGCTAATCGTAAACTGGGTTTCATTAAAAGAGTATTGGGTAAATGTGACGATCATGTACGAGAAATCAGCTACTTTTCCCTTGTTAGACCTCATTTGGAATATGCTGCCAGTGTATGGGATCCCTACGAAATCGGTCTAAGTAATGAACTTGAACGTGTGCAGCGAAGATCGGCAAGATTTGTAAAGGGACGATACGATAATTATATTAGCGTAACCAGTCTATTAAATGAATTGAAATGGGAATCATTGTCAGATCGCAGGTTGAAATTTAGACTTAATCTCTTAAGCAAATTCCAAGGCAATATTTTCAGTGATGATGCTAAAAATATTTTACGAACCCCAACTTACTATGGCAGACTGGACCATAATCATAAAATTAGAGAAATTGATTGCCGAACTGACCGATTCAAAATGTCCTTTTTCCCTCGCACAATTAGAGATACGAATAACGGTAAATATGTCCTATCGGAGAGCAGCAATGAATACGATTGGTATCTGCATGTTGGTATGAGTACTTAAAGCTAACCCTACTAACAGAATGTTTTTGTATGTTTTCTTTGCAATTTCTACCTTTATTAAATAGTGTAGTTCTGACTACTATATTAATACTATTCCTTTTTTATGCATGATATGTAGTGCATGTTTGGTGAGCAATCACCCCCTGCCACACACCCTTGTGGTGGCTTGCAGGGTATTATGTAGATGTAGATGAACCTTACCGGCAATGTGGCGATGGCAATGGAAGAAGCGAATCCTGTCTTAAGTGTCGGAAAAATTATCTTAACGATTGGTCGAAGTTGAATTAGCATGTGAATTCAGGGAAGAATTCAGTGTCGTAGTCCTCATTTTTGGCGCACTTCCACATATTTTTGATAATAGTTGCCATGCATCATGAGATGAATGTATCGCGGAATGAAGAATATGCAACAGAAGGTTACTTATTTTTCCTCGATCCTAATACTGCAGTTTCAATCAGATATGACAAGATTATACCAAACTCTATCATTCAGGAATAATGAAAAAGGTGCTACACGCTCGCGATTAATACGGATGTAAGGCGTCTAGTCAACGATTTTCTTAAACGTGCTTAAATTAATATCGCCTTAAGTTCTTCTTTCACCCGGCTTAATAAGTCTTTCCTTGGAGGATATCGAAAGCCACTATAGGCTAATAAAAACTCATTCAATATCTAAGGAGATAACATTGAAAAACCCCCGGCAAAAGAAACCTGCAAATACCCTGCGAGCCACCACGAGGGTGTGAGGCAAGGAGTGAAGACCATAAAACATGCATTCATTCCCGGAACAACGACACGGATATTATATTTGGTGGTGACTTCAATCTTCCTTCGATAGCTTGGAATACGTGTAGTTTTATAACAGGAGGTAAGGATAGAGAACTCTACGAATTGCCATTAAACACTTTTACGTCATATTCCTTTCAACAACATATAGTAGAACCAACCAGAGGAAACATCACTCTAGGCACATTAGACGCAAATATACCCGAGACAGCCCTAATATGATTACAGACACAGGAAATAGTGATCATAAAATACTGCATGCGAAATTTATTCTAGGCGTAGAAAGATTATTAGGGAAAAGTGAGGAGAGGGTGAAGGAACGTTGCTATTTTTCAATTGTTAGACCACACTTAGAATATGCTGCGAGTATATGGGACCCTTATGAAGCAGGCTTAATTTACGAATTAGATAGAGTACAAAGAAGAGCGGCGAGATATGTAAAAGGGTGTTACGATAGGGAAAGCAGTGTGTCTGGTATGTTAGCCGACTTGGGATGGGAATCGCTGTCACAACGCAGGCTGAATTATAGACTTAATCTTCTAGGAAAATTTAAGGAGGGACATTTCATTAATGACGTTAATCATATATTGCTGGCTCCGACTTATTATGGTAGGCTCGATAATTCAAATAAAATTAAGGAGAAAGATTGCAGGACGGACAGGTTTAAATGTCATTTTTTCCGCGTAGGATTCGAGATCATAACGTTAAACATCGCGTAAATTGGTAATAATTATAGAGGTAATATTCAGAGTAGGTCCATAGTATTTTTTTTATTACCTGCATGTTCAAATAAATGTGTGACTCACATGCATTGCTTTTTTTTGCATGCATGAACTGCATGTACTGAATGATTGGGAATTGATAGTTTTCCTTCTTTTTTTCCCCCATCACTTGCGTTGATGTAGCGTTTGTTTTGTAGTGTTCATTTTTGTTTGTTGTGTCATTGTTCCTGGTGTGTATGCACCCCCTGCCACACACCCTCGAGGTGGCTTGCAGGGTTTGTCGTAGATATAGATTTAGATATAAGACTTTATAAACAAAAGAGGAGGGTATCTATACTTATTTAGCAGGGCTGATTACGACGGCAACAAAGAGGAGAGGAAGGGAATCGTTTAATGTATTTCGTGAGCCAAGCAAAGGATGACATATACAGTTACGTAATACCCTGAGGTAGAGTGTGGCAGGGGGTGAAGATCTCCAAACATGAACTATTGCATTCTACTAGAATATGTAATGGAGACATGCTAGATAATAGGCTCACGTGCAGCTAGATGGTTACTATTTACATAATCACTTAGGAGTAATTCGATAAGGCGTACCTATAAAATTAGTAAATCGAAGTTCGAAAACGTTGAAACCATAAGATATTTAGGTGTAACAATCACTAAGGATTTATCGTGGGGAAGACACATAAAGGAAATGTGCAGCCGAGCGAAGATAAAGCTAGTATTTATAAAAAGAGTACTTGGGAAATGTGATGAGAAGAAAAAAGAGCGATGTTACATTTCACTAGTTAGGCCCCACCTTGAGTATGAAGCCAGTGTATGGGATCCTAATGAATTAGGTTTGATCAGAGAACTAGACAGTGTGCAGCGTAGAGCAGCTGGGTTCGTTAAAAGGTGTTACGATCGGTTAAGTATGGATTCAGAATTAATAAAAGAATTAGGGTGGGAATCATTATCAGAGCGTAGATTAAAGTAGAGATGAAATCTATTGGAGAAATTTCAATCGTATAGCTTAACATCTTTATAATGCCCTGCAAGCCACCATAAAGGTGTGTGGCACGGGGTGAACTCTCACCAAAATTGCACTAATTATCATGCATAAAAAAGGATTAGTTTTTGTGTAGGTACTGTTCAAAACTACGCTATTTTTAAAAAAGATAAAAATACCATGGCATACATGCAAAAACATGCTGTTAGTTGGGTTAGCTTTAAGTCCTTATACCAACATGCAGCTACCAGAGTTATCCATTGCTACACTCCTACTAGATATTTTTACCGTTATTCATATCCCTAATAGTACGAGGAAAAAAAAATTTTGAATCTGTTAGTTCGGCAATCATTTTCTGTAATTTTGTGATTATGGTCCAGTCTACCATAGTATGTTTGGGTCCCTAAATATTTTTAACATCATCACTGAAAATATGGTCTTGGAATTTGTTTAAGAAATTAAGTCTTAATTGCAACCTGCGATCTGACAATGATACCCAATTTAATTCATTTAATAGACTGGTTAAGCTAATAAGGTTATCATACCGTCCATTTACAAATCGTGCAGATCTTCGGTGCACACGTTCAAGTTCGTTATTTAGACCGATTTCGTAGGGATCGCATACACTGGCAGCATATTCCAAATGAGGTATTACAAGGAAAAAGTAGCTGATTTCTCGTACATGATCGTCACATTTACCCAGTACTCTTTTGACGAATCCCAGTTTACGATTCGCTAAATTTATTCAAGATGTTAGGCACATATTATAAAAACTGGGGTATTTTAACCAGGGTGTGCTAGATTTGACCAGATAAATAGGATTAGAGAGATAGATTGCCGTACCAATAGATTCAAAATGGCATTTTCATCCGCACTATAAGAAAACAGAATAGGCAGCATAGCAAAGGGATAGTTAGGGGAAATATTTTAGAGTATTCTGTAGTGGATGATGCATGTATTAACCCCTTAAATACTATGGATACTAACAATCAAGTTGCATGAGACAATATAGTTGCTCGTTTGCATGTTAGTAGTGCATGCTTGGTGATTTTCACCCACTGCTACACACCCTCGCGGTGGCTTGCAGGGTATCGTGTAGATGTAAATGTAGATGAATAAGGGTAATCACAATAAGATAATATTAAATTAGAAAACCACTAGTGGGAGAAAAACTCTATTTAATATCACGGAGATTAAGAACTGCAGGCTCGACCTCTGCCTCTACATTTCCACGTTTATGTAGGGTGACCCCACGGCTCCGCCTACGGACCACTTCCCACTCTCCCCCGGATTCGGAGGCAGGCTCCGTGAGAGGCTCGGATGTGTGGTGAACGTCCTCAACCCTCCAACCCACGCCAGCGCAAGGGCTCGCCCCCGCACCATCGCGTACTGAAGGCCTTGGACGACCCCCACCCCCCTCGACCGTTCCAACGTCGCCACCAGCCACTCCACGATAGAGCGAAGACTTCTCGAGCCCGCAAGGGCTCTAGTCGTAGAGCTCGAGAAGTCGGGTGAATCACGGAAGACGTTGACAGCTGACTTAATGGCAGTCATCCTAATCTAACTCGAACTATCTCTCTCCCTTAGACTCGTAGCGGAGCTATCTGGTAAAATAATCTACTATTTACTACACAATATTAAATAACTAACAAGCCGCTTGAAGAAACGAGCAGGCAAGCAAATACAGACCACAGATTATGACCAGAAGACAACCCAGGGGAGACAGGGACTAGGAGTAAAATACTCAGGAAAAAAATCTACACGGGTGAGTGGTTGCAAGGGTAGCGCTCGGTAGGGAGTCGCGATGGGATGTGGGTCACGGTTGACCTTGGTTAGGCTGGAGTTTGAAAAGGGAAACGCAAGGGGAGGGGAGCTCTGGAATATATACGTGAGGAATGTACTCTATAGGATGCGCAAACCACCGACTACGAAGAGATGAATCGAAAAGTGTGCCAATAAAGCTAAAGTAAATATGTTAAATATCTACTACTAAAAGAAGAAAGGGAAAATACGAGCTATATTAAGCACTAGTCAAGGAAATATAAATATTAGTGAAAAAACTATTACAGAATACGTTCAATAACAATAAGCGATAAAAAAATCAACTATGTGAATCGACTAGGTTAAAAATAAGTTACGCAAACTACGGAGTTAGTATAAACTATATATGTATATGTATGACATATTCGCTGCCGTCTCAGGGATTTTCTCACCTCGGCATTGTTCCGCCTAGGTTCAGTGCTTTCTTTTTTAAATTTACATGGGATATATCTATAGATCCCAGAGCGAATGATATTAATGAACGACTTCCAGGATCCCTCCTTACATATATCTATATCTACGACATACCCTGCAAGCCACCTCGAGGGTGTGTGGCAGGGGATGCATCCACACCAGGAACAATGACACAACAAACAAAAATGAACACTAAAAACAAACACCACACCTTTAAAAGTAATTGGGGAAAAAAAGAAGAAAAACTACTAAATCTCAATCATGCAGGACACACCCATGAATACCATGCACGCCTTGAAACCCGATCCAAATTTCATAGATACTCATGCATGCAAAGAAAAGCATTGCGTGCAAGTCACACGTTGATTTGAACATGCAGGTAATAAAAAACACTATGAACCTACTCTGAATATTCCCTCTATAATTAATACCGATTTACGCGATGTTTAACGTTATGATCTCGAATCCTACGCGGAAAAAATGACATTTAAACCTGTCCGTCCTGCAATCTTTCTCCTTAATTTTATTTGAATTATCGAGCCTACCATAATAAGTCGGAGCCAGCAATATATGATTAACGTCATTAATGAAATGTCCCTCCTTAAATTTTCCTAGAAGATTAAGTCTATAATTCAGCCTGCGTTGTGACAGCGATTCCCATCCCAAGTCGGCTAACATACCAGACACACTGCTTTCCCTATCGTAACACCCTTTTACATATCTCGCCGCTCTTCTTTGTACTCTATCTAATTCGTAAATTAAGCCTGCTTCATAAGGGTCCCATATACTCGCAGCATATTCTAAGTGTGGTCTAACAATTGAAAAATAGCAACGTTCCTTCATCCTCTCCTCACTTTTCCCTAATATTCTTTTAATAAACCCCAACTTTCTAATTGGTTGACTGCATATTTCCCAGATATGTTTCGATAGATCCTGAGTAATTATTACACCTAAGTACTTAACTGAATCCACGTTTACTTATTCCGTTCCTTGAATCATATAGTTTCTTTCTATCGAGTTTTTCCTTTTCCAAAAATTAACTGTCACGCACTTTTTTATGTTCAGTTCCAGTTTCCATTTATTGCACCACGCCTGAATTGCTACGAGGTCCTTTTCTAACGATGCCTTGTCTCCCGGACTACTAATTTCTCTATACACTACATCTTCTGCGAAAAGCCGAATTCTACTATTTACTACAACACTGCCGAGGTCATTGATATATAAAAGAAATAAAAGTGGTCCTATCACACTTCCCTGGGGAACACCTGATGGTACACTAACTATATTGGACATGATACCGTCTATAGTAACTCTCTGTTCGCGGCCAACTAAGAATTGATTAATCCAGCATACTACGTGTTTATCTATACCGTAACTTTCTAGCTTTAAGAGCAATCTGTCATGAGGTACTCTATCAAAGGCTTTTTTTAAATCGAGGAATATCGCATCAACCTGAGCATTATTTTCTCCCGAAACTAATAAGTCGTGTACAAAGAGTGCCAATTTCGTTTCGCATGACTTTCGGATTCGGATTTCGGATTTTCGGATACCGTGTTGGTATTTAATAACAAATTTTCTCTATCCAAGTGTCCCATAATCGTACTAACTATTATATGTTCCATTATCTTACACGATATCGATGTTAGGGAGATAGGTCTGTAGTTGCTAGGATCTTCTCTATCGCCGGATTTGAATGAAGGTGTAATATTAGTTATAATATAATACATATATATAATAATATAATACATAAGTTGATAGAAGACTTTTTAAAATCCGATAAGAAATCTCTTATATAAATTTTAAAGCTAGGAAAGTCAGCTCTTTTAAAAATATATAAATGTTTCTCTTTTGTTTAAAATTTTTGTCTAAAGTTAGTGAGAATTTTGCTGTTATAACTCTTTGGTCACTGATTCCATCAACCATGTCAATCTTAGTCACTTGTTTTGGGATGTTGGTTGCCAGTAAATCAAGAATGTTATCCCCTCTATTAGGTGCTGTAGCTAATTGTTGTAGGGAGTTGTTGGAGAACACAGCTAATAGAGTCTCACAGATGTCCTTGTCCCTTCCTCCGGCTATGAATCAGTGAGTTCTCCAGTCTATTGATGGTGCATTGATATTGCCACATATTATTATATTACGCTCACTATTACGGGACGTTATAGAATTTATCTGCTTTTCCAGTTCTAATAATGACTCAACGTCAGTGTTTGGGGGCCTATAGAATGCGCAGACAGATATTGATTTGGATTTAGGCATGTTAATGAACATTGTTATTACGCCTTTGCCCACTCGGCCACGGTTGTCGATAAAATGTTCATTCGTAAAAAAAACCCATGCCGTTTCAGTGTGTGAAACACTGCCGTGACCAGGATTCGAACATGGGTTGTTGCGGCCACAACGCAAAGTACTAACCACTATACGATCACGGCTATTGCGGGGCCTGGATTATACGTTTCTACACAGAACTATGAATAAATAACAAAATAAGATAATATTTAATTAGAAAACCACTGGTAGGAGAAATACTGTATATAATATCACGGAGATTAGGAGCGGTACGGAAGCACGGATCTACATCTACACGATACCCTGCAAGCCACCGCGAGGGTGTGTGGAAGGGGGTAAAGATCACCAAGCATGTACTAATAACATGTAAACTAGCAACTATATTGTCTCATGCAACTTGATTGTAAGGCCCGTATCGTAAAAGTCCCCTCTACGTAGAGCCACAGGCTGGCCTACTGTGAGGCTGGCCTTGCTTGCGAAGGAGGTCCCTCTATCTATTCGTATGTTAAAAGTTTCCTCCCTCTCGGCTTCTAGGAGGAGAGGTTAGAGCCGGCGGAAGTGACGCATTTTTCATGAGAAAGTTTCTGCTTGCGTAGTTGACAGTCTTCTAGTAGAATACTATGGTGATTTTTTCGAAGCGTATTCTGTAAAGCAATGCGCAGTGGAGATAGACGCTCGAAGTCACGCAAAATGTCTCGCTGTCTGTGGGATCCTCACAATTTCTGGCAGTTGCCTGGCTAGTTGTGTGCTAATAACCTGAAGAGCATATGTCCCAAATTATCAGTACCATCGTGTATGACTTACGTTGATAGTAAATTGTATGTATGTTGCCTGTTTGTGCAGAAGTACTGTGCCTTGTACTGTTGTAGCATATTACACATAGTTATTGATTAAATCACCTGTGCACCTTCAAAAGTCAACTAATTTTGTCTCTCTGACGAGGACTTTATCTGTATGCATGTTAAATACTCTGAAAGGTAAATAAATTACAAAGCTTGCCGGATACTGCGTTCCAAATTAGTGGTAAATGTAAAAACGCGACGGATCAATTTTTTCACTTATGTGAATAAAAATACAATCGCATACCTTTATCAATCTGGACATTGTAGATTGCGCCAATCCATGAAAATCGCCGGAGACAATCTAAAGCAAGAGGCGAAGGTATAGGAGTACTTGTGAATGCATTTCAAATCTATGAACCAGACGTAACTTTTCATTTGAATCGCTATAATGTTGTCATCTTTACAGTGTGGTATTTATTTAATAAGGGGAGTGTCCGAGTTTCGGGTCTAGGATTTTGACGAAATTTGCCAGGCAGGTAGTGCTTGATTAGTTATTTACGAATCACCCCACATATATGGTTATATATCCAGTAACTTCGACAAAAAACGAGTTTGAAATATTTAATTGCCAATATAAAGATAATAATTAGCAATGTTTAAACAGTGCAGTTTGGTTTAGGGGTAAAGTACTCGCATCACAATGTCAACGTCTCTTTTTTCTTTTTTCTCAAAGTTATTTTTTCTCTTGCGATTAGTTTTTCCAAAAAAGCACAGCGCTGGAAAATCACGGCACCAGACAAATTAGAACAGATGTTGTACGTACGTCGGGACTGCGTTGTCAAAGATACGGAAATTAAAAATCACGATCACACTTCATGCTCTTCCGTTAATTTCGTACACAAAATCCGACACGGCGTGCGGACGTATTTCCGCCACGTACTAATTACGTGATTTAGGTAAATAACGTAATTGACTGTTTCACGTACTAATTACGTAATTTTAGCAAATTACGTTAGAAGTACGTAAAATAGTTAAAATGCATCCCGGGTAAACACATAAAAAATATGTAAAACCAGGGATAGTCGTACAACGAAACTGCGATGGAAAAAAACTAATGCCGGAGAGTCTCGAACTAGAAACGTTGTCGATGTGATGCGAGTACTTTACCCCTATCCCAAACTGCACTGTTAAAACATTGCTAATTATTAGCTTTATATTGGCAATAAAATATTTCAAACTTTTTTTGTCGAAGTTACTGGATATATAACTACTTATGTATGATTAGAATTAACGTGCAAACGTTAATTGCACGTTAAATATAACCATGCAATGTATTCACTAGCATTGAGCTCCACATTACCGCTGCATAAGTCGTTTTCAATAAAATCCCACTTGCCTGAAAACTTCCAGTTGCGTAAAACCTTAATACAGCCAATAACTTTATTATTCTCGGGACTGGAAGGCCTCGCATGTCCACGTTTTCTGGCCGTAGCATAAGTTATAATACTTCTGTTATTATCGCTTTATGGAACCTATACCTAGCGAAAACTTCAGAGTCCGCATAAAATTCTAGAGGGTTATCCCTATCGTGAAGTCTTATGCGTGGTACATATAAAAAGGCCTCATTATCCTCAAAGTGATGAAGAAACTCAATCAAGTCGTTCATCTCATAAAAATTCATCAATTCAGCCATCATTTCACGCTCGCAATGTCACCTTTACCCAGTCCTCCCGCTTTGAGGTTACTTCTAACCAACCTCTAAGTATAAGGTCGGATTTAGAGGAAGAGGTGACGATTTTGAGGTAGAGGTCGGATTTAGGATACCAATTCGCCCGCTCCTGACGTCATAGAGGTAGAGGTCAGCCTAGAGGAAGCTTTTATGATACGGGCCTAAGTATCTATAGTATTAGTATATTAGAATAGTATATATAGTATAGGATCAGATATTATGAAACAATAAGTAATGCAGATGCGCTAGAACGAATAAAATTAAATTAAAGCCGAGTGAAGTCTAAAAAGAATATGTTAACAATAGGGTATAAAAATGCCACGCCAGCGTATGCCACGCTAAGATGAAAAATGCCAGACTATCGGTAGAGGAAAAAAATGAGCTAGTTCAAAACTATAAAAAATCGAGAGCATTAGCAAGGAAATCATGTCGGCAAGCGTTATCACATTTCAAGAGCAAGATGTTAGGAGAATATTTAGATCGCAATCATAAAGCGTTTTGGTCATATGTGAGAGAGCTTCAGGGAAATAAGTCCACAGTGCACACACTTAAAAATGATTAGGGAATCAGAGTTACCAGCAGTGTAGAAAAAGCCAACACTTTAAACACCTTCTTCCAAAGTGTATTCAACTCATCGTCACAAAACGCAGTGGAACCACTGTGACGTATCACAGTATGAGTACTTAAAGCTAACCCTACTAACAGAATGTTTTTGCATGTTTTCTTTGCAATTTCTATCTTTTTTAAATAGTGTAGTTCTGACTACTATATTAATACTATTCCTTTTTTATGCATGATATGTAGTGCATGCTTGGTGAGCAATCACCCCCTGCCACACACCCTTGTGGTGGCTTGCAGGGTATTACGTAGATGTAGATGTAGACTTTTTGCAGACGATGCGGTGGTGTACAGGGGTATATCAAACGAAGAAGACACGAAATCACTTAGCAAGTATTTAGATGCAATTCAAGAGTGGTGCGACAAATGGCAGTTAGAACTCAACCTTAAAAAGTGTGTAACTATCAAATTTTGGAGGAGGAATAATTCGATAGAGCGATCCTATAGAATTAATAACACGAAGATCGAAAACGTTGAAACCGTAAGATATTTAGGTGTAACAATCACTAAAGATTTATCGTGGGGAAGACACATAAGGGAAATATGCGGCCGAGCGAAGAGAAAGCTAGGATTTATAAAAAGAGTACTTGGGAAATGTGATGAGAAGACAAAAGAGCGATGCTACTTTTCACTAGTTAGGCCCCACCTTGAGTATGCAGAAAGTGTATGGGATCATAATGAATTATCTACATCCACGTAATACCCTGCAAGCCACCACAAGGGTGTGTGGCAGGGGGTGATTGCTCACCAAACATGCACTACATATCATGCATAAAAAAGGAATAGTATTAATATAGTAGTCAGAACTACACTATTTAAAAAGATAGAAATTGCAAAGAAAACATGCAAAAACATTCTGTTAGTAGGGTTAGCTTTAAGTACTTATACCAACATGCAGCTACCAATGCTATTCATTGCTACTCTCCGATAGGACATATTTACCGTTATTCGTATCTCTTATTGTGCGAGGGAAAAAGGACATTTTGAATCGGTCAGTTCGGCAATCAATTTCTCTAACTTTATGATAATGGTCCAGTCTGCCATAGTAAGTTGGGGTTCGTAAAATATTTTTAACATCATCACTGAAAATATTTCCTTGGAATTTGTTTAACAGATTAAGTCTAAATTTCAACCTGCGATCTGACAATGGTTCCCATTTCAATTCATTTAATAGACTGGTTACGCTAATATAATTAGAATTATGTTTGATGAGAGAACTAGACAGTGTGCAGCGTAGAGCAGCTAGGTTCGTCAAAAGGTGTTACGATAGGTTGGGTAGTGTATCAGAATTAATACAAGAATTAGGGTGGGAATTATTATCAGAGCGTAGATTATAAGTTCAGATTAAATCTATTGCAGAAATTTCAATCGGATAGCTTTACTGAAGATGTTAGGCACATATTAAAAACACCAGCGTATTATGCTAGATTCGACCAGATAAATAAGATTAGAGAGATAGATTGTCGTACAGATAGAGTCAAAATGGCATTTTTCCCCCGTACTATAAGAGAACAGAATAGGCAGCATAGGAAAGGGATAGGTAGGGGAAATATTTTAGAGTATTCTGTAGTGCATGATGCATGTATTCACCCCTTAAATACTATAGATACTAACAATCTAGTTGCATGAGACCCTTCAGTTGCTTGCTTGCATGCTAGTAGTGACCTTCACCCCCTGCCACACACCCTCGAGGTGGCTTGCAGGGTATCGTGTACATGTAGATGTAAAAAACTGTTCTAAAACCTGAGAAGCTTACAATAACAACAAAATTTATGGTTATGATAAAATATAATAGGAAACGGAAATACACTAACTATGGAAAAGCCGCACGATGTGAAACAGTAGTGGAAGATTTGTCTTTATCTCAAATATAAAAGTAATAACGGGTTTAGTTCTACTTATCGCTATCGGCACGCACTATCGGCAGACGCACGCGGGAATACTATTATCTTACTATAGATATATTTCGATATAGGTATTTTTCTGGATCGGCATTTATTCATTAAACAACATAGCTCTTTTACGGGAGTTTGAATCGCGGAGTCACGGTGGAACCTCCTTAAACGTGCTTAAGTTAATATCGCATTAATTTTTTCTTTCACTTAATACGTGTTTCCTTGGGAGACATAAGAAGCTACTATACGCTAATTTACATTAACTTCATTATATGTGTAACGAGAACACATACAAAAACACAACAACAATTTTAGTTGGAAAGGAGCACCAAGAGAGAAACAGATTGGCAGAAATAATTCAGTGATAGTAGTGAATTGTCGTAGTATAAGAAATAAAGTAACAGAATTTCACCACCTCATTAAGAGTACTAATGCAGATATAATCGTAGGTACAGAAAGCTGGCTTTCGAAGGACATATCAGATCATGAATTATTTCCGAAGTGTTTTACCGTATACAGAAAGGATAGAGTAAGCAGAAACGGAGGAGGAGTATTTATAGCTGTGAAGGACCCGTATGTCAGTAGAAGAGAACTTATTTCAGAGCGAAATGTAGAAAGTATTTGGTGTTCCGTTAAAAGTAAAAGTAGTAACGCAAAAAAGATATATGTAGGTGCATATTACAGGCCACCGGACGCACACGTCAATTCTATAATAGAGCTAGAGTCAGAGATACGTACATTACTTTCTGGGAAGATTGATAGAGGAATAATGTAGGCGGAGATTTCAATCTCCCCTCTATAGACTGGAATACGTGTAGTTTCATTGCAGGAGGTAAGGATAAGGAACATTGCGAATCACTGTTGAACACCTTTACGACACATTCTTTACAACAGCTAGTAACAGAGCCGACCAGGGGAAACAACATTCTAGACTTATTAGCAACAAATATACCCGAGAGAGTTCTAAATACAGTTACAGACACAGGAATTAGTGACCATAAAATAGTGCATGCGAAATTTATTGTAGGCGTTGAAAGACATTATAAACCAGGGGGAGGGTATACTTATTTGGCAAGGCAAATTACGACGGCATGAAAGAGGAATTAAGGGAAGAATTTAATGTATTCAGCGAACAAAGCAAAGGATTAAATACAGAGGATTAGTGGAGAGAATTTCTTGAGATCAACCGTAACATCGTTAACAAATACATACTAAGTAAATTTATTAGTGATAATACAGAGCCAAGGTGGTATAACGCGGAGGTTAGGAAATCACTAAAACGACAAAGGGTATGCCACGCTAAGATGAAAAATGCCAGACGGGGTCTATCGGTAGAGGAAAAAAATGAGCTAGTTCAAAACTATAAAAAATCGAGAGCATTAGCAAGAAAATCATGTCGGCAAGCGTTATCACATTTCAAGAGCAAGATGTTATGAGAATATTTAGATAGCAATCCTAAAGCGTTTTGGTCATATGTGAGAGAGCTCCAGGGAAATAAGTCCACAGTGCACACACTTAAAAATGATAAAGGAATCAGAGTCACCAGCAGTGTAGAAAAAGCCAATACTTTAAACACCTTCTTCCAAAGTGTATTCAACTTATCGTCACAAAACGCAGTGGAACCACCGCCGAACACTTTCAGTGAGCAAATGCCCGAAATAAACATTTCATGTCGCGGAATAGAGCAGCAGTTAAAAAGCATAAGTAAAAACAAATCACCAGGTCCCGATCAAATTCCTTCCAGAGTATATAAAACATTTGCTTCTGAAATAGCCCCCTATCTAGAAATAATATTCAATAAAACACTAAAGAACCACACAGTACCCAAGGATTGGAAAGTAGCTAACATTGCACCTATATTTAAAAGCGGTGATAGGGAAGAACCTAGTAACTACAGACCCATTTCACTCACGTCAATCTCTTGTAAGATATTTGAGCACATAGTAGTCAGTTCGATCATGGGGCATTTGGATAGTCTTGGATTATTCATAAACAGCCAGCATGGGGTCCGGAAAGGTAGATCTTGCGAGACACAATTAGCTTTATTCGTACACGATATTTTAGTCCACGGCGAAAGCAGTACTGAAGTTGATGCGATATTTTTAGATTTTAAAAGGCCTTCGATAAAGTTCCTCATGACAAATTAATCTTGAAGTTAGAGAGTTTTGGTATAAATAAAGACGTTGTATGTTGGGTAAAAGAATTCTTAAGTGGGCGAGAGCAGAGGGTTGTCTAAGATGGTATCATGTCGGACACAATCGAAGTCACATCGGGAGTTCCCCAGGGTAGCGTAGTAGGTCCGCTTCTATTTTTTTTATACATAAACGATTTGGGTACCGTAGTTTGTAGTAACCTTAGACTTTTTGCAGACGATGCGGTGGTGTACAGGGGTATATCAAACGAAGAGGACACGAAATCACATAGCAAGGATTTAGATGCAATTCAAGAGTGGTGCGACAAATGGCAGTTAGAACTCAACCTTAAAAAGTGTGTAGCTATCAATTTTTGGAGGAGGAATAATTCGATAGAGCGATCCTATAGAATTAATAACACGAAGATCGAAAACGTTGAAACCGTAAGATATTTAGGTGTAACAATCACTAAAGATTTATCGTGGGGAAGACACATAAGGGAAATATGCGGCCGAGCGAAGAGAAAGCTAGGATTTATAAAAAGAGTACTTGGGAAATGTGATGAGAAGACAAAAGAGCGATGCTACTTTTCACTAGTTAGGCCCCACCTTGAGTATGCAGCTAGTGTATGGGATCCTAATGAATTAGGTTTGATGAGAGAACTATACAGTGTGCAGCGTAGAGCAGCTAGGTTCGTCAAAAGGTGTTACGATAGGTTGAGTAGTGTATCAGAATAATACAAGAATTAGGGTGGGAATCATTATCAGAGCGTAGGTTAAAGTCCAGATTAAATCTATTGGAGCAATTTCAATCGGATAGCTTTACTGAAGAAGTTAGGCACATATTAAAAACACCAGCGTATTATGCTAGATTCGACCAGATAAATAAGTTTAGAGAGATAGATTGTCGTACAGATAGATTCAAAATGGCATTTTTCCCCCGTACTATAAGAGAACAGAATAGGCAGCATTGGAAAGTGATAGGTAGGGGAAATATTAATCCCTTAAATACCATAGATACTAACAATCTAGTTGCATGAGACCCTTTAGTTGCTTGCTTGCATGTTAGTAGTGTATGCTTGGTGATCTTCACCCCCTGCCACACACCCTCGCGGTGGCTTGCAGGGTATCGTGTAGATGTAGAATAAAAGAAAGAAATGGGAGCAATTTGTACTTACGGAAAATAAACCGAATTTACAGGTTGTCGACCTCACAGAAATAGAAGGATCTGCCAAGTGACGATATGTCCACAGGAAATCAGAAGACAGTAGAGGGCTTCGCTCCGCATTACACGACCGCCTCGATCAACCGCCGACTGCAGAATGACGAAATGGTAGACGGGCCCGTTATAAATGCTCCCCAGTCCGCTGGGTGGCAGCGCGATCGACGCGCTCTTAACTTCCCCTCCCCACCTCTAAAAATCCACCCTTACTCTCTGTGACGTCATACCTTCTCCTTCCACTCACATTCATCTAAATCCACATAATCTACATCTAATAATCAATAATACACTGCATGCCACCATAAAAATGTGTGACAAGGGGTGAATTGACAGAAAACTTGCTTAACATGAAATGTGTAAATAGTATACTACTCTAACTTCACAAATAAAAAAATCAAAGAAAGCATGCTAAAATATGTCTTTAGTTGTGTTACATCTACTCGATATCTTGCAAGCCACTGCAAGGGTGTGTGCAAGGGGGTGAAGATCAATATGCATGCCCTATGCAAACAAGCAACTATAGGATCTCATGCAAATAGATTGTCAGTAACTATCCAAGGTAGGTAAGGGATAAACACATGCTTTATGTACTACAGACTACTCTAAAATATTTCCCCTACCTATCCCTTTGCTATGCTAGCTAATGTGTTCTCTTATATTGCGGGGGAATAATGACAGTGCTAGCTTAAAGTTTAACTACCAACATTGAATTAATTATGTTATTTGTTGATAAACTTGTATTTATTCTATTGGATATGTTACAGCAAAAATAATCCTCTGACTAAAATAAAAAAATTCCTGACCTAACACGTCGTACCTATGGGTTAGAAAGCAGCCGATATAACACACATTTTTAAAAGTGGTGATAGGGAGCAGACATCTAACTACCGACCAATATCTACGTCTACATCTACACGATACCCTACAAGCAACCACGAGGGTGTGTGGCAGGGGGTGAAGATCACTAAACATGCACTACTAATATGCAAACGGGCACGTATAGGGTCTCATGAAACTAGATTGATAGTATCCATAGTGTTTAAAGGGTTAATACATACATCATGCACTACAAACTACTCTAAAAAGGGAAGTGCAAGGCCATAAGTCTACCGTCCATTCACTAAAAAATGATAAGGAGAAATGGCCACAAACACTCTTGACAAGTTTACTTGCTAAATTCCTTCTTCCAAACCGTATTTAACCCACCTTCCGGCGATCCAACTGTCGTGTTACCTGACCTCTTTCATCGGCTGATGCAACCAATAGAAATTTCCTGTAATGGTATTGAAAAGTTACCCAAAGATATAAGTCCCAACAAATCTCCTGGCCCTGATCAAATTCCCTCCCGCGTGTATAGAGAGTTAGCTTCCGAAATTTCTCCCTACCTTCAAATAGTATTTAATAAACCCCCACTGAACACGTCGTACCGATGGACTGGCAAGTAGCCGAATTTAGGTGAAGCGGGTAAGTGAAGTCGCGGGCGTTGAACTGGCGCTTTCGATTTGCAGAGTGGTGACGTGAGAGTTGCACCCTAGAGTGGTGACGTGAATTTTTGGTTCATGAGTGGTGACGTCGGTCTCCTGGACCGATGTGGTCTCTTATGCTGTTTTGAAGATTAATTGAGTATTTCCTTGAATTAGCTTTAAATAACAAAATTGCATTGCTAATTATAAACATTTATTTCACATTTTCACTACAAACAAAATGTTTTTCATTTTTTATTCATTTGAATGTTAACAGGAAAAAAATATTTATACATTAGCATTTTTTCATTAGTACACCAAAAAATCCGATACAAGGTATTGATAATTAACAATAGGTTTCATTTACATTACATGCCAGAAATTAAAAAGATATTCCATCATACATAATCAGGCATTTTTCAAAAATATCAATGTCAAAAGAAGGCTTCTGCATTTTTGGCATAACACCTTTCGCATAGCAAGGTTACGTGTTCAAGGCAGAGAAATGAGTTGCAAATTTTGCAAGAGTATCGCGTTTTACGATTTCTCTTACTGTCACAATATTTACAGCGCCCAATCTGCCCTTCAGTAGGATTAGGAGGTAGTTCTGATGGCTTAATGGTCAGTAGTTCATTTATCCGTAAACGAGTGATTCGTGGTATGTTTTCCATAGATGCACGATTCCTAAGATGTTTTTCAATCAGGGTAAATGCAATTCCTTCAATAAATTTACGCCGTACAAGGTTTTCTTTCTTGTTGTTTATAGTGTATATTACTTGAGAGTTTATTGTTGATATATTTAATAATGAATAAAACACGACCATTTGCCAACGCCTTGTTGGTCTAGCGCAATTGTAGTTAGCGCACAACCTATCCACTATATCTACTCCACCTTTCGTGTTGTTATAGGTCAAAATGATCTCAGGTTTTTTTAGTTATTGCATCCACTTGGTCATTGTCGTGCATGCTTGAAATCAAGAGAACATTTTTTCCTGTTCTGGGGACGAACGAAACTAATGTACAATTTTTCCTAAAACCAAACATACATGATTTCACTGTACGTCCCTTTTTTTGAACGAATTCTGGTGGTAAGCCGCGCTTATTTTTTCTGATTGTGCCCACTGAAGTCAGCTGATAGATATTCAGCAGTCTCTCAAGAAGCTCAATGCTAGTGAACCAGTTGTCCATGGTAACATTACGGTTAGTGTAATAAATTGGCTTACACAAGCGTTCAACCACGGCAAGTGCTCTATTGTCCATTGAATACGGCCCTTCGGGTTGTTTTCCAACGTAAACCTCTAAGTTGGACGTGTAATGCATTTTAGCATCGCAGAGAGCAAATATTTTTATTCTATATTTGGCGGGTTTATTAGGTATATACTGACGAAACCCACAGCGACCTCTAAATGCCTCCAACTTCTCGTCTATGGTAACCTGGGCAGATAAGCTGAAATTATTTTTGCAGTTTTCAACAAACAAATCAAATATCTCTCGCACGGGGGCAAGCTTATCAACTTTACGTCTTTCATGTCTAGTTTCTTTGTCATCAAAAGTTAGATGACGCAGCAGAAATCGGAAACGCTGAAGTGACATGACAAGACGAAATATTTCAATTGAATTGCCTTTGGTACTAAAGAGGTCTTCGGCATTTTGGTGATTACTTTTATTGATACCACAAAGCAGTAGCATTCCCATTAGTGCTTCAATTTCATGAACATTAGTAGGTCTTGCGTACGTGCTACGCCCGTAATTAGGAGAAACCTTTTCGATGACTTTATTAGTACAATCGGTTATCACATTTATTATTGTACTGTCAAAAAAACATCGCCATGATTCTATAGAACTTTTTATTCCTTTCATTTTTCCTCTAGGCCCTGGTAATTGTGTAATTATATTTTTTGAACGCGTTCTTACGCTTTGTTTTGGTGCCTTCTTTCTCCATCTGGTGGTCCCATCTTTCCCGGTGAAGATATCATCCACTTTCATTGCTGCTCCGTCGTCCATGTCCCAGTCTTGCTCGGAGTCACTGCTCTCTTCTCGCACCTCCAAAAGATCTTCTTCGTCATCGTCGTCATCAAAATGCAGGGATTCTTGTGGTTCTCTCTCTACTTCGGACAGCAACCGTGACACCCTCTGATGTTCCTCTTCATAACTCATTACTCCAACTAATTTCGGTAATAAAAAATGTTCACATACATTTAGAGGAAAATTGGACGCAACACATGGAACTGTAATGTACGGCATAAGGTATAAAAATGCAAAAGTGAAATTGCTGCGTAGCGTACTTACCAAGTGAGATAAGTGCAGTCTGAGTTGTCGCAAGAGTTGCAAAAGGAGATTCACAAAAAAACGTAGATGGGCCGATTATTTACCCTGTCGAGATAATGATAAAACTATAAGTAATTACATATAATGCCATTCATCTCGTTCAGTTATTATGAATCAGAGATAAGTGTAAACCAAAAAAAATGTATATATATTGTAAAATTAATTATTTACGTGAAGATAATAAGCAATTTCAAATGAATGCATTCCAAAATTTATAACGTACCTGCTAGTGTCGTTGTGCACGGGTGTTTTTCCTGGACAGCGGCGTCGTTCCACAAGCATGTCTAATAACTGCGTGCACACAGTGACTGACTCGTGGAAAAAGGATTCCTTGGCCTTATATACGGTACATGTAACTTCCAAGACTTGAAATTGGAATCCAAAGCATGGTAAAAGCGGCATCATTGTAATCTATTCTCATGATACATCAATGTTACACTTTCGGTCTGTGAGACCGGGCGTCACCACTCCGGCAACAAAATAAAATTTCGGAACATGAGTGGTGACGCGCGGTCTCACAGACCGAAAGTAGCAGTAAGTAACAATTTACTTTGACGAAGTGATTTTTTGGGTCATATATCGGAAGAGCAGCGTAAAATAGGAAGCTACTGAAAAGCATAAACTGCAACATTATATACTTCGCTTGAGACACCGATGAGATTTAATCTTCGGTCTGTGAGACCGGGCGTCACCACTCTAGGGTTAAACCGCTCTCGAGTTCATTACACTCCGGACGCCGCCAAACGCGTGCGGATAGGATATTAGATCATTGCAGGCCTTTTTGAGGGTAGATGGTAGGGTATAGAGTAGGTCATGTAGTGGGGTAAATAACTTCTCATCTACATCTACATCTATATAATACCCTGCAAGCCACCACAAGGGTGTGTGGCAGGGGGTGATTGCTCACCAAACATGCACTACATATCATGCATAAAAAAGGAATAGTATTAATATAGTAGTCAGAACTACACTATTTAAAAAAGATAGAAATTGCAAAGCAAGCATGCAAAAACATTCTGTTAGTAGGGTTAGCTTTAAGTACTCATACCAACATGCAGCTACCAATGCTATTCATTGCTACTCTCCGATAGGACATATTTACCGTTATTCGTATCTCTTATTGTGCGAGGGAAAAAGGACATTTTGAATCGGTCAGTTCGGCAATCAATTTCTCTAACTTTATGATTATGGTCCAGTCTGCCATAGTAAGTTGGGGTTCGTAAAATATTTTTAACATCATCACTGAAAATATTGCCTTGGAATTTGTGGAAGAGATTAAGTCTAAATTTCAACCTGCGATCTGACAATGATTCCCATTTCAATTCATTTAATAGACTGGTTACGCTAATATAATTATCGTATCGTCCCTTTACAAATCTTGCCGATCTTCGCTGAACACGTTCAAGTTCATTCTCGTTGCCAGTCACTTTATCGGCTAACTTTCATGAAAGCAGAATTGAACCTCAAAATACTTCAGACATGACTTCAGCTCTCCCTTGTAGCCTTAATAATAGTCGAGGTGAAAATATTTCCGTTGCGGTAGTTAATTGCCGAAGTCTTAAAAACAAGATACCTGAGTTCCATCACCTTATTCATACTACTGATGCAGATGTAATTATAGGAACTGAAAGTTGGCTGACGGATGACATTCCTGACTCAGAAATATTCCCAAAATCTTTTAAAATATATAGAAAAGATAGACATAACAGAGCAGTGGTGGTGTTTTCATTGCAGTCAAGAACTCAATCATTAGCAAAGCAGTTATATTTCCCGACAACCCCTTAGAATGTGTTTGGTGTTCATTAACATGCCCTAAATCAGATCAATATCTGTCTGCGCCTTCTATAGGCCCCCAAACACTGATGTTGAGTCATTATTAGAACTGGGAAACCAGATAAATACTATAACGTCCCGTAACAGCGAACGTAATATAATAATAGGTGGAGATTTCAAGCAACCATCAATAGACTGGAGAACATACTGCTTCAAAGCTGGAGGAAGGGACAAAGACATCTGTGAGACTCTATTAGATGTTTTCTCCAATAACTCCCTGACACAATTAGCTACAGCACCTAATAGAGGGGACAACACTCTTGATTTACTGGCAACCAATATCCCACAACATGTGACAATGATTGACACGGTTGATGGAATCAGTGACCACAGAGTTGTAACTGCAAAACTCTCGCTATCTTTAGATAAAAATTTTAAACAAAAAAGAAAGATTTACATTTTTAAAAGAGCAGACTTTGCTAACTTTAAAATTTATTTAAGAGATTCCTTATCGGATTTCAAAAAGTCTTCCATAAAGGTATGTACCAACGATTCATGGAAGTCGTTCATTAATATCATGCGCTCTGGGATCAACAGATTTATCCCTGGTAAATTCAAAAAAGAAAGCACTGAACCTAGGTGGTACAATGCCGAAGTGAGAAAATCCCTGAGACGGCAGCGAATATGTCATGCTAAAATGAAAAAAATTAGTAAACATATGCCCACTGATGAGCGTAATGTAATTATTAAAAATTATAAAATTTCAAAATCCACTGCAAAGTCAGCCCTTAGTAATGCATTTGCAGAATTCAAAAGAAAAACACTTGGGGAACTATGGAAAGAAAATCCAAAAGTCTTATGGTCGTACGTAAGGGAAGTGCAAGGCCATAAGTCTGCCGTCCATTCACTTAAAAATGATAGAGGTGAAATGACCACAAACACACTCGACAAAGTTAACTTGCTAAATTCCTACTTCCAAACCGTTTTTAACCCACCTTCCGGGGATTCAACTGTCGTGTTACCTGACCTCTTTCAGCGGTTGATGCAACCAATTGACATCTCCTGTAATGGTATTGAAAAATTACTTAAAGATATAAGCCCCAACAAATCTCCTGGCCCTGATCAAATTCCCTCCCGCGTATATAGAGAGTTAGCATCCGAAATTTCCCCCTACCTTGAAATAGTATTTAATAAATCCCTGACCGAACACGTCGTACCGATGGACTGGAAAGCAGCCGATGTAACACCCATTTTTAAAAGTGGCGATAGGGAGCAGCCATCTAACTACAGACCTATATCCCTCACATCCATTTCGTGCAAGGTCCTAGAACATATAATTGTCAGTTCAGTCATGGGACACCTAGATAGCCAGAATTTATTGTCCAATGTCCAGCATGGCTTCCGAAAGAGCAGATCGTGTGAAACCCAGCTTGCTCTCTTTTCCCACGATATTTTAGTTTCTGGCGAAAATAATATTCCAGTGGATGCTATTTTTCTCGACTTCAAGAAGGATTTTTGACAAGGATTCTCACAGCAAACTAATTTAGAAGTTGAAATCTTATGGGTTAGACAGTAACATTATATCATGCATTAATGATTTTCTGCATGATCGGGTTCAAAGGGTTGTTTTGGACGGTGTTTCCTCAGCGGCAATTAAAGTCACTTCGGGTGTCCCACAAGGTAGTGTGATAGGTCCACTCCTATTTCTTTTGTATATTAATGATATCCAAAAGGTGGTAAAAAGTAAGCTTCGTCTATTTGCTGATGACGTAGTAGTATACAGGGAAATTCTATGCCCGAACGATAAAGAATATTTAAATATTGACCTACAAGCAATTGAAACTTGGTGTGATACATGGCAGTTAGAATTAAACTTTAAGAAATGTCTTGTAATGAATTTTTGTAAAAAGAATAGCTCTCCTCCTACCACTTAGAAAATAAGTAATCATGAATTAACAAACGTGGAATCCATTAAATATCGTGGAATAAGACTGACAAATGATCTTTCCTGGTGTAAACACATTCGTGAAATAAAGGGTCAAGCGAATCGCAAACTGGGTTTCATTAAAAGAGTATTGGGTAAATGTGACGATCATGTACGAGAAATCAGCTACTTTTCCCTTGTTAGACCTCATTTGGAATATGCTGCCAGTGTATGGGATCCCTACGAAATCGGTCTAAGTAATGAACTTGAATGTGTGCAGCGAAGATCGGCAAGTTTTGTAAAGGGACGATACGATAATTAAATTAGCGTAACCAGTCTACTAAATGAATTGAAATGGGAATCATTGTCAGATCGCAGGTTGAAATTTAGACTTAATCTCTTCCATAAATTCCAAGGCAATATTTTCAGTGATGATGTAAAAAATATTTAACGAACCCCAACTTACTATGGCAGACTGGACCATAATCATAAAGTTAGAGAAATTGATTGCCGAACTGACCGATTCAAAATGTCCTTTTTCCCTCGCACAATAAGAGATACGAATAACGGTAAATATGTCCTATCGGAGAGTAGCAATGAATAGCATTGATAGCTGCATGTGGGTATGAGTACTTAAAGCTAACCCTACTAACAGAATGTTTTTGCATGTTTTCTTTGCAATTCTATCTTTTTAAATAGTGTAGTTCTGACTACTATATTAATACTATTCCTTTTTTATGCATGATATGTAGTGCATGTTTGGTGAGCAATCACCCCCTGCCACACACCCTTGTGGTGGCTTGCAGGGTATTATGTAGATGTAGATGTAGATGTACTGCACCCTTCGTGCTGTTATTATCCATCGGGTTTCATTTTATTCTGCTGCCCACTAACCGATGCTTCATGATGCTGAATGCCAAATAAAAATGCGTATTGGTACGTAGGAGACCATAGTCATATTCTTGGTAAAACCAAAAATAGAGGAAAAGTCAGCTCGGATTTTTTTGGGAGAAATTCTTTGGGTATATGTGCTTTATTCAACCTCATTGTACCAATTAGGGTCAGATTCTTTTAGAGAAGAGACTTAGAAAGAGGTAATGACGAAAAAAGTTGTCCACTGTGACCCCTCTTCTGCTTCCAACATATGGTTTCACCAAGTCGAGAACTTCACGGTGCCGTTGATTCATCTCCCGAATATTCTAACATTTCCCTAAGCATACCTGTGCATTCAAAATGTAAGCAGTTTTCGAATCGGCACACACAAAAATTTTAATCCCATAACGTCCTGGTTTGGATTATACATACACCTGCAAGGGGCATTTACCACGAAATATTGCTAGTGGTTCGTTTATTGTTATTGCATAGGTATTTGGAGGAAAGTTTTTCACACAAGGAAACGTGAACATATGGAACACAGCCCCAATAGCCTCCAATTTGTCGCATGAATTTTACAATCTTTGTGCTCGAATAAATTTATCGTCAAACTGTATTAATCTAAGAATGCTCTTCACCCTTTCTCTTGACATTACGGCGCTAAAGAAAGGAATTTGAAATGCTGATCGCTCAGTCCACAGACCACTTAGCGTGTTTTTACACCCATGAACTTTTCTGGAAGCAATGAGTATGCCAAAACACAAGTACCTCTCTGGGTCACGTTTTGCCTTTCCATTTCACAATTAGCATGATCTTTATTGAATTTTGCGTACACACTACCAGCTTCTCTGTTCGTGCCAACACATAAAATTTCTAATATCTCTGTTGCCAGAAACAATAAAAATGCGTCCTTCAAACTCTCAATTCCCGAACAGCAATCAGTCAACCCAGGTTTTCCATTGACAATGTAGCTTACCATTGTGCGACCGACGTGATACGGTTTTCTGTTTTATTTCAGTCCTGACATTGCTGTGAAAAAATATTCCTCAGCTTCTAAAATTCTTGCTCGTCTTCTGATTCAGATTCAGAATCAAATTCATTACAGCATTCTTCCTCATCTTACGCAGCATCTTCCTCTTCATTTTCTGAGGCACTTTAAAATCCAGGGTCATTCATGTCATCTTCACTGAAATCTGTGGTGCTGCATTCATGACGATGTGTCACATTTAAAACTATATTGGAATAAATTAATTTATCCAGGAGAAAATAGACATTTCGTCTCATCATTTTGCAACAACGAACGTAAAAACAGTTGTCAGCGTAGCTATAGCAAAGGAGTTTTTCTTTTCAAGGTGAACACTAGCATTAAAAAGATCCGCATGAAATTGATAACTTTTCGCGCAAATGTTAGAGCTAAAAATTCACCAAGGACAGGTCCCAACAGAAAAAATTGAAAATAAATTTGAGCCGCAGTAGCCCAAGAGGGGTAGTCTAACTACCCCTAGAGTTTAATGCTAAATATTTAGCTGATTTAAATAAAAATGTAATTGTTTATAAATGATAATAATATACTACAGTATTAGAAACAAGTACCTCGGACCATTTCCGTTTTCTAATTCATCATGCTGAGTGATAATAAAATAACAAGGCTTGGGGTATTTAAAATACCCCCCGGGCAAGGAAGGGTTAAATGAATTAAATTGGGAATCCTTGTCAGATCGCAGGTTGAAATTCAGACTTTATCTCTTAAACAAATTCCAAGACCATATTTTCAGTGATGATGTTAAAAATATTATGCGGACCCCAACTTACTATGGTAGACTGGACCATAATCACAAAATTAGAGTAAGCTTCGTCTATTCATCTACATCTACATCTATACGATACCCTGCAAGCCACCGCGAGGGTGTGTGGCAGGGGGTGAAGATCACCAGGCATGCACTACTAACATGCAAACTAGCAACTATATTGTCTCATGCAACTTGATTGTTAGTGTCTACAGTATTGAAGGGGTAAAACATGCATCACGCACTACATAATACTCAAAAATATTTCCCCTACCTATCCCTTTCCTATGCTGCCTATTCTGTTCTCTTATAGTACGGGGGAAAAATGCCTTTTGAATCTAACGGTACGACAATCTATCTCTCTAATCTTATTTATCTGGTCGAATCTAGCATAATACGCTGGTGTTTTTAATATGTGCCTAACATCTTCAGTAAAGCTATCCGATTGAAATTTCTGCAATAGATTTAATCTGGACTTTAACCTCCGCTCTGATAATGATTCCCACCCTAATTCTTGTATTAATTCTGATACACTACTCAACCTATCGTAACACCTTTTGACGAACCTAGCTGCTCTACGCTGCACACTGTCTAGTTCTCTCATCAAACCTAATTCATTAGGATCCCATACACTGGCTGCATACTCAAGGTGGGGCCTAACTAGTGAAAAGTAGCATCGCTCATTTCTCTTCTCATCACATTTTCCAAGTACTATTTTTATAAATCCTAGCTTTCTCTTCGCTCGGCCGCATATTTCCCGGATGTGTCTACCCCACACCTAAATATCTAACGGTTTCAACGTTTTCTATCTTCGTGTTATAAATTCTATAGGATCGCTCTATCGAATTATTCCTCCTCCAAAAATTGATAGCTACACACTTTTTAACCCTCCGTCAGTCGCGTCACAGTTTGGAACGCTACTTGTCGCGCGGCGTCTCACAAACACCTTTTAGCAATGGCTAAAGAAAGTGCATGAAAGTAGAAATAACTGTTTTAACACCAAAAAGCGATTCATTGAATGTTTAATTTCATGTATGGGTAACAAATTTATGCATAATAATGATGTAGATATTCGTATTAATAAAAGACTTAATGCTGATTATTTTGACATTTATTACTGGTTTTATTACATCAAAATTATGTCAACATGTTTTACTTGAACAGTAAATGCAAACATTTTCTGAATGCTCTAAGCAAATGAAATTTTTACAATTTTTACATTTGTATTTCGTCATTCTATTTTTTTTCGCCCACAGACGTAACACCTCTTTCGGACTGTGGAATTTTCTTTGGTTCCACTTTCCTCAGTCTCTTTTCGAAAACGTTTAGACGTACTCTTACACATTTCATTCTCTTCAGTTTCATTATTGATTATTTCACTGAGTTCTAATGTTCGTTTCTTCAACTCTAATGGTAAAAAAGTGATTTCAGACCTCTTTTTTATGTGTTCCGCCACTAATTCTTTTGCCAGAGTTTTGAGAAAATACCTTCTTTTACGAAGTTTCTGGGAATTAGAATTCTCTAGATAAATTATCTGGGCATTTATAGCTCCTACATTGAGCATTGTGTAGAATACCACCATTGGCCAGCGATTAGTGTTTCTCGAAACAGAGTATGTCGCGCATAACTTATCCACAACGTCCACTCCAGATTTCGTAGAATTGTAAAATGTAACAATTTCAGGTTTTTTGGCTGTACCTGTTGCTTCATCAATATTAGAATCGTGATGCATTGATGATAATAGCAGGACATTTTTTCTGGCTTTGGGTATGTATGACACTAAAGTGCATTCTTTCTGAAAACCAAAACGGGATGTAAATTGTTGCCGACCTTGTGTGGATGTGAAGGATGGCGGTAGCTGCCTTTTATTTTTCCTAATTGTGCCCACATATGTATGCTTGTCACTTTTTAGAATATCTGTAACTAGATCATAACTAGTAAACCAGTTATCTGCGGTGACGTTGCGTCCACTGCCTCGAATTGGAAGAATCAATCTTTTTACAACATCATAAGGACTGTTGCTAACCTGAAATGGGCCATCTGGCTGTTTTCCAGCATATATCTCTAATTTTGATGTGTAGAAACTCCTTGAGTCTGTCAATAAAAAAATTTTTATTCCATACTTTCCTGGTTTCGTGGGGATGTACTGGCGAAAACTGCATCTTCCTCTAAATTTTGCCAGCATTTCATCAATAGTTACGCAATCATTCAAAGAATAGCATTCTTGGCAGTTTTGGACGAAGAATTCAAAAGCTTCCCCAATTGGTGCAAGTTTATCTAAAGAATTCCTTTCATTCCTTGTTTCTTTGTCATCAAATCGTACATACTGCAAGAGGAAATGAAAACGTTTCTGAGACATTACCATTCGAAAAATTTCTACCCCGGTGCCATCATTATTCCACAAGTCACTAGTATTGAGTTTGCTATTTTTTAGAACACCTGCCATATAAAGTAGTCCTATGAAAGCTCTTATTTCAACAATATCCGTCGGAGTGCAATCCCTTTCTCTACAATAGTCGGCTTTCTTAGCGGCGATGAGCTTATTTGTATTTTCCACTATGAGAGCTAATATATTGTCACTAATAAAGTTATTCCAACACTCGGAGACAGTTTTTGAAGCTTTTGCTTTCCCTTTCACCCCTGGTTTTTCTGTCAATATGTTGTGAGAGCGAATTTTGACACTTCTAACCGAACCCTCCAACTCCCACTTAGTGACTTGATCTTTCCCTAAAACAATGGTTTTACCTGCAAGTTCTTCTTCTTGGCCACTTTCTTCCTCACTCTCTTCTTCCACATCACTGTTCTGAAGTTCATCCTCAATAAAGTCTTCTTCACTACCGTCACTGTCCACAGCTTCCGATACCTCTGAATCAGTTGATTCTAACAAAATTCCCTGAATATATTGACGATCCTTTTCTATCATAGGATTAATTTTTCTTCTACTCTCCATCTATTCACCGCATGGAAAAATAAACAAAAACAATTAAGGCCTATGCTTATCATCTAGGGTAGAAAAAAAATGTATAAAATGAAATATACCTTACCATGAAATTTTAAAATATATAGAAAAGATAGACATAACAGAGCAGGTGGTGGTGTTTTCATTGCAGTCAAGAACTCAATCATTAGCAAAGCAGTAATATTTCCCGACAACCCCTTAGAATGTGTTTGGTGTTCATTAACATGCCCTAAATCCAGATCAATATCTGTCTGCGCCTTCTATAGGCCCCCAAACACTGATGTTGAGTCATTATTAGAACTGGGAAACCAGATAAATACTATAACGTCCCGTAACAGCGAACGTAATATAATAATAGGTGGAGATTTCAAGCAACCATCAATAGACTGGAGAACATACTGCTTCAAAGCTGGAGGAAGGGACAAAGACATCTGTGAGACTCTATTAGATGTTTTCTCCAATAACTCCCTGACACAATTAGCTACAGCACCTAATAGAGGGGACAACACTCTTGATTTACTGGCAACCAATATCCCACAACATGTGACAATGATTGACACGGTTGATGGAATCAGTGACCACAGAGTTGTAACTGCAAAACTCTCGCTATCTTTAGATAAAAATTTTAAACAAAAAAGAAAGATTTACATTTTTAAAAGAGCAGACTTTGCTAACTTTAAAATTTATTTAAGAGATTCCTTATCGGATTTCAAAAAGTCTTCCATAAAGGTATGTACCAACGATTCATGGAAGTCGTTCATTAATATCATGCGCTCTGGGATCAACAGATTTATCCCTGGTAAATTCAAAAAAGAAAGCACTGAACCTAGGTGGTACAATGCCGAAGTGAGAAAATCCCTGAGACGGCAGCGAATATGTCATGCTAAAATGAAAAAAATTAGTAAACATATGCCCACTGATGAGCGTAATGTAATTATTAAAAATTATAAAATTTCAAAATCCACTGCAAAGTCAGCCCTTAGTAATGCATTTGCAGAATTCAAAAGAAAAACACTTGGGGAACTATGGAAAGAAAATCCAAAAGTCTTATGGTCGTACGTAAGGGAAGTGCAAGGCCATAAGTCTGCCGTCCATTCACTTAAAAATGATAGAGGTGAAATGACCACAAACACACTCGACAAAGTTAACTTGCTAAATTCCTACTTCCAAACCGTTTTTAACCCACCTTCCGGGGATTCAACTGTCGTGTTACCTGACCTCTTTCAGCGGTTGATGCAACCAATTGACATCTCCTGTAATGGTATTGAAAAATTACTTAAAGATATAAGCCCCAACAAATCTCCTGGCCCTGATCAAATTCCCTCCCGCGTATATAGAGAGTTAGCATCCGAAATTTCCCCCTACCTTGAAATAGTATTTAATAAATCCCTGACCGAACACGTCGTACCGATGGACTGGAAAGCAGCCGATGTAACACCCATTTTTAAAAGTGGCGATAGGGAGCAGCCATCTAACTACAGACCTATATCCCTCACATCCATTTCGTGCAAGGTCCTAGAACATATAATTGTCAGTTCAGTCATGGGACACCTAGATAGCCAGAATTTATTGTCCAATGTCCAGCATGGCTTCCGAAAGAGCAGATCGTGTGAAACCCAGCTTGCTCTCTTTTCCCACGATATTTTAGTTTCTGGCGAAAATAATATTCCAGTGGATGCTATATTTCTCGACTTCAAGAAGGCTTTTGACAAGGTTTCTCACAGCAAACTAATTTTGAAGTTAAAATCTTATGGGTTAGACAGTAACATTATATCATGGATTAATGATTTTCTGCATGATCGGGTTCAAAGGGTTGTTTTGGATGGTGTTTCCTCACCGGCAATTAAAGTCACTTCGGGTGTCCCACAAGGTAGTGTGATAGGTCCACTCCTATTCCTTTTGTATATTAATGATATCCAAAAGGTGGTAAAAAGTAAGCTTCGTCTATTTGCCGATGACACAGTAGTGTACAGGGAAATTCTATGCCCGAACGATAAAGAATATTTAAATATTGACCTACAAGCAATTGAAACTTGGTGTGATACATGGCAGTTAGAATTAAACTTTAAGAAATGTCTTGTAATGAATTTTTGGAAAAAGAATAGCTCTCCTCCTACCACTTACAAAATAAGTAATAATGAATTAACAAACGTGGAATCCATTAAATATCTTGGAATAAGACTGACAAACGATCTTTCCTGGTGTAAACACATTCGTGAAATAATGGGTCAAGCGAATCGCAAACTGGGTTTCATTAAAAGAGTATTGGGTAAATGTGACGATCATGTACGAGAAATCAGCTACTTTTCCCTTGTTAGACCTCATTTGGAATATGCTGCCAGTGTATGGGATCCCTACGAAATCGGTCTAAGTAATGAACTTGAACGTGTGCAGCGAAGATCGGCAAGATTTGTAAAGGGACGATATGATAATTATATTAGCGTAACCAGTCTATTAAATGAATTGAAATGGGAATCATTGTCAGATCGCAGGTTGAAATTTAGACTTAATCTCTTCCACAAATTCCAAGGCAATATTTTCAGTGATGATGTTAAAAATATTTTACGAACCCCAACTTACTATGGCAGACTGGACCATAATCATAAAGTTAGAGAAATTGATTGCCGAACTGACCGATTCAAAATGTCCTTTTTCCCTCGCACAATAAGAGATACGAATAACTGTAAATATGTCCTATCGGAGAGTAGCAATGAATAGCATTGGTAGCTGCATGTTGGTATGAGTACTTAAAGCTAACCCTACTAACAGAATGTTTTTGCATGTTTTCTTTGCAATTTCTATCGTTTTAAATAGTGTAGTTCTGACTACTATATTAATACTATTCCTTTTTTATGCATGATATGTAGTGCATGTTTGGTGAGCAATCACCCACTGCCACACACCCTTGTGGTGGCTTGCGGGGTATTATGTAGATGTAGATGTAGATGAAACGATAGAAGAGATTGATCCCAGCTCCGAAAATGTCGTGACGTGACTTCCGTAGAATTATACCAACTGTAAGAGTCACCAATAATGAACAGTTCACAACCGTATATATACAAAATCCAGATGCGTAGGGGTGATAGGGGAAGGGAGGGAAACGGGACGGGCGTTGGAGTGTGTGTCGTGAGCATGAGTCAGAAGGGAAGGGGGGAGGGAAGAGGGCTAGGTAGGGATTTTCCGGCGTTGATGGGTCTCCGGGCAGCGCAGCAGGTGGTGTAGCGAGTGAGGAGAAAGAAGGGAGGGATCTGCTGGGAACACATTATCACAATATAGTTTCTGAGAACTTCTATGCACAATAGCTAATGAGGGTAATCAGCAAGTCCAGGCTACTTTTAGGGCTTGTGGTCTTTTGGAGGGAATTTTTGGTTGGTAGGAATAACGCTGGTGAGAGCAGTTGAAGAATTTGCTCTTGGATTTGAGAATACTATTTCTTGGAATCTTCTAATGGCTCACTGATTGTTCAGCTACTGGAAATATCGGTGTAGAGGGAAGGGAGGAGGTGAGATGAAGGAGGAGTTGGGTGATGGTATCGCTGATGAAACATTTCGTTTAGTGGGATGAGGATGAGAGGGGATGAGAAGGTAGCACTTTCTCGTTTGCAAGGGGCACGTTGTTTTTGAAGTGCTGGATGATATCAAACATTTCCAAGTCGTCGAGTCTCCTCATATTTCCAGATGAGTGCAGGATTTGCAGCATAATGTCAGTCCAATGATTCTACTACTTTTTCGACAAAAAAATAATACTGAAATTTCACCATGCGGATTTTACTAAAGCCTAGCAAATAATTCTGACCTTACAGGCGACATTATGGATTTTGGAAACATTTTATTTTGATAGCGCGTTCAATCGAACTTGAACCAAAACATTTTCTCCTATCAGATTGAAAAGTTATTATTCAATGCCACTACAATATTGTTATGTGTATATTTATGGTTAATGTTATTCATCTATATCTATATAATACCCTGAAAGCCACCACAAAAGTGTCTGGCAGGGGGAAACGGTGTAGTAAATGCCAAAGTTCACTCAAATTATGTGAGAACCATAAGAAAATTTTTTGCAATAATAGTTTAAGTCAACATGTTCTATTATTTACAACAAAAAATGCGTATGAATTACACGCGTATAGTTTAAAACATTAATTAGTTGTTTGTTTAAATTTTAAACGTATTTAAAAGGCTGGAATGAATATCGCAAAGGTATTTTGCATGTAACGTATTGTAACTCAAGTTGTCGCGTGGCGTCTACTAGACTCCGAAAACAACAAAATACCAGTATTTAATCCAGAAATGCGACAAAACGTATAAACATATTGCTGACTATTTCAGAAGCATAAAATAATAAGATACCAGGAAGGTGAGTCTCCTAACTATGAAAACACGATGTGGGCAAAGAAAAGAATATTGCTTGGCGTCTGGCAGACGCCGCGCGACCAACGGAGGGTGGTTGAGTTCTGACTGCCATTTGTCGCACCACTCTTGAATTGCATCTAAATCCTTGCTAAGTGATTTCGTGTCCTCTTCGTTTGATATACCCCTGTACACCACCGCATCGTCTGCAAAAAGTCTAAGGTTACTACTAACTACGGTACCCTAATCGTTTATGCATAAAAGAAATAGAAGCGGACCTACTACGCTACCCTGAGGAACTCCCGATGTGACTTCGATTGTGTCCGTCATGATACCATCTATGACAACCCTCTGCTCTCGCCCACTTAAGAATTCTTTTACCCGACATACAACGTCTTTATTTATACCAAAACTCTCTAACTTCAAGATTAATTTGTCATGAGGAACTTTATCGAAAGCCTTTTTTAAAATCTAAATATATCGCATCAACTTCAGTACTGCTTTCGCCGTGGACTAAAATATCGTGTACGAATAAAGCTAATTGTGTCTCGCAAGATCTACCTTTCCGGAACCCATGCTGGCTCTTTATGAGTAATCCCTGACTATCCAAATGCCCCATGATCGAACTGACTACTATGTGCTCAAATACCTTACAAGAGATTGACGTGAGTGAAATGGGTCTGTAGTTACTAGGTTATTCCCTATCACCGCTTTTAAATATAGGTGCAATGTTAGCTACTTTCCAATCCTTGGGTACTGAGTGGTTCTTTAGTGTTTTATTGAATATTATTTCTAGATAGGGGGCTATTTCAGAAGCTAATGTTTTATATACTCTGGAAGGAATTTAATCGGGACCTGGTGATTTTTTTTACTTATGCTTTTTAACTGCTGCTCTATTCCGCGACATGAAATGTTTATTTCGGGCATTTGCTCACTGAAAGTGTTCGGCGGTGGTTCCACTGCGTTTTGTGACGATGAGTTGAATACACTTTGGAAAAAGGTGTTTAAAGTATTGGCTTTTTCTACACTGCTGGTGACTCTGATTCCTTTATCATTTTTATGTGTGTGCACTGTGGACTTATTTCCCTTAAGCTCTCTCACATATGACCAAAACGCTTTAGGATTGCTATCTAAATATTATCCTAACATCTTGCTCTTAAAATGTGATAACGCTTGCCGACATGACTTCCTTTCTAATGCTCTCTATTTTTTATAGATTTGAAATACCTTGCTCATTTTTTTCCTCTACCGATAGACCCCGTCTGGCATTTTTCATCTTAGCGTGGCATACCCTTTGTCGTTTTAGTGATTTCCTAACCTCCGCGTTATACCACCTTGGCTCGGTATTATCACTAATAAATTTACTTAGTATGTATTTGTTAACGATGTTACGGTTGATCTCAAGAAATTCTCTCCACTAATCCTCTGTATTTAATCCTTTGCTTTGTTCGCTGAATACATTAAATTCTTCCCTTAATTCCTCTTTCATGCCGTCGTAATTTGCCTTGCCAAATAAGTATACCCTCCCCCTGGTTTATAATGTCTTTCAACGCCTACAATAAATTTCGCATGCACTATTTTATGGTCACTAATTCCTGTGTCTGTAACTGTATTTAGAACTCTCTCGGGTATATTTGTTGCTAATAAGTCTAGAATGTTGTTTCCCCTGGTCGGCTCTGTTACTAGCTGTTGTAAAGAATGTGTCGTAAAGGTGTTCAACAGTGATTCGCAATGTTCCTTATCCTTACCTCCTGTAATGAAACTCTACGTATTCCAGTCTATCGAGGGGAGATTGAAATCTCCGCCTACTATTATTCCTCTATCATTCTTCCCAGAAAGTAATGTAGGTATCTATGAATCTAGCTCTATTATAGAATTGACGTCTGCGTCCGGTGGCCTGTAATATGCACCTACATATATCGTTTTTGCGTTACTACTTTTACTTTTAACGGAACACCAAATACTTTCTACATTTCGCTCTGAAATAAGTTATCTTCTACTGACATACGGGTCTTTAACAGCTATGAAAACTCCTCCTCCGTTTCTGCTTACTCTATCCTTTCTGTACACGGTAAAACTCTTCGGAGATACTTCATGATCTGATATGTCCTTCGAAAGCCAGCTACCTGTACCTACGATTATATCTGCATTAGTACTCTGAGGTGGTGAAATTCTGCTACTTTATTTCTTATACTACGATAATTCACAACTATCACTGAAATTTTTTCTTCCAATCTGTTTCTCTCTTGGTGCTCCATGGTAATCCATGATATAATGTTATTGTGTAACCCGTAAGATTTTAATTTCAAGATTAGTTTGCTATGAGACACCTTGTCAAAAGCTTCCTTGAAGTCGAGAAATATAGCATCTACTGGAATGTTATTTTCGCCAGAAACTGAAATATCGTGGGAAAAGAGTGCAATTTGAGTTTCACACGATCTGCATTTTCGGAAGCCATGCTGAACATTGTATCATTATTTTCTGGCTATCTAGGTGTCCCATGACTGAACTGACTATTATATCTTGTAGGATTTTGCGTAAAATGGATGTGAGGGATATAGGTCGGTAGTTAGATGGCTGCTCCCTATCATCACGTTTTAAAATGTGTGTTACATCGGCTGCTTTCCAATCCATAGCTACGACGTGTTAGGTCAGGAATTTATTTTATTTCATTCGGAGGTTTGTTTTATCTGTAATATATCTAATAGCATAAATACAAGTTTACCATCAGATAACATACTTAGTTCAATGTTTGTAATTGAACTTTAAGCTAACACTGTCATTTTTCTCTCGCACTATAAGAAAACACAATAGGTAGCATCGCAAAGGGATAGGTAGTGGTAATATTTTAGAGTAGTTTGTAGTGCATGAAGCATGTATTTATCCCTAAATTACTATAGATAGTTACTAACAACCTATTTGCATGAGATCCTATAGTTGCTTGCTTGCATAGTGCATGCTTGTCGATCTTCACCCCCAGCCAAACACCCTCGCGGTGCCTTGCAAGGTATCGCGTAGATGTAACACAACTAATGACATGTTTTAGCATGCTTTTTACAATTTTTTTTTGTGATGTTTAGACTAATATAATCCTCTTTACACATTTTTTTAAGCAAGTTTGCTGTCAATTCACTACCTGTCACACATTTTTATGGTTGCCTGCAGTGTATAATGTGGATGTAGATGAATGTGATTGGAAGCAGTAGATGTGACGTCACACAGAGGGGAGGGGATTTTTAGAGGTGGGGAGGGGAAGATACGAGCGCTTCGAGCGCGCTGCCACCCAGCGGACCTGGGAGCATTTATAACGGTCGCTTGTCTCATTTCGTCATTCTGCAGTCGGTGGTTGATCGAGGCGGTCGTGTAATGCGGAGCTAAGCCCTCTACTGTCTTCTGATTTCCTGTGGAGAGATCATCACTTGGCAGGCCCATTACTTCTACTTCTGCGAGGTCCAATACCTGTGACTCCGGTTTATATATCGTAAGTACAAATTGCTTCTGTTTCTTTCTTTTGTTGTAGTTCTTTCAAAGTGATCTCCTTCGATTTAGAATGAAATTAATGTAAATTACATCTACATCTACATAATACCCTGCAAGACACCTTAAAGGTGCGTGGCAGGGGGAAAATTAGCATATAGTGCATTTTTATGTCTCCCAAGGAAACACGTATTGAGCAGGGTGAAAGAAAAATATTAGCGCGATATTAACTTAAGCACGTTTAAGGAGGTTCCACCGTGACTCCGCATACAAACTCCCGTAAAAGAGCGATGTTGTTTAACGAATAAATACCGATCCAGAAAAACGCCTATGTGGAAATTCATCTATAGTGTGATGAAGCATAGTACACACTAATTGTATGAGTATGCTATTATATTGCGCGTTGTAGATGCATTCTTTTTTTACCAGCTCTTTTAACTCATTTTCACTTCGAAACATGACCGACGTGTTGTTGCCACGTTCATTTTACAAAATGAGAATACATGTTCAATCCCGCTAATGCGTATGCTAAAATAAGTTAAATATTTCATTACTTAGTTGTAAACTATTCCCTTGAAAATTTCCGTAGATTCCCTTACAACCCTTTGTTTTTATTTTATTAATATTCATATTTTTGGAAAATGTTTGGCAGCAATGGCGCTGCTACCATTTGTAAGCATTGTTATTAATTACACCATGTCAATAACCATTGAAATTTTTAAATTAGATGAAAGTTATAAGAAGGACCATGGTAACGTACATTCCTAAAATAAGTTAGTAAATAGGCTCGTTAGCACGTTCCGTCACAAGTTCCGTTGCCAAGGAGAACAAGATATTATCATAAAATAGTGCATGCGATATTTATTGTAGGCGTTGAAAGACATTATAAACCAAGGAGGAGGGTATACTTATTCGGCAAGGCTAATTACGACAGTATGAAAGAGGATCCAAGGGAATCGTTTAATTTATTCAGCGAACAAAGCAAAGGATTAAATACAGAGGATTAGTGGAGATAATTTCTTGAGATCACTCGTAACATCGTTAACAAATACATACTGAGTATATTTATTAGTGATAATACCGAGCCAAGGTGGTATAACGCGGAGGTTAGGAAATCACTAATGCGACAAAGGGTATGCCACCACTAGTGGAAGAATCTGTCTTGAAACAGTCTTGTAATAACTGTGCTGAACCACTCTTGTAACTCTCTTGGAAATTGAAACAGGATTCCAACACAGACTCTATTGAATCTTTCTTGAAATTCTGTGTTGGGACACACTTGAAATTCTGATTTGGGACTCTTGAAATTGTGTTGGGACTCTCTTGAAAGTTTGTGTTGGGACTCTCTTGAAATTGTGTTGGGACTCTCTTGCAAGTTTGTGTTGGGACTCTCTTGAAATTGTGTTGGGACTCTCTTGAAATTGTGTTGGGACTCTCTTGAAAGTTTGTGTTAGGACACTCTTGAAATTGTGTTGGGACTCATAATTTAAAAAAAATAAGGTTAGAGGTAGATGCAGCTGCATACTAGTATGCTTACATAATATATGGTACACAAGAGTAACTTCTTGTGCATACAACTACAATTACCTAACTACCTACACTTAAGCCCTGCCTATCCTATTCATCCTTCGCTAAGCGACCTGACATATGTTAAAGCTGGGAGACTGGTAAGCCATATATGTACAGCTGCTGGCTGGCATTAAGTTGTTTGTGATAACTAACTTTACTAAAAGATTGACATGGGTAATTGGCACCGATAAAACATTTCTCCAATAACCATTTTGTGGATAAAAATAAGCACGACCATTATGAATATACATAACGTATATTCTTTGAACTCCAGGAGAGATAAATAAGAGTTTCGTCCGTCTGAGAATCTCTTTTCTGGCGAGTGCACCAGTACTTTCCCTAAGTTCGATACCATCCACAAAGGACTGAAAAAAATCTTCCGTGGACTAATGTTCAATCGCTTTTCAAGATCACGAACCGCACACATATCTAATGTAGGTATATTATACCCATGGCTAAAAATCCACTATTAGTGGATCCACAATAATGGCGGTTTCGGCATCCACAAAAATTTTAGTGGATCTGCAAATGGTGGCGATATCGGAGCCCACTAAAATTTTAGAGGATCGACATGTTGAAGCGGATAAAAGAAAGCAATATCCACAAGCGTTGGTACTGGTTAAGGCGCGAAATTTGTCGTACTCTGGGGTTTTCACCTCTCGCTGTAGCTTTTTCCTTGGGCAATCGTCCTCCATGCTACTTCTGTAAACTTGGTACCCAGTGTTTTTGGACTCCATTATTTTTTATTGAAGTATTTTACGAAAGATATTGGCACTATCGCCTTTCCACTCTCTCCACAAAACGTTGTACATAATCAAAGCTCGCCATGGCTTTATGTGAAATTCCTCTGATACAACAAATATTACCAAAACAGAAGTAATGTTTTTTTAAATTCAAGTTATATCGGTGCAATTTCGACTGTGTATGTGAGGCACTTTATATTGCTGTTGCAAAAAAAATGTCGCAAAAATGTCATTCAGTCTATTCCAGATAATCCATTCATTTTTGAAGCTTTGGAGTCTAAATATAGCACAAGTATTCATGTTAACTGCATAACAAATGTCTGTGTCTCAAGGGTTTGCGGGTTCCTCTAGCGTTGATTCATCCTGCTGGACGACAGTTTTGCCGGCATTCCAGTCGGCATCTTCAGGTCCGAAGTGAAGAAATGTCTGTGTTTGTTCAGCGATAGCAGGAAGATAATACTGCTCGCCACATATAAACCATATGAAGGCAGAATGATATGTGTTCATACCATGAGTTTTTCTATTTTTATTAAAATATTTTTCCAAAAAAGTTGACTGAATGAGTCTTATATAAATTGGTTGACCTATTACTGCCAAGGGTGATGGCAGGGGAGCAGGGACTAAAGTCATAATGGAGTATCTCTGCAATTAAATGGAAAAGTAGATAGAAGGCTAATAACTATAGAGCAGGTGGTTTTCAACCTTTTCTGGCTTGCGTACCTCTTGGCAGACACTTTCCAACACCTTTATCCCTTAAGGGATATAGGTGATGGAATTTATGCACTAAAAATAAATTTATGCACTAAAATGTTTGTAGATTTTAGAAGTTCCGACACTACTCCACTTTTTCATTTTCCACCACTGACTTAGTGGAACAGATCATATTCCAACTACAAGCATATTTAGGAAAAGGTTGATACATCATGAGAAGAAAAAAAATTAATTGGAAGAGTTCCTGGTAGGAAAAACTAATGGGAAGAGTTGGAATTCTTTTTTTACAAGGGAAGGGTCTGGACTGATTTAGTAGAGTACGGGGTAGAACCATAGAGCTTACGGGTACCTAAGGTAAGCTATAGGGGTAGAACAAATTATTTTAATGGCGAGAAAGTAATTGAGCATCGAAGAAGATGTCCTTTTGTTACGATAAACACCAACAGCTGTTGGAACATATCTGGCTGAGACATGGAATTAAGAACAACAGTGTTTCAAAAGAGATGCTGCATTAAGTACAAGTGAGTTTCAACGCACTTGAAGGTAGTTAAAAGACACTTAAAAACAAGAAAGTTCAACAGAGCTATTTTCAAGAGAGATCAAGACAGATTTCAAGAGAGTTTCAACAGTGAAATGATGGTGAATTGAGTACAAGTGAGTTTCAATGCACTTCAAGGTAGTTGCAAGACACTGAAAAACAAGGCAGTTCAACAGAGCTATTTTCAAGAGAGATCAAGACAGATTTCAAGAGAGATTCAACAGGGTTAAATGCTTGTGCCCAAGGAACAAGAGAGATCAACAGAGTTCAAGTTGGTTTCAACAAAGTTTAGAGCATTTCATCACAGTTTCAACACCGGTTCAAGGGACTTTCAACACATTTCGTTTTATATGGGACGCTAGGATGGAAAATACAGGACGAGGTCTATCGGTAGAGGAAGAAAATGAATAAGGTAGTTCAAATCTATAAAAAATCGAGAGCATTAGAAAGGAAATCATGTCGGAAATCCTTATCACATTTCAAGAGCAAGATGTTAGGAGAATATTTAGATAGCAATCCTAAAGCGTTTTGGTCATATGTGGGAGAGCTTCAGGGAAATAAGTCCATAGTGCACACACTTAAACACGAAAAAGGAATCAGAGTCGCCAGCAGTGTAGAAAAAGCCAATACTTTAAACATCTTTTTCCAAAGCGTATTCAACTCATCGTCACACAACGCAGTAAACCCCCGCCGTACACTTTTAGTGAGCAAATGCCCGAAATAAAAATTTCATGTCATGGAATAGAGCTGCAGTTAAAAAGCATTAGTAAAAACAAATCACCAGTTCCCGATCAAATTCCTTCCAGAGTATATAAAACATTAGCCTCTTAAATAGCCCCCTATATTGAAATAATATTCAAAACACACTAAAGAACCACACAGTACCCAAGGATTTCCTCTGCCACACACCCTTGTGGTGGCTTGCAGGGTATTATGTAGATATGTAGATTGAAAAGTAGCTAGCATTACACCTATATTTAAAAGCGGTGATAGGGAAGAACCTAGTAACTACAGACCGATTTCACTCACGTCAATCTCTTGTAAGATATTTGAGCACATAGTAGTCAGTTCGATCATGGGGCATTTGGATAGTCAGGAAGTAGTCATAAACAGACAACATGGGTTCTGGAAAGGTAGATCTTGCGAGACACAATGATCTTTATACGTACACGATATTTTAGTCCACGGCGAAAGCAGTACTGAAGTTGATGCGATATTTTTAGATTTTAAAAAGGCTTTCGATAAAATTCCTCATATTAAATTAATCTTGAAGTTAGAGAGTTATAAGTTGGTATAAATAAAGAGGTTCTATGTTGGGTAAAAGAATTCTTAAGTGAGCGAGAGCAGAGGGTTGTCATAGATGGTATCATGTCGGACACAATCAAAGTCACATCGGTAGTACCACAGGGTAGTAGATCCGCTTCTATTTCTTTTATACTTAAACGATTTTGGTACCGTATTTAGTAGTAAGCTTAGACTTTTTGCAGTTGATGCGGTAGTGTATAGGGGTATATCAAAAGAAGAAGACAGGAAATCGCTTAGCAAGGATTTAGATGCAATTCAGTAATGGTGCGACCAATGGTAGTTGGAGCTTAAACTTAAAATGTGTGTAGCTATCAATTTTTGGAGAAGGAATAATTCGATAGAGCGTACCTTTAAAATTAATAACATGAAGATCGAAAACGATGAAACCATAAGATATTTAGATGTAACAATTACTAAGGATTTATCGTGGGGAAGACACATTAGGGAAATATGCGGCCGAGCGAAGAGAAAGCGAGGAATTATAAAAAGAGCTATGATGAGTTGGGTAGGCATTTAGTCCTTATACCAACATGCAGCTTCCAATGTTATCCATTGCTACACTCGTACTGGATATAATCACTGTTATTCATATCCCTAATAGTACGAGGAAAAAAGGACATTTTGAATCTGTCAGTTCGGCAATCTATTTCTCAAATTTTGTGATTATGGTCCAGTCTACCATAGTAAGTTGAGGTCAGCAAAATATTTTTAACATCATCACTGAAAATATGGTCTTGCAATATGTTTAAGAGATTAAGTCTTAATTTCAACATGCGATCTGACAAGGATTCCCAGTTTAATTCAATTAATAGACTGGTTACGCTAATATAATTATCGTATCGTCCCTTTACAAATCTTGCCGATCTTCGCTGCACACGTTCAAGTTCATTACTTAGACCGATTTCGTAGGGATTCCATACACTGGCAGCATATTCCAAATGAGGTCTAACAAGGGAAAAGTAGCTGATTTCTCGTACATGAAAACGTTCACGCACACGTTCAAGTTCGTTATTTAGACCGATTTCGTAGATCTACATCTACATGTACACGATACCCTGCAAGCCACCGCTAGGATATGTGGCAGGGGGTGAAGGTCACCAAGCATGCACTACTAACATGCAAACAGCAACTAAAGGGTCTCATGCAACTAGATTGTTAGTATCTATAGTATTTGAGGAGTTAATACATGCATCATGCACTACAGAGTACTCTAAAATATTTCCCCTACCAATCCCTTTCCTATGCTGCCTATTCTGTTCTCTTATAGTACGGGGGAAAAATGCCATTTTGAATCTACATCTACATCTACACGATACCCTGCAAGCCACCGCGAGGGTGTGTGGCAGGGGGTGAAGATCACCAAGCATGCACTACTAACATGCAAACCAGCAACTATAATGTCTCATGCAACTAGATTGTTAGTATCTATAGTATTTGAGGGGTTAATACATTCATCATGCACTACATAATACTCTAAAATATTTCCCCTGCCTATCCCTGTGCTATGCTGCCTATTCTCTTTTCTTATAGTACGGGGGAAAAATACCATTTTGAATCCATCGGTACGATAATCTATCTCTCTAATCTTATACATCTAGTCGAATCTAGCATTATACGCTGTTTTTTTTAATATGTGCCTAACATCTTCAGTAAAGCTATCCGATTGAAATTTCTCTGCTAGATTCAATCTGTACTTTAACCTACGCTCTGATAATGATTCCCACCCTAATTCTTGTCTCAATTCTGAAACGCCACTCAACCTATCGTAACACCTTTTACCGAACCTAGCTGCTCTACGCTGCACACTGTCTAGTTCTCTGATCAACCCTAAATCATTAGGATCCCATACCCTGGCTGCATACTCAAGGTGGGGCCTAACAAGGGAAAAATAGCATCGCTCTTTTGTCTTCTCGTCACATTTTCCAAGTATGTTTTTTATAAATCCTAGCTTTCTCTTCTCTCTGCCGCATATTTCCCTTATGTGTATTGTATGTATGTGTGTGAAAGGTGACACGGGACGATATACAGGCTCTTGCCATGACATAAAATAATATATGTTTATATAATTTGCGAAGTGTCCGTCTGTCCGTCCGTCACCCCGTCTATCTTGCAAACGTTTCGTCCTAGAGAGATGCCGTGAAACTTATTTTGTTTCTAGCCCTCTGAAAGGCCCGGGTTTACTATTTCCAATTTAATCAGGTCTCGGGTTCGATTCCTGGCGTCAATAATGTGTTTACTCAGGTTTATTTAGATTTTTTCAATTTATGAAAGTACAAGGGTTTTTTCTTTCGCTCAATATTGTGGCATTTTTTTGGTCCCCCCCCCCCCTCCCCCCCTCGTTGGACATTACCCCTCGGCGGACTAATTACCCTCCGGACTTAGCCGCAGGACTTAGCTACGCCTGTCGAGGCGGCAGGCGGAGCCAACGACGCCAACAATGCCTACGATTCCAAAATGCAACGATTCCGGACTGCAGCGTTCCGACAAAGCGTGCCGCCAAACCGCGCCGTCAAACCACGCCGTCCAACCACGCCGTCCCCTGACCAGAGCTGCTCTCACTTATATAGCCCCCAAAGTGCGGATGAAGACCAGAAGTTAGGCCATCGTACGAGCCGTTATTTAGTGTTCGCCCGCCATAGTGAAAAAAGAGTCCCGGATCACCCAATCCTAAACTTCCACCTCGCCCCCTTCACATCATGCCACCTTTTCCTCCCCTCAATTTGCACCAATGGAATTCCACGTAAAACCCCATTGCACTTTGACCTTCCAGAATGTACCCCCTCTTTACCCCAGAGTTTACCTCCCCTCTCACGCCCTCTGTTCCAGTCGAGACGGCAAAAGAGACGATATCGAGGCGAGGTGAGAGGAGAGTTAGTGTTAGTCGATTCTCCTTTGTGCGCCATGGACTTTCGGTGCAAGTTATTAGTTATCCCGAAATTGTGAAGAGTATTTGAATTTTGTTGGTTTGTACCCTGTCTCTTGATGTTTAAATACAGTGTTTAATTAGTTGGATTGTCATACTTTTGTGGTTTTTTCTATTTCTGACCTCATCTTGCTCACCCGTCTTGGAAAGAATATTTGTCCTTTGGACAAGCGTTTCTCGTGAACTGCTGTTCGTCTTTCGAGAAACCGCTGCATTTTGGTAGCAGAGCGTGGTTACGTGTCTTTTCATAGCAGGTGGTGAGTGTTCCCATTTGAGGATTTTGCTTCATTTTCTCTGTGTAACTAGATTGTTTCTCGCTTCATATTTCTCCAGTGTTTCAATTTTGCTTTGTGTTTTTTCGCCGAGTCTGGGTTCGTGTTTTCCGCTTTTGTCCTAGCCACCATGGCTTCTAAATCAGATGACCCTTATGCGAAAAATTATCGCACTACTGCTCAGGATAGGAGGGCCAGATTAAATGGAGAGACTGTGGTTTCACTTGATAATACCGGATTTTCAGAAGACGAACTCTGCTTGGTTCCTCAAACCCAAGAATGTGACCTTCGGCAATCTGAAATTCCACTCCCAACCCAAGTTCAGGTGAATTTGCCTAGGTCCTCGGCCATTGAAACTCTTTCAACTCATTTGGTCGATTTGCCCGATTCCTTGCCACAAGAATCTCCTCCTACCCAAGTTCTGCCGGTATTTCCAGAGGCTACTTCTAACGCGGCGGAACCAAGTCGAGTTAGGTCGGCTCTACCACTATCCGAAGGGTTGGCCATTGTCAAGCAAAGGATCGCTGATTTTCCTCCCTTTGATGTTTCCAGTGCCGAAAATTGGTATAATCTGATGTTGAATCTGACGGAATTAGTCTCTCTGTCGCTAGTTCCTTTATCAACGTTGTTGAGTTTGGTTATTCCTAAGTTACCCTCCTGTTGGCATCGTTTCTGGCTTTCTATGTTAAGTCAAAATTTTTCTTGGGCCCAGATTACGAGAAAACTTTGGAATGAAATAGTTAGCGATCGGGAATTCGATCGGCTTATCGCTTCCAAGGTCAAAAGATTCCAGTTCCCTCGCGAAACACCGCGTGATTTTGTGTCTGCCATAAGAAACGCTGTGTCTGCATTAGGATTAGACTATTCTGAGAGCCAGATTGTTCATTTAATTTTTCAAGGTTTAAATCCTATCACTATTTCCGCTATCAAGACGCCCACCCCGCCGTCTAGTTTCGAAGAGTTAGACGTTGTCATTGGTCGTGCGTCAAAAGCATTAATGGATGCAGCTGATTACGCTAACACCTTTCACGGCGTATCATTTTATGCTCCTCCTGCCGTTTCTAGGCAAGTTGTGTGTTCCTATTGTCACAAAGCTGGGCACTATGTCAGGGATTGTCGTAAAAAGCACCGAAGAGGACGGCCTTCCGCAATCAGTCTAATGAGTGTTAACAAATCTCCCGATATCAATTTGCCTTTGCTACCTATTTCACTGCAGTCAGCATCTTGTAATGCCCTGATTGATACAGGTTGTTCAGTCTCGATTTGCGACGAGAATTTCTTCACTAGCCTTGGTTCTTCGGCTGATAAACTAGAGAGAAAAATCAATTCTATTGAACTTTTGACGGTCGCTGGACAACCTTTTCGAGTTAGTTGTTCGGTGCAACTTAAAATTAAGATTGATAAGTACTCTTGGGTTCATGAATTTTATTTAGCAGACATTCCATTCCCTGTCCTTTTAGGGATTGATTTCATTCGTAAATCGAAACTTATTATTCATACTAATGGTGTCGCGTTTGAATCGGCGCCATGTCATTTAATTCATTTTTGTTCAAACAGTCGAGCATCGTATATCCCTCAAGCGTTTGCAGAACACATGTCCGCTGGAGACGAAATCGTTGATTCTCGGAATAATTCTCTACTTCCATGTGAGGATTTGGTGAGTCAGTTAAAATTGTTGTTGTCTAATTATCCCGATGTTGTAACCCAAAATCTAGGAGTGACATCGTTGATGACTTATGAAATTGAATTATTAGACGAATGTCCTGTCAGAAGTCATCCCTTTCAGCTGTCACCGCCGAAAACCCTCCTGATGAAGCAACATGTGCAGTCGTTATTAGATAAGGGAATTATCGAAGTTTCTAATTCAAACTGGTGCTCCCCTGCCTTTTTGATTCCCAAGAAAAATGGTTCGCAAAGGTTAGTTGTTGATTATCGTAAGCTTAACAGACAAATTAAGAAAGACGGTTATCCGACTCCTTCTGTGGAACACGCTTTTCAGTATCTGGCTGATGCCAAGTATTTCACTATTCTAGATCTTAATTCTGCTTTTCATCAAATCCCGCTGTCTGAAAATTCAAAGAAATACACAAGCTTCGTAACGTCTTTTGGAATGTTCCAGTATACAAAATTACCGTTTGGCTTTGCTAATTCCAGTCAAGTATTTACTCGTTTGATAAACGAGGTTTTGAGTGATCTGTTATTTTCGTCTGTGTACCCTTATATTGACGATATATGTATCTATTCTAAGAATTCCAGAGATCACGTAACTCATGTCAGAGAGGTTCTTAGTAGGCTTCGGTCCGCTGGTCTGACTATTTCTGAAGAAAAGATTAAGTTGGGCTGCACTTCAATCGCCTTTTTAGGCCATCTAATTTGCAATGGAACCCTTTGTGTCGATCCAGACCGGATAAAACCCATCGAATCCTTTCCTGTTCCGAAGAATACGAGAGATGTTGCAAGATTCCTGGGCATGTGTGGGTTTTATTCCAAGTTCATACCAAGGTATTCTGAAATTTCTATTCCTTTAAATCACCTAAAGCGTAAGAATGTTCCTTTTCGCTGGTCAACGGTTGAGAACGAGGCTTTTGTTGAGCTCAAGAAAGCATTGATGAATCCACCTGTGCTAACTTTTCCTCGTTTTGACGAGGAATTCCATTTGTTTGTGGACGCCAGTGGTTTGGCGTTAGCCGCCGTATTAAATCAGAAAGTAGATGGTTATTTTGCCCCTGTGGCATACGCTAGTAAAACCTTGTTGCCACATGAACAAAAATTGTCCGCATACGAACTTGAATGTATGGCAGTTTGTTGGGGCATAGAAAAATTTAATGTATACCTCCAAGTAAAACCATTCCATTTATATACTGATAATGGGGCCCTTACTTGGTTGTTCTCTCACCCTAAGCAGTTAGGGAAATTAGGCAGAATGGTGTTAAAACTGTGTTCCTATAATTTTACTATCCACCATGTTCGTGGGCGCAGCAATAGCGTAGCAGATTGCCTTTCCAGAAGTCCGCCTGTCATCCAAACTGACAGTTCCAATGTTGAGCCATGTCCACCTATTTCTTGTGTTTTACATAATATTCCTTTATCATTTGTGGATATTCGTGACCATCAGCGGTCAGACCCTACCTTAAGGGAGGTTTTTGAGAAATTGGAGAAGGATTGTTCCTCTTGTCCAAATTACTTTGTCAAAGACAATTTGTTGTGTTATGGGAATGCCAATGCCCGAAAGGGAAAGATTGTCTTGCCGGTTGTATTGCGGCCAATGATATTCCAATATTATCACTGTTTAAGTGTGTCTGCTCATTTGGGTATGGCCAAAACCTATGAAAAGGTCAAAAGGGAATTTTGGTGGAGCGATATGAAAAAACATATTTTTGATATGGTTCGTAAATGTCATTTATGTCAGACATGTAAACCCAGGAATACTGCCCCACCGGGTATGATGTCTTCTAACCTTCCTGCTCATGTGTGGGAAAGGCTTTATATCGATTTCGTTGGACCTTATCCTTCCACGAAAAATAATCACAAATATGTCTTATCGATTATTGATGGATTCTCTAAATTTTGTATCCTGGAACCTGTTCGTAATGCCACTTCCAGTGCTGTGGTTAGTGTTCTTACTCAAAGAGTTTTTTCTAAGTTTGGTTATCCTAAATTTCTTGTGTCTGACAATGCAGCGGTGTTCAAGTCACACCTAGTTAAGGAAATGTGTTTGCAACTTGGGATTAAACAGGTTTTCACAGCTCCTTACCAACCAAGTTCTAACCAAGTTGAAAGGCTACATAGAAATTTGAAAGCTGCATTGTCAATTCTTTGTAACAATGTGCATTACAATTGGGTCAATTTTTTGTCAGATTTAAATTTTGCCTTTAACTCTGCCTGTCATAGTGCCACGGGAGAATCTCCCGCTAAGATAATTTTTGGCAGACAATTGCTTCATCCTCTAATAAATCAATGGTCTATTCCTAGAGAACTGTGTGAGGATGATATTTTGGAAGAGGAGAGGGAAGCTTATTTGCAACAGGTTGTTGCTAATTTGAAGAGAGCCAAATCTAAGCAAAAGCTAGTTTTTGATAATTCTCATTCTAATATAACTTTCAAACCTGGAGATAGGGTGTTGTCAAAGAAACATCCAATCAGTTCTAAGGCAGACAAGATTATGGCAAAGTTAACCCCTCTATGGGAAGGCCCATTTATTATAAAAAAGTTAGTCTCTCCTGTAACCGCTGTTCTCGATATTGGTCCTAATAAGGAGAGAATATGTCATGTTTCTCAATTAAAGCCTTATCGTGGTGATTAATAATTTATAATATGTTGAGTGATAAAGGAATCTAAATACTAGCATTTATTATCTAACTATGGTCTTGATTGTTTGGAAATTTTCTCTTTACTATTTGTCATTTAATTTACTATAATGTATGCTACTTGAATAATTATTTAATTGTAAAACTGCCTATTCTTACTGCCAATTCATACTTAATTAATTTGTTGATGTTAGTGCTGCCTGTTTATGGGGCATTAGTTGTTATTTTGTAATACTTTGGTTGGTTCTACCTGCTCTTCATCATGTGTGTCTACCAAGGGGGAATGGTGTTTGCACAGTGCTATTGTGAATTCTGGAGGGAGTGGGGAGAATAGTCATGAACATTCCCGAGGTGGCTCGCTTCCAGTTAAGTCGCGGAGGGTCATTGGCTATTAAGATTATTTAGTGACTGTTTACACCAGTGATCATTGGTCTTCCTGATTATTCCTCCGATGTGGACCAGAACCTGGAGTTATATCGTTATTCACTATTGGGTTTATTTATTGCTGGGGCAGGTCTTTGTCTAGCTCTGTGACTATTTGGCAGTTGATTGTATACCTGTTTTTTGCTTGTGTATACCATTGTTATCCGGCGTAGGGGTTGCGCTCCCATCGCCCAGCTAGTTTCTAACTCGCTGCAATCAGCACCCAGCATTGGCTGGATGGGGTATTTACCCCGATTATTAACTTTGCAATTGCATTACCCTTGATGGTGGCCACTAAATTAAATTTTCCTCTTTAGCTTTGTGTAACATGTGTTTGGCTTAACCTGGCCCTGGACTTATTGTATTTTTTCTATTTAGTCATCCTAATCTATTTCCATATTTTGGGCTATTCTAATTGGATGACAGCTGTATAGAGAAATCAATTTTTTTCTCTAATTCGAAATGTACTCTTATGTCATCTGGAGGCATTTCAATTAACCCTCAATTTCATTGACTGGCTCAATGCATAACAGTTCTACCCAAGTTGGTGAACGACAACATTTAATTAGTATTTAAGATATTATTATTGTGGATTTCCTTATCACTCTCATAATTGTCATTCATTTAAATTTAATTATTGTAAAATACCCTGACTGCTCTTTAAATAATTGTTTAATCACTACATGGCTCTCACTAATGCACTGAATTTAATATGTATTGTAATTTTGTCAATTGAACCAACCCAAGTCTTTGATTGACTGGATAAGTGTCTAACAGTTCAACCCAAGTTGGTCAATGACCAAAATGTAAATTGAGTATAAAATATTTCTTCAATCAGTATTGCACTTAATAATTATGTATTGTAAATTTGTCAATTCAACCAACCCAAGTCTTTGATATGACTGGATAAGTGTCTAACAGCTCAACCCAAGTTGGTCAATGACTGGATAAGTGTCCAACAGCTCAACCCAAGTTGGTCAATGACCAAAATCTAAATCGAGTTTAAAATATTTCTTCATTCAGTATTGCACTTGATTATTATGTATTGTAATCTTGTCATTTCAACAAAACCTGAATCTTTGTTTGATGGGTCAGTGTTTGGCAGTTCAACCCAAGTTGTTGAATGACAAAAGGTAATTGCCTATTGAAATATTTCTTGATCTTTTTCTCAATTCTACTCTCACATTGTGATATAGTCTGACTGCTCATAATATTATTGTTAATTCTCTACATGGCTCTCATTACTGGTAATAACTAATATATATATTGTAATTCTTATGATTTCTATCAACCCATGATTCTAAATTGACTGTCAATGTTTATTCGGTTCAACCCAAGAGGGTGAACGACTATGTAATTAGTTTTAAGGTATTCTTATGGTAATTAATTTGCTTCACCACTATCTCAATCATATACTTATTTAATAATTTTGTAAAATAATCTAGTTACACTTGGAATATTGATTTATTGCATGGCTATTGTCCCTGCCATGTGCTAATTGGCAATTAATTTGTATGATTGTTTTGTCTTCAATCAATTAACTAATGTACTTATGCCTAATGCAAACTTAACTGATTTTGTTCATTTCACTTCCACCCAACGAGTTAGATGTTCGTTACTATGGGTGCTGTATTTTGTTCATTAATTTCATTTGCCTTGGATGTGAGACACTGGGCATCCTAATTTATTCTAATTTTCACTGATATTAAGCTTGATATCAGATGTTATCTGTGACTGTTGGTTCACAGTTGTTAGTGACAGTAAGAATGGTTACTTACTCGTCATGTGCACTCAGTTATTTGTTCATATTCTGTTAACTCTGTGAGTGTGTCTTTTGTCATTTATTCATTTTTTTGGGTATGTGTTATCCTCGAGATGGATAGCCCCTGAGCTTTACCCCTTTGCAGTGGGTGAGAGAACTACTTTGTGTTAGTCATCTTTAGGACTAGTATTCACAACAGTAATTATTATTATTGTCTTTACTTTTCCAAATTGCTAATATTTTGGGTATTTGAACGGTGTTATTCAGTGAGCACCTGCCACCCTATAGTTACCTTTCTGATTGTGTGAGATGGGTTTCCAATACTGTGTGGGAGTGTTGTAGTTTTTTTGGCTCCTGTTTCTGCTTGTCAATTCAGCAGTTAATCATGTGGATCCCCGAGTGAAGTGATCAGTGTTTTCATTAGACCAATTGTTCTTCCCCCAACCGGAAGTTTATTTTCGTGGACAGTTTTCCCCCAGTGGATGTGGCATTTTTTGGTTTCCCCCCCCCCCCCCCTCCCCCCCTCGTTGGACATTACCCCTCGGCGGACTAATTACCCTCCGGACTTAGCCGCAGGACTTGCTCGACAGGCGTAGCTAACGACAGGCGGAGCCAACGACGCCAACAATGCCTACGATTCCAAAATGCATCGATTTCGTCTGCTTCGTTCGTCAGCTCCGTTCAGCAGCTCCGTTCAGCAGCTCCTTTCAGCCGCTCCTTTCCCTCTCCAGGTGCTCTAACACTTATATAGCCCCCAAAGTGCGGATGAAGACCAGAAGTTAGGCCATCGTACGAGCCGTTATTTAGTGTTCGCCCGCCATAGTGAAAAAAGAGTCCCGGATCACCCAATCCTAAACTTCCACCTCGCCCCCTTCACATCATGCCACCTTTTCCTCCCCTCAATTTGCACCAATGGAATTCCACGTAAAACCCCATTGCACTTTGACCTTCCAGAATGTACCCCCTCTTTACCCCAGAGTTTACCTCCCCTCTCACGCCCTCTGTTCCAGTCGAGACGGCGAAGAGACGACATCGAGGCGAGGTGAGAGGAGAGTAGTGTTAGTCGATTCTCCTTTGTGCGCCATGGACTTTCGGTGCAAGTTATTAGTTTTCCCTATATGGTGAAGAGTATTTCAATTTTGTTGGTTTGTACCTTGTTGTTTAAATACAGTGTTTGATTAGTTAGATTGTCTTACTTTTGTGGTTTTTTCTATTTCTGACCTCATCTTGCTCACCCGTCTTGGAAAGAATATTTGTCCTTTGGACAAGCGTTTCTCGTGAACTGCTGTTCTTCTTTCGAGAAACGCTGCACTTGTC